>CM025253.1:31477721-31494608 GCA_013677275.1 Gossypium schwendimanii | reverse complement strand
AAAAAATTCAACGGACAGTTGAGATCATTATTCAATATATTTTGATAGTGAAAATAATTTTTTTGAATTAACAACGATCATTCTTTTTTGAATGAACTGAAATTTTTTATTTTATAGTTATTTTAATTCTAGTTACATGAATAATGGATCAAAATATGATGATCCCCACTATCATTTTAACTTGTATGATAATGATACTAACTATAGTTGGAATAATCAAATGATAAAATGGAGGTCACAGGCTCCCCATATTTTCTTCTCCTTTTTTTCTCAGTCTTTTTTTCAATTTTTTTATTACTCTAGCCTTCCTTTCATGCACCACTTTAATAACTACAATTGCTGCCGTCCCAAGTTGTGTTTCAGCTTATTCTACCATCTCTGCCACTTCCCCCACCATTGGTCTTCTTGCCCTCACCTCTGGCACAGGTTTTGGATAATGAGGTTAAGGATACTACTTTGATAGAGAAAAAGAATAAGTTGATTAAACTCCTTTTTTTCTCTATGATTATGATCTCAAATTTATGTTTGGGGTTTATAAAACATCCCCTTCTGGTGGTGTAACAACCCTGACCTGGTCTAGTTTTTTCGGCTAAGTTGAAGGCGTTACATTCCATCACCGAAGTGATCGTGTAAGCCTCTCTTTAAACATGTGAAAAGAGTTTAACAAAATCTTCAAGTATTTTTAAAAAAAGTGGAAAATAATTTGTTAAAAATTGGTAGTTTTCTAAACCGAATTAGTATGCAATATATTCAACATTAACTTCAATTATCAAGCTAAGTTGAACTACTTTTAATCCTAAAATAAAAACGCAGAACAATAATAATTACAACTCAAAAATAAACTATTTTAAGAAAAAAATTACAATAGAAATAATGAAAGCAACTTGCTAATTTGAGGGGCCTTTGATTCCATCTCGTGTCCTAGTTTTCTATGTTACGTGAGAGGAAAAGAAAGAGGGAATGAGCTTTGAATGGATCAGTGTGAGACTAATCTTAAACCATTATATATAATTATTCAAATTGTAGAATATTTAATTCATAACAGAATAACATATTAATCATAATGTAAGTAACATATAGTAAATCAATGCGTTTACAGAATATATTTATGATGCAATGCAAATGTAAATTTCCCACCCGTCCATCCTAGCTGCTCTTGAGCATTGCTCAACATACCAAAAACACATCTAAAAAACTAAACATCCCGAATTTGTTTTTCGGAGATGATGGTCATTCACTTGTCATCCGTGATGATGAATTTTACTAAAATAACTTACCATCCCAGTTGCCTAGTTTTGATAGCTTTTTACTACAAAAACTATCATCCCAGTCATTCCAGTTTGGTGGATTTTTAGCCTACCATCTCGGCTTATTCGGTTTTGATGACATTGCAACCTACTTCTTGCAGTACTAACTTTCAATGTGGATTTAAATTACCACTGTGTCCTACGGAACTCCTCCGCCCTCCATACTCAAATTCATGTAATTGTGCACATATACATAAAAAAATTATTCTATTTATCATTTATGGATGCTACATTCAATATTTCACACTATCATTTAATGACATGTGTTTATGCATTCATTCTTAGGGTTGTAAATGAATCGAGCTTGAACGAACAAACCATTGTTCATGTTCGTTTGTTTATTTTTAAGCTTGTATGTGTTCAGTTTTTGTTTGTTAAGAATTTCAAATTTTTGTTCATGTTCGTTTATTTAAAATTATGTGTGTTCATATTCATTTGTTTAATGTTCATGTACATGTTCATTTAACTTGATCGAATATGCTCACGAACATTAAACGAACATGTTTATGAACATATAATTGAACATGTTCACGAACAATGTTAATAAATAATAAACAAACAAACAAACAAACAAACAATAAATACACACATATATATATTGTTTAGATAGAAAATAATCAAATATAAATATTAATAACTATATTATAAATGAAAAAGTACAAACCAATATAATTTTATTAATATATACTAATGAAACAATAAATGAGTTTTAAGATAATTTTATTAATATATACTAATGTAATTTCTATAAGAAAATATGAATAGTAAATAAACAACTCATAAACAGGTTCATAAACAAGCTTGTTGGTGAACATAAACGAACCGAACACACCTCTGTTCATGTTTGTTTATTAAATGAACATAAAAATTTTGTTCATACTCGTTTATTTAGGTTAATAAACGAACATAAATGAATGTTATACGAACAGTTCATGAATAGTTCATTGAATGTTCTATTCGTTTACACCCCTATTCATTCTCATCAATTTCACTTAAGTAATTTAATTTGGGCGAACTTAAACAATTTCACATATACAGTATCTTCATGCGATTTAACATGCTTAGTTTGGTTAACACATACATAAGTAGGGTTCACATATATGGTTCGCACCTAGGGGTTTGCACATGTAGGGTTCACATAAATAGGTTTCTCACACCTAGGGTTCACATACCGAGTGTTTGCGTAGGGGTTCACATACCTAGTGTTCGCACACCTAGGGGTCACACAGGGGTTCACATGTATATTCTAAGAGCTCGCATAGCCAATCCAATATGGTTTTACATATGGGTCCACAGTGGGTTCACCTATATGGTTTCACATGTTAAGGGCTCATGCAATAGGGCCTCACACATAAAGGTCATATACATGGCCTCGCACAACAAGTGCTTGCTCATAGAGGTTCACAAACATGGGCTTGCACAACATGGGGGGTTCTCTTAGGGGTTCACCTATACTAACATAAGTGTTCGCATGGTATAACATATAGAATCACATATATAAACATTTAGGTTCACATATATTAACATATATGGTCACATATATCAACATATAGGTTCTCATACTTTAGAACTTGCAGAGTTTGCGTAAGTAAATTTATAGGGTTCTCATGACATTTTCTATAAGCTCCCATAACTATTTCCGATAGGGTTCGCATAACTCTCTGATACAGCTCTCCTAGATGAGTTCACATACATACTATTTATGCAGGGGTTTGCATGTATGGGTGTTCACATTTTGCATTACTTAGGGTCGTATACTATGGGGGTTTGCCTAGCATGGGGGTTTATTTACAAAGGAGGGGTTCACATGTTTATTGTTTATGCATTTAACCCTAATCTCTTAATTATTCAACATAATTATTCATACATAATGATTTTAAATTAGATCCACACTTGATTTGAGAAAACACAAAAAACCTTATTTTGGAAGAGGAGGTTGAAGATATACTTGAGGGAGAGGGATGATTTTGAAACTTCAACTCCTTTTGCTTTGAAAATTGATTTGGAAAGAAAAGAGTTTGAGGGTGTTTTTCTTGAAAACTTGCTAGGTAAAAATTATAGGTTTTGATTAAAATTGGCTATTTATAGTACTTTCTTTTCCTAATTGAAATATGTTTTAAAAATTCGTGTAGAATTAGGACTAATTTTAATCATGGACTAAATTAAAAAAATAGTTTTTAGGTTAGGCTAGTTTGAAAATTCGGCACTTTTGTGAGGTATAAATAGGAACATAAAATATTTTGGCTGAATTCATACAAGAGGTTTCAAACTTGGGACCTATGGATAAGCTAAAGTCTTAACACTTGAACCAACAAGCTTATTCTTGTTAACTTTTTAATAAAAATAATTTTTAAGGAATTCTAAATTCTCTTACCCCTTTGTTTTTAATAAAACTCTAATTTTTATCTCGATTCTTGTATGCCCATTTTTGGGATGTGACAGGTGGCATGAAGCTTACTGCATAACCATCGCCAACTCGTGAGGTTTTTTCATGCACATGTTTGAACACTATACTCGAATCCTGGATTGCATAACCACCGTCAAATGGGAGCCAAAGTTGCAATGTGACATCTTCTAAGTTGATGGTGCATTCCCCACACAACAAATGAAATGTGTGGGCCTCCGAGCTCCACCGCATCACCATGAACTCAAACATACCTTAAAACTGTCACAATTTCTCCCTAAAACACCAACAAAAATAAATCTTTCTCCCCAAATTTTGAATACCCAACACAAAAAAAAAACAATTTTTTTTTATTTTCTCCCTTTCTACTGAACACAAATTATTTTTCTCTTTGTTCTCCCCCGTACTACTACGTAAAAATCTTTCTTCCTTTTTTTTTTCCTTTTTTTCAACAGGAAAAAAATTCAACAAAAAACCAAACACTTCAATATATATAGATTTTGCATCGAGGATGGGGTATATATAATGGGTGGTGCTGCCTAATAGCGTGAGACCACTTATGCCACTTGACACGTTGGTGGCACCAGTAATAAATTTATTCTTTTCATAAAAAAATCAGTGTTTCCTAACACACCGACGACACCCATTAAAAATTAATATCTTCATATCATATATTTAATTAACATAACATTTCATGACAAACAGTTTCAACATAACAAATTATTGACTTATTTCATGTCTTTTTAAACCATGGAGTTTACATGTGTTTATTATAATTTCATTCCATATTTATCACCTAAATTCTATTTAATTCATAAACTTTAACATAAGATAAATAAGAGTCTCCAAGTTATTTACCTTTTTGGATATTCTTCAACACATAATCAAGCCTCCCTAATCTTGAATTCCATTCTGATCCATCCTGGAAAATCCATTTTTCACTATTCAACATTTTCCATACACAAATATACATATCAAAATATTAACATGTGGTATTTCTAAGTTTTTTCCTAAATAACCAATATAAAAAAATCAAGTTAAGGGAGGTGGAAAAACTTCTTTCTTAGCTTAATGAAACTTTCTCTCATTAGTCATATTTTCTTTCACTAAAAATACCATGAACCCTTAGTTGAAATGATGGAAATATGGTGATAATGGTGGAATCCATGCAATAAAGTTGGTTTCTAATTGATTTCACCAAAACTTAAGGTTGGGTGTTGTGATTCTTGAAAAATATCAAAGAAAAAGCATGAAAAATGAAGAAAATTGGGGAGAACCCCATGGAGGAAGGAGTTGGTTAGCTACTTAGGGGAGGTTGATGATGGCTGATTTCTCTTATATCTTTCCTTTTAAAAAAACTAAAATGGGCCCCAAGCCCACATACCAAATTTCAAGACCAAATTACCAAATGAAGCCCAATTTCCTTATATTAAGATCCGAATGGTTTATAAAAATTTTAGGTTTCAAATATAGCATCTAAATAATATTTCAATCATAAAATACTTGAGAAAAAACTAAATTAACCTTTTATGGCTAAAGTATCATTTTTCCCTTTTCTGACTCTTTATACGAATTCTTCTCAATAATAAGAAATTTCCAGGCCCAAAATCTCACAATTAACTTATATTATTTAATAAGAATCCTTTAATGACAAGAATTATGCTTTTACCCTCGTTTTTATTGAAAGTAAAAAATTTATATTTAGTCCCTACACTTTTGAATCTTTCAAATTTAGTCCCAAAAGTGATTTTCATGAAGCTAATATGTATTCCAACTTTTATTTATGAAATTCATCACTAATAACTCACTTTTCCCATTTTTACCAAATTTCCACTTTAACCTTTGAACTTTTCAATATATTTTTTTTATTTTGGTCCATTCATCACCTTTCATTTCTAAAATTCTTTCATTAATTCCTATATCCAAAAGAACTTTATTTTCATGAGAATTCCATTATTTGGAATTTTTCCAATTTTTCTCAGTAATTCACTATATTTGCTACTGGGATAGTGCCATGTGTTTGATAAAAAAATTTTGGGATGTTACAGTTTCATACACATATTTTAGGTATATATTCTCAACTTAAACAAGGCTAAAAATCCATACCAAATGCTTAAGGTCTAGTTCTGCTGCCAAGGGTATCATACTCTAGCCTGGAAAAAAGCCAAACTAGTACAAGGACAAGGTATCAATACCTAAGGCCATAGATACCGATACATAGGACCCTAATAGTGCTATTGCATTATTTTCTTGAAATTAAGCCCTAGAAGGTTTGTATTTGGTCTCGAACACCTATAAATTGATTCAAAATGGTTTTAAAAAATAAAAATTCTAAAATTGATTTATCCATTTTCTATGATTTTATAAAATTGTTTTAATATTAATTTCTTAAATAAATAAAAGATTTTTGTAGTGAAAGTGTTCTGGTGACATCTCCCATTTGTACCGATTATCAGGATGGATGAGAAGTGTTAAATAAAGCCTTTAAACTTACTTAAATTTATTATTTGATTTTATAAAATTTTTTTAAAGTGGGAACGATAAAAAAGAGAAAGAAAAATGTATATACTTGATTTATGGTTTGTACATGTTCTAGTCACATCACTCATCCAGACTAAAGGTCAGGACAAGTGAAGGGTGTTACAAGTTTCATTACTTGGAGAGTCAAATAAAATTCCAAAATAGTTAAAAGGCTAAAAAATTATGCTGTAAAACTAATCTTCTTACTTGTGACACTTGACTAGGCCTTTGGGTTTTTAAACAAAAAATGGGGAGAAAGGAGTTAAGGGAGGTTGTTGTGCTAGGGCAGAATGTTGTTGATGGTTGTTTCTGTTATGGATGAACTTTTTTTGCCGATATACTTTGACTTTTTTTTGTTTATGGTTTCTTGGTGGATATGTATTTAAGTTACTAATCGTTATGTTAGTATGCCATTTTTATTAATGCTAAACTCCTTATTACATTAATGATGAGTTCATAGTCGATGGATTAGATTAAAGGGGAACATTGTTTTGAAGATAGACTTTTACTTGCTTGAGATTGCTATGTGGTTTTTGATAAAAAAATTGCGAATTGAGGAGAATGTCAATGCTAGTTGTGTAACACGCCAAACCCGACCCTATGATAGGATCCGAGCATGATGTGTCACTACTGAAAATTTGACTAACTTATGGCAAAATAATTTGGAGGAAGCTTTATAAAATTATTACAAAGTTATAAATATAAACATATGATGGTTGTGGTTTTACTGAAGTTTGAATGGAATCATTTAAAGTTTTAAATAACATTCAAGCCATTTGGCATATAACTTCAAATAAAATAACTTCATTAAACTGAATGCAATAATTCAAATCCAGACATTAATACTTAATAGAAATCTTGTAACACCTCATACCCGGCTTAGACGTTAAGACCAAGTCTGATGGCTACATCAAAAAATTTATGAACACCAACCTTAAAGTAATTAAAAGTTCGTCATTTAGAAACCACCGAACTAGTCAAACCAACGTGGAAATTAGAGCGTACAATCGAAATCCAAAATAAAGCACAAGTTAAATCGAATTTAAACAAACAATAAAATATCTTATAAAGAAAGATGACCGAGCTCCCGACATGCCAAGCTTTCTAACTCTGTGGGTTACCTACAATGTGGTCAACAAATAAAATGAGCTTATAACTTAATGTGTGTAACTGATATATAGGCAAAACAACAATACAAACGTATTAGTAGTTGCCCAAATTTAGATACAAAATCAGAAATAGATGATACTTAGTAATATCGTAACTATTCAGGTAAGATGCAAAACAGATCAGATACAGATGCAGAGCATATCTAATACAGATGTAGAACATCTCAGATACATATGTAGTTTCCTACCCCATCCACTACATACCATCTCTGACCATCCCAACACACCATATAGGTATTAAGTACCCATCCATCCCTACACACCAATTAGTGTCGGTATGACACATTTTAGAATGATCACAAGCTACCTGTCAAATCAGTACGTGATAATTTGCCAGAACTAAATACAGATTTGTGGCTTAACCACTCAATTTGGCAAATCATTAAACTGCCAGCACTTCTTTCTTTATATCATTCCCACCCAATACATATATAGTTCACAGATATCAGATATCAATGGTGCACATATAGTTATTCACACATAAATCACAGTAAGATATTACAAATCATTACCATTTAAAAGTTATTGCATCAATTATATGTACAAATAATTGATTATTCAACTTCAGAGTATTGGATATCAATTATACAGTCTAATTTAGAGCATACAGACCCTATGGAAGGCCTATGTTTGGTTTGAATGTCACTTATGACCCTAGGGAAAATTTTAGTATTCTGGCCCACACGCCCGTGTGAGTTCACACGGCTTGGGTGTCTGGCCCGTGTGGTCCACACACCTGTTTGGCCCTCTAATGCCGTACATGGGTTGGACACATGCTCGTGGCCCTGGCCCGTGTAACTCTTAAGCACAAACAGTGAGTTACACGGCCTGGAAACACGCCCGTGTCCCTAACTTGTGTGACTCTTAAGCACAAATAGTGAGTTACACGGCTTGGACAAATGCCTATGTCCCTAGCCCGTGTGACACTAAATCACAACAAGTGAGTTATACGGCCTGTCACACGGATGTGAGATATACATGGCCTACCACACGACTATGTGGCGTCGACAACCATGTTTTCTGATGTTTAAAAATCGTAGAAAATTAGGTTTTTGGTACACACCTGCTGTAAATTTGACATAGAAGCAATTGAGAACACTCCAAAACCTAAAAACAACCAACAATTGTCTAATTACAAGATTTAATCGGACTTACAAGACTAATTAAATAATCAGTCGAAACATGTTGAAAACTTCAATACAAACCCCCAACTAAAGAATAACCGTTAGCTTTTCACGATATGACAATTCTTGAGCCTAAGCCATCTAGGGAACCATTTTCCTTGAGACCTTCTTCTACGAACACCAATTGAATGTTTAGATAGTGAAATTAAGCAATTTACTCAAAAAAGAAAATTTTTGATCAAAAATGAACGACAACGAACATTAATAGAAATTTAACACTAGAACTTACATAATTGACTTCCAGTAAAAGAACAATGGAAAACGAAACTTTCTCGACCACAGTAGTAAAATTATAGGTAGAATTCGAGAACTAAACGACAAAAATGGAAAAAAAGAAAAGAAAATGAAAGGGAACGAGGGAAGGGAGAAAGAAAATTACGTTAACAAAATAAAAAAATGAAAGATTTATTTCAAAAGTAAAACTAACTAATCTCGCAAAGTATAAAAACATATGTCCGCTTCGTTTACGCAGAGACTCAAACTCAAGACCACAGGGCAAACAAAAACTTAACCATCAAACCAGTAAGCTCATTCTTAACACAAAATCATAAAGAAATAAACTTAAGTCCAACATTCAAGGATAAGGGTCAAATCAGGCAAAACAACCAAAAATCCTAAAAGTGAGATTTGAACCCTTGACCTCTAACATACAAGCAGAGCACTTAGCTACAGACGCAGAGACATAATTATATCAAATTTTAACAAAAAACCACACAAATTTTTGGGGCATTATAACTCTCTCTCCCTAAAAAAAATTTTGGTCTCGTAATTTACCTGACTAAAATAGATAGGGGTATTGTTGACAAATCACATCCTCAAGTTCGTGAGTAGCTTCCTCAGTGCCATGATTCTGCCACAGAACCTTAACAAGAGGAATTGTTTTTCTCCTCAAGACCTTAACATCTCGATCCAAAATCTAAACAGGTTCTTTCTCAAAAGTCAAATATGGTCTCACATCAATCTCCTCCAGAGGGACGATGTGAGAAGGGTTAGACAGATACCGTCTCAACATCAAGACTTAGACACATCATGAATCTGATCTAACTTAGAATGTAACTCTAACTGATAAGTGACAGGTCTAATACGTTTTATAATACAGTAGGGTCCAATGAACCTCGGGCTTAACTTACCCTTATGTTTGAATCGGAGAACCTTTTTCCATGGAGACACTTTCAGAAACACCTGATCACCTACAGAATACTCAATATCTTTTCTCTTTAAATCTGCATAAGATTTCTGTTAGTCAAAAGCTACCATTAGACGGTTTGAAATTAGTTTAATAGTATACTCAGTCTTGAAAACTAGCTCGGGACCTAAAACACGATGCTCACCTAACCGGTCCAACACAGAGGAGTACAACACTTACGACCATAAAGAGCCTTATAAGGTGGCATCTGAATGCTAGAATAAAAATGTTATTATACACGAATTCAGCCAGCGACAGATATGCTTCCCAACTACCTCAAAATTTAACCACACAACTCCATAACATTCCTCTAAAATTTGAATGACTCACTTAGACTGTCCATCGATCTGAGGGTGATATGCAGTATTGAAATCCAATTGGGTGCCTAAAGCCTCGTGAAGCTTCTTCCAAAATTGGGAAGTAAAACGTGGATCTCTGTTAGAAATAATTGAAATAGGAACTCCATTCAGTCTAACAATTTCAGAGACATACAGCTTAGCTAGCATTTGAAGTGAATAATCTGTCCTAACAGGTAGGAAATGAGTAGAATTGGTCAATCGATCGATGATGACCCAAACTGAATCCTTCTTAGTAGGTGTTAAAGGCAACCCACTAACGAAGTCCATTGTCACATGCTCCCATTTCCACAGGGGAATCTTAACAGACTATAAAAGACTAAAAGGCATTTGATGTTCAACCTTAACCTTCTAACACGTTAGATAGTGGGAGACGAAGGTAATAACCTCTCGTTTCAAATCGGGCCACCAATAGAGCTCTCTGAGATCCCTATACATTTTAATTCCACTAGGATGCATAACATAAGGGCTACTGTGCCCTTCCCAAAGAATCAATTGCCTTAACTTCATATCCTTAGGCACACAAATCTGACCTCTGAAACATAGAACCCTATTACTGTTCAATCCAAAATCAAAAGTTTCACCTATTTCAACATGACGAAAATAAAGAACCAAAGACTCATCAATTAACTGTTTGGCTCAAATCTAACTATTCCAGGTTAGTGTAACTTGTAACTCAACTAGCAAAATCCCATCATTTAACAAACTCAGACGAGTGAACATTACTCTCAAATCAGTTATTGCTCTGTGAATAAGAGCATCGGCCCCAACATTGTCCTTATCAAGATGGTACTCTATCTACGTTGCCTAAGGTTTAAATCCTTTTGAGTTAGTAGATAATTGAGGCTCTTGTGGTCGGTGTAGATGATACACCTCTCACCATATAGATAGTTGCCCTCGTGCGTAGGATAGTTACCCTCGTGTGACTTAAGATGTCAAGACGCATAATCCCTTACCTTACCGTCCTACATTAAAACACACCCCAAACCGACGTGTGAAGCATCGCTGTAGACAACAAACTCCCTACCTAACTCAGACTATACTAGAATAGGTGCCTGCGTCAAAACGGGCTTAAGCTTCTCAAAGCTCGTTTATTTCTCATCAGACCACACAAAAGGAGCATTCTTACACAACAGCTTAGTTAGGGGAGCTGCGATAAGAGATAACCCCTCGACAAACCTCCAGTAGTAACCTACCAAACCTAGGAAGCTCCGAAGCTCAAACACATTCTTTTGCTATTTCTACTCGATCATAGCCTCGATTTTCTTGGGATCAACCCGAATCCCCTTGGTAGTCACAACCTGCCTTAGAAAGGTAACTTCTTGCATCCAGAACTCACAGTTGCTAAACAGAGCATACAACTGTTTCTCAGGGAGTATCTACCAAACTATTTGAAGATGCTCGTCATGCTTATTCTTAATCTATGAATGAATTAGGATGTCATCAATGAAGACTACCACAAATCGATCCAGATATGGCTAAAAAATCCAGTTCATCAGGATCATACATGTAGTCGGAGCATTCGTCAACCCGAAGGTCATAACTAAGAACTCGTAATGTCCAAAACGAGTTCTGAAAGAAGTCTTATACACATTGGTTTCCTTAACCTTGAGTTGATGGTAGCCAAATGATCAATTTTAGAGAATACAGATGTCCTGTAGAACTGATCGAACAAGTCATCGATCCTCAGAAGTAGATATTTATTTTTTACTATTAACTTATTCAACTGACGATAATCTATACACATCCTCATCGATCCGTCATTCTTTTTAACAAACAGAACCAGTGCTCCCCACAAAGACACACTCGGTCAAATGAACCCTCAATCGAGAAGTTCCTGAAGCTGAGCTTTTAGCTCCATAAGCTCTTTTGCTGCCCTGCGATAAGGACCAATGGACACGGGAGCTGTACCTGGTAACAGCTCAATACAGAATTCAACCTCTTTGTTCAGAGGTACACCCGACAACTCTTTAGGGAATATATTTGGAAAGTCTCTCATCGTTATTATATTTTTGACAAAAAGCTTTACATAACTAGAATCAGATACAAAGGCTAGGTATGCCTCACAACTTTTCCGAACTAGCTTTTTAGCAACAAGAATAGAGATTACGTTAGAGACGTAATCTCGATGATCACCGATCATAATGATCTTGCTATCCTCATCAGAGCTCAGAGTAACCCTCTCAGAGTAACCACTCCCTGAATCTCCAACAGAACTCATCATATACTTTGTCAACTTGGACCGACTGACCCAATGGACTAATTGTAGAAATCTCTCTAGTAGTGCACTCAATAGAAATACCCAATTTCACAGATACAGTACTAGATACATATGAATGTGTAGACCCAATATTAATCAGAGTAAAGTGTGGAATAGTATAAATTAAGAACGTACTCGCTATAACATCGACATCGTCCCTATCCTCGCAACGCCTTATTGCGTACACAAGAGTAAGTTATCGTGCCTTACTGTGAACCGCACCTCTACCCATGCTCTTTGACCTCTGCCAGAACTATTACCACCCTTGGCCATACCACGACCCCTAGGTGGCTCCTAAGCTACCCTCGGAGGCTCAAGGAACCCAGAGCTGGAGCCTGTATAGGAGCTTGCACCTGATTAGATCGTTAGGGACAGTCCCAAACACGGTGCTCCATCGATCCACATTGAACACAAGCCCACATATTCCTCCAGCGCTCACTCGGATGACGTCTACCACAGTCGCTACAGGTTTGAATCTTAGTTGATGTAGTTGGACATCTAGTTCTTGGAGCCCCATTAAACCTCACCAATTTTTTAGGGCACTAAACATAATTAGAGGGACTCGAATCCCTCTTAACCTTACTCTAGCCTCTCTCCCAATCTCTCCTCTTGTGCTCAGTGCACTTAACCTCCTTTGCTATCTTTTCCTTTTCAACCAAGGTTGCAAACATTCACTCTGAAATTCTTAGATCATAACGCAAACCTTCCTCAAACCGTACAGTCTTAGCATAGATAGTCGCAACCAGTGCTGAGCATACTTGTTTAATCTCAGAAACTTAGCCTCATACTTGGCCACGTACCTCAAACCTTAAACTAGGCTCAAAAAATCATGCCTACGAGCCTCCACATAACTTGTCCCTACATACTTCTTTTGGAAGTCATTCTTAAAGAAATCCCAGGTAAACTGTTTCTGTTGAGCACCCCCTTCAGTAGTCAACCACCACTGATAGGTCTCATCTCTTAGAAGAGACATGACAGCACTCAGTTTTTGAGTAGGAGTGCAGTCGATCGCATTCATGATATGCTCAGTGGTCTTCAACCAGCACTCGGCCACCGTAAGGGCGACTCTAGTGACACCCTTAAACAACTCAATACCATTCGATCGGAGTTGTTCAGCAACTGAACCTTGACCTCCAAAACCAGAATGGGCCTTATCAACCCTCTCCAGCATACGCAGTATAGCTTGAAAAAATTCATCATCCCCAATTGTTGGAATCTAGGACCTAGTCTCAATTGTAGGTACAAACAGTCTCACTGGTCTCTAGATTTGGCATGCTACTGTCGTGTCTGAAATGATATGCTATTTTATGCAAGTATGCACATCAGTTCAAGTAATAAAGTGATGAGTGAGTATCATTCATACGAGGATTGGATTGAGGCACAAAATTGGTCAAGTTATTATAATAAAATGCGATTAATGCTATGGAAAATTTCAATGATAAATATGAAATAGCAATTAGTGGAGTAATGATGCAAGCAATACGTGGTATTAATGAATAACAGGAAATGCTATGGGAAAAGCGAAAGCAGAAATGTAATGGTAGTAACGAGAGTGATTATTCGAATAGACTGTAAGGAAAAAAAAATACAACTAAATATGTTGTGACAAAGATACTACGACAAAGAATAAGGATAGAGTGATCTTGATTCGGAAGGTTAGGATTACCCAGAATCGACCGTTACTCTTAATAATGCCTTGTCAAAATTGTATATACTTTATTGCATAGAAGAGTTCTAAAATGGCCTACCTTTCGTGAAAGCAAGACCTCAAGTTATCTTGCTCGTGTCTATAGATTTTTTAGATATCTTGCATGGGTTCCTTCTGTATGATCATGACTCTATATCTAGATTCGACTACAAGTGTCTATTGAATACTTGCTTATTTCATTTAATCTTAATCCAACCAATCCAACCCTTTCGAAATTAGAATTAGTTTATAGTATGCGAACAACCTTCTATGTCTAGAGATCGTAACATTTTAATTAAGAAATAAGAACAATAAAAAAATAGTTAAGGTTTCCTCAAAAGTAATCCTAACCCTATGAGGTTTAGCTTACGGGCTGGAAAATAAAATTCCAAATCAAAATATTATCCGACATTGCGTTCAACTACTTCAATTCAATCTTTTGAAGGAATACTAATGGAAATAACAGAAGAAATTCAAAAACAAGCTTTCGCTTGCCCAGTCCACACTTCCGCAACACAATGTCCTATGATGGCTAAGAAGGACTGCCTTCGACTTCCTTTCCTTTGCACAGCTGAACCCTTATTCATGCCTCAGGATCTCTCTTACTCATTTTTTTCACCGTTTGTGAGTTCCTCTTCATTGGTTTTTATAGATAGATTAGGCTAGGGTCAGCCAACAACTCATGATTATCTTCTCCTCTTTTAAAGGGATTTATTTGGTTCAAGTTTGAATTTTAATTTGAACTGGGACTACTGCACGGAAAATGTTTACTTGATCTTCCCGGTATTGCCACAACATTCATGCTAGCAAACTGTTTGCATTTTGCCCTGACAAAACTTCACTCCTTTATTTCCTCATTCCAAAACCTGTTCCTACCAAAGCATCAAACACAAAAAAAAATTCACCATAAGTGATTAAAAGCACCTAATTCCAACACGGTCCAAGTCCTAATGCAATATTAAAAATGCTAAAAAAAATGTGCTAAAATGCAATAAAATGTACTTAAGTATAAGCAATTAGCTAGGCCTAAAGGCATGAAATATAACTCTTTTCAAGAGTGATCACACCCCCAAACCTGAATTATTATTTGTCCTCAAGCAAAATACATCTAAATGCATGAATGCACCCATCTTGCCTTGGTAAAAAAGAAACTTTCTTGTTCTGCCTGGCTATTCAAAAAACAATTTATACCTCCGTTCTCAGCAATCTTCTCTTTTCCTAAAATTGATTCAAATGTCAAAGGTTTGTTCAACAAAGATAGTGCAAAAATTTCTCCCTAAAAATGAAATTTCCTAAGTACGCATGCATTCTCTCTTTTGTCCTATAGGAAATATCTTTTTTTTTTTACTTAGTTCATTCGTTACCTAAATAGAAGTCGCTTGCTTTAAGCTCATATCAAAATATATTATTCACATTTGCATATATTTATTCTCTTTTTTTTTTCTAAAATAGTAAAGTAAATTTTTATTATTTGAGGATTTAATATGTCACAAAATTCTTTGACTTGACAATCACGATGGAGCATACAACGAATTGCCAAGTCCTCAATCATGTCACAATTTAAACTAAAAGTCACTCATAAAGCTAAGCCTTTTAATTAAAAAGATCGATAAAGCATACAACTACCTCTTTGGCTAGTTAGTCCTTTGCCACAGCGAAATGTCCCTAAAATTATACCACACACTCTTACTTAGGTCCTTCTTTCTAATAAACAACACAATGGAGCTAACAAAGTGATGCTGACCTACTTAGCAACTCTAACCATTGGAGTGCATACTTATTTAAACAAAATGCCGTAGCAATTTAATTAATGTTTGGTTTCAAAAATCACTAAGTTCATTAAAAAGATACTTACCATATTTCGAAAATCGATAAAAAACCAGAGTACAGGACATCCCATTTTTAGAAATCAATTTCCAAGCAACTTAGCCTAAGCTAACTTCACCCAATCCATTGTTACCTATTCTAGGTATATTGAAAAAAATATTTAAGCTCATTATCAAACATCATAGAGAAAAACTGTACTTCTTATAGACAAGTAGTATTTAAATAGTTATTATGCCATGACAAAATATCCTATATACCAAAATGAACATATAAAATGCAACCTAGGTACAGAATACACCCCCAAACCTAAGGGATGCATTATCCTCAATGTATGTAAAATCATGAACAATATATAACAAGTATGCAATGCATGAGAGAAAAACAAAACTTAACTTCCTTGGACTAGAATGTTGGCACTTCAATCAATTCTTTCTCGTGGACTTGCAAGCACTAACTTTGTATCACCTCTTCCTTTTCCATAGATCAACTTCCTCACCTTCTTTGTCGGTCTCTGTTAGTTGATCGATTGCTTGATCATGTGTAGTCATGGAGATGGGTAAAGATGTTAGTTCAAGAGTATTACCTTTCTCAGTGGCAGTAGCTGGTGTAGTGGTAGGGATTTTTGTTTCTTTTTTTCCTTCATCTACATCATTCTCTAGGTCGGCAGAGTTTTCCTTCTCTAACTCCTCCTCAATAGCTTTTCCTTTATTTGCAGCGACTCCTTCAGTCAGGGGGTCAGTTTTGGAACTAGTGGAACTAGCTCTTTTTCGCACTCTGTAGATAAGAGCAATGTAGCTGGGAAAGTAAGAAATTCTGGCATGGGTCTCAAAATATTTTTTTGGAGGGATTTTCTTAATGCCAAATCCCTCTCTTTCACATACGACTAGTACTGAGCCTAGCGTTTATTGCTTTGTTCCAACTCTCCCATCATCTGGTATTGCTGCACCTCAAACAGAGAGAACCTCTATTGTAACTATCTTAGAGAAG
>CM025253.1:31455848-31475668 GCA_013677275.1 Gossypium schwendimanii | reverse complement strand
ATATAATTATTTTATTAATAATGTTGTCATTATCAATGTAATAATTATTATCACTTAATTAAACTTTGTATCCATATTAAATTATATTTATTATTTTAGATTACTTTTTCACTTAATTAGTGTTACAAGTATATATCAATTAAAATTAATATTCTCATTCAAAATAACATTTGAAGAATAACTAAAAAATTCGCATTTCAGTATTATTTACTAGCTTTTGTTTCCATCACCAAAAAATTGTATGATTTTCATTATTATTTGAGATTGTTTAGTTATTACTATTTGATAATGGATAGTTGTATTATTATTTGATTTTAATAATATTTACATGATTATCAATGTCATTTACTATTGTGTTGTGAAATATTATGTCAAAAGCAACGAAGTACTAAATTAAGTGACCCAATTTTTTTATTCATTACTTTTAAAATATTGTTTTATATTTTCAATTATTTTTCAAAATTAATAGACTTTAATTATAAAGTAAACAAACTCTCCTTTAATTAAAAACAATACTTTTTAAAATTATAAAAATATATCATTTGATAAATTTAAAAAATATAAACACATAAAATTACATATAGCAGCACTCATAAAAACATACTTCTAACCTTTGTTTAAGGCACTATAGCTCAGGAGAAAAAGAAACCCGTCTTGACTAGATAAAGATTCAACTGTGGATACATGTATAAAGGATGTCTTTACTTCCAAATAGGGCGAACAAAATTCGATTTGATTCGAAAAATTTGATAAAAAATTTAAATTTTGAATTAAATAATTTGAGTTATTTGAGTTAATCGAGTTACTCGGATCAACTCGAATAAAAAATCAAATTTTTCGGTTTAACTCGAATATGAATTACAAATTTCGAGTTATCCGAAAATTCGAATAAGAAAAGACAAAACTACGTCGTTTTGATAAATGTTTATCTTTTCTAAACCATTATATTGTTTATGTAGTTAAATAATCTTGTACTTCGTCTACTAGTTAAATAATCGGTTTATGTAAACGCAACATTGAGTATAAATAATAGGATTCGTCAACTCGACTCGAAATTTTTTAACTCGATTCAATTCGAAAAAATTTCAATTTGAATTCGATTGCTGAAATAAAATTCATCAACTTGACTACTCCGAAATTTTTTAACTTAATTCGATCAACTCAATTGACTACTCACCCTACTTTCAGATCACATAATTTTTATAAAGAAAATCTGATTTTGCAGGCCAAAAGAATACAGAACCAATGCTAAATATAGCATTATGGGACCATTGTAAATTATCAGCAACAAAAGGATAGCTTTGGTATTCGGGAATCGATGCTCTTCCGATTCTTCGCCTCTGCCCGCCTCTCTTTCATCTTTTATTCTTCTTTATGCTTGATGGTCTCATTGAAGCCTTTAACACTTCTCGTCTTTTAGTTACTGTCATCATTGGAATACTTTTTAAGTGTTCGAAAGAAGAAATTTTTTCATAAATTACAATTTTTTTTAAACATTAATCGATTAAGTTTTACGATAAAAATGTTCTGTTAATAACATTTATATTTTACAATCTAATTATATATTAGAGGATGAGATGCATACGTGCATGGCAAGAATTACTGATGTCAACATTGATATAAACATCTTATCTAATCGGCACATAAGCATGATATTATTAATCAAAGAAAAAGAAAAAAAAGAAAAAAATAGTTATATCTCTATTTTATCTAAACGGTAGTAATAGAAAATTTTAAAATAAAAAATATCCCTGACATCTTAAATTAAAAAATGTTATCTTAAAATTAAAACAAAAATGTAAGAAAAGTAAATATAAACCTCATTTTATCTAGTAATAAAGTTAAACAAAAAATTGATTCGAATTCTTTATATATAAATAAAAAGGTAAAAATAAAGAAAGAGCTAAAAATAAAGGAAGAAGGCAACGAGTCTCTCGTTTATACTTCTTTGTTTCTCTTTGTCTGTTCATTGTGACACGTTCCTTTAGGTTTTCTTCGGGTATATGTTTAGTTGTGGGTTTGATTCTAGTCATCTTCAACACGTGGCTAAGGTTTTTTGGAGTAAAACTATGGAGCTAAATTAATGGAAAACGATTTAGTGAGGTTAAGGATTGAGGAATATGAGGAGGAGGTATGGCAATTCAATGGAGAGGGTGGAAAAAATACATCGAGGTATGAATATTTTTTTGTTGGCTGCTTTTTTACGATAAGTGGTGCACTTTCCGGCAATGCAAAACACAATGACAAATCTGTGGCATCCACTTGGGGGGAGTTTTAATTTTAGATATGGGGGAGAAGAGATATTTGTTTAAGTCCTATCACAAACTAGATATTGATAGAGTTATAAATGGGGTACGTGGTGTTTTAATAATCATCTATTGCTCTTTCACTAGTTAGGGGAGAACAAGGATCCGCTAGAAGTCCCTTTGGTTTTATCTTATCTTTGGGTTCAGATCCATGATCTCCCACATGGTTTCTTATAAAAAGGAATAGCAAAATAGTTTGGGTATTTCCTGGGAAAGTTTATGGAGTATGACATAAAGCAGATCAATGGTGGTTTTAGGAACTATATGATGATTAGGGTTTTAATCAATGTGAGGATGCCCTTAAAACGACGCAAGAGAGTTATGGTCTCTTCCTCGAAGAATATTTATGTAAAGTTTAAATATGAGAAGTTAACATTATTTTGTTTTTTTATGTTTTTTTTGTTTTTTATGTTGATGTTTGGGCCATAGTGACAGCTTTTGTCTGATTAGACTAAAAAAAGGAGGGCGAGTTGGAGATGGGATAGGATGGGATCTTTCATTGTGGGCAAACCCTAGAGTAGCTACTACTGTAACAAGTGTATGGTTGAGGGAGGACAACAATGTAGTTTTCTAGGGTTTTGGAGGTATGGGCAAGGGTTTGGGAAAGAAGGTGGGGAAGGAATGAGTGGAATTCATGTAGAGTTCACATGTATTTTGGGCTTCAACTTGAAGGATCTAATGGCAGCATGAATGATCCAGAATTGAGGGTGATGGGAAAATCTAAGAGGGATTTGATGGAACATGATTCAGAGGATAGCCTTATGGAAGGATGTGAAGGGAAGAAGACGCCAAGAGATGGACGACACATCTTAAATGAGGCTGATTTGGTCGAAACAATTAGTAGCAATAAGTAGCAGGGTAGTAGTAATTATCATAAGATATCGGCAATTGCCATAAGGCAGACTGACCAAATGAAATGAAAATCTTAAGTTGGAATGTTTGTGGATTAGGGAGTTCATGGATAAAAAAAAGACTTCAGCATGTGCTAAAATCATATCATCCCCAAATACTCTTCTTTATGGAGACAAAGTTGGATTCGAATCGTATGAAAAGAGTAAGGAGAAGGAGTGGGTTTCATCATGGTATTGATGTTCCAACTGAAGGAACAAGAGGTGGACTTAGTATAGGATGGATCCCAGGAAAAATGGTTAATTTGAGGAGTTTCTCAAATAATCATATTAATGTAGAAATCATAGACGAGGAGAACTTGAGATGGAGATTTACGGGTTTTTATAAATCCCCTTATTTATGATATAAGGAGTAGATATGGTATCTTCTAAAATGGCTAGGGTAAGAACAAAGTCTAGCCCAAGTGGTTCGTGAATATTTTAATGAAATTCTGTACTTTTTTGAGAAGAGAGGAGAGTTAATGAGGGATGAAGGGAGAATGGAAGCTTTTAGACAAGCTTTTTCTATCACACCCATATTTTGCTAAAAGCCCTAAATGTACAAAGAGTATGGAGTTAAAGGGATGAAAGGGTAAATTGGCAGGTTCTACTGAGAAATTCCAAAATTTATGTGGTTGAAATGTGAATACTTGGATTTCAATTTTGGTTTAGTTAGATTGGAATCAACTGCTTCCTTAGTGGGAGATGGAATAATTAGCAATGGATGGCTACAATAGACTATAGAGACTTTGCAAAATTTGGGATATATATGTGGAGAGAAAATAATTCTTCTAAATTAATTGGTAATTTCCTTCTCATCTGCAATATTTTCTATGGTTGCTCCAAAGAAGAAGAAGTTCAAGAAATCTTTGCATGAGGCGATAAATGTGATTCGAGACTGGGAAGTAGAGAATTTGATAAGCTGGTAAGCACTTAAGCTTTCATGTACTCATGAAGTAGAGGAAAGAGAAGTAAGAATTCCTGAAAAGCTTCTGTATAATTATGTATTCTAAGTTTTTAAGGTTTGAACACTTTTGGTTTAATTGATAAGTGGTTGTTATGCTCAGCTTCAAGGATGAAGGAGGCTCTAGCGTTTGGACAAGCTAAGCTGGCAAGGACAAAGGAAGTAAGGTGAGTTTCTGTACTCTTTCCTCCTAGATGTTGTTTGTTGTGCTGTTTAGATAATTGTTCTGAGTGTAGTCTAAAATCCATGGTTGTAAATGATTTCATTGATTGAGCAAATTATGCATGCATAAGGTTGTGGAAATAAATGAATAATTTCTAGTATGGTCTATGAATGCACATTGTGTTGGTGTATTGATGTGTCAAAATGTGGTGTACTCCTTAAACTATAAGTATTTGGAATGTTATGCATGAGATGCTTTTTTATATTATATGTGGAGTACTGAGGAATTTACTTTAACGGGGTAGATGAAGATAGGAATAATTGGTGAAATGGAGGAATGGGCGGACTGAAATAAGGATTCAAGGGAATTTAGGAGTCATTATGGAATGGTATCTACTGGCTCGCTAGAGCGACACTGTGATGATGGTCTATCGACCTTATGGAGTGAGACCTCAACGATAGTTATTGACAGGTCCTTCGGGGCGACACCATGTAAACATTCTAAAGGCCTTTTGGGGCGAAACCTTGTAAACAGTTTATAGGTCCTTCAGGGCGACACCTCGAAAGAGGTATAATGATTCCTTGAAATTGGAAGTCCATGGGAAAACATGGCATTTTATTATGTAAGACCATAGCCGCCAGGACATTACACATGCCACATGCCACCATATTGTGTAAGATCATAGTTAGGTTATGGCAACATATGAAGTCCGCTAGGACATCAAACATGACACCATATTGTGTAAGACTATAACTGGTCTATGTCAACATATGATGTCCATTAAAATGGTAAACTAATAGGCTGATAGGACACATATAGGAAATCATTGTACGACTTATGCGGTGAGTAGCATAACAAAACGATTGTGGTGCATCTGAAAACACAGGTAAACAAGATAGTAAGAGAAGCCGCCAAACTACGAATATAAGAAAAAGCTGGAAAAAGGGTCTGAGAACGTGGGTAAACATGTTATTAAGGGGATTTGCCAACTTTTGTTGGTGAGGGGAATTAGTATACGCAGTCTTAATGCGACAGTGGCAGTAGAAGGGATATTTTCTTTCGAGGTATTTTAAGTAGCCATCAGTATAAGTCTATCGGTGTTTGGTAAGTAAACCAGTATTGAGGTGATAGAGAGACGATCAAGCAAAATCTAACTCTAAGGGTCTATGGGTAAAGAGGTAGCTAGAGACGAGTAATCCACCAAGGATCACTTTGAGATCTACATAGAAAGAGGATGTTTGACTAGGACTACGTGATGTGGGATAGTCAGCAGGGGCTACCAAACGAGGAAGTTCGACAAGGGCTACGTTGGGTGGACAAGACACTGGGAAATAGAGGAAGAGATAGTTCGCAGGGAACAAAATATTAATTAGAGTATCTTAGAAGATTTGACTAAGGTGAATTAGTACGTTGGGGCTACAGTGTGAGTACGAGTCTGATAGGAAAAAAAAGGGTGATTAATCAGTCAAACCTATATCACATTTTAGTCCACAAATGAGGTTATTAGAAAAAGTCCTTATTAAGGAAAGGGGTTTAAGCTTAATCTAAGTTGAGAAGCAAATAATTTCTGAGATAGTACGATAAATATTCATGGGGTTCAATGTGGATTAAAGGGATGCGGGTAAGGATCTGCATTTAGAGCGAAATCTCGGATAAACCGCCAAAAATAGTCACTAAACTGTGGTTGTGAGTACGAGTATTAGTGATGAGTCATACCATGAAGGGTATAAGGAAGGTCTAGAATGAAGATAAACATAATCAAGACCTATAATAAATTATTGTTTGATAAAATATAGTTATGGCCAGACTACTGGTTATGTCCGCTGACAGTCAGCTCAGAGGGAGTAAGGCATTGGCTATGCCAGCGAAAAATTTTGAATCCCAATAGGAAATACAGAGAGTTTTAAATCTATGCAAAAAAACACATTTTCCCTAATTTTAAGAAGTCTTCTATAAATACTGATACAGGATCTCACTAACTTCATTTAAACTTATCAAATTTACTGCTTGTATATAGGGTAGATGATGACTCAAGGATAGAGTGGAAGGACCAAGCCAAACTCCATGACCGCCTCCAAATGTGCAAACTTTTACAGTAAAAATTGTGCAAATAAAAATATAAATATTTAAGTGCAATGTCTTCAAGCGTACGGTCAAATTGTAATATAGATTTGTGTTACAATAGAACACCAATAAGTATTCCAAGTATTATACCCAAGGGTTTTCAGATTGGAGAAATTATTATTAAATTAATTACAGAAAATAATTACTAATCTAATTTAGTCACGAATTAGTAGTGTGAAGCCAAATTAAAATATTAATTAAACTAATTAAATTACTTAACCTAAACTAACCTAATGGAATTTCTTATTCCTAGTGTTGACAACGCGAGCTTTTAGCTTATTATTGATTAAATTCATAATTATCTATTTAAATAATTAATTATCCTCGATTGAGTTATTTATCACCTTTAGCTAAGAATACCCTTCCAGCCTCATCTTCACTAAGGATTACCACCTAATTTGCCCTTTCGGTTTCTTCCTAGGCATACGGATACCCTTACAGTCTCACTGCTTTGCACAAGTTATATACCACAGGATACCCTTTCTATCTCACCTATCTAGATATTCTATCAGGGGGTCACTCCCTAATATACTATGTACTCTTGAATATATAACGAATTTCAGATAAATAATCATTTAACAAATAAATTAGTTTAATAACCAAATCACGCAAGATATAAATAAAGCACAAGAAATTATTCTAATAGTTATACAATCATTAGTTGATCACAGAAATGAAATATAAATAAAAGAATAAAGAGAATGCTCATGAATTAATATATTGAGTGCGGGCTAGGAGTAATTTTCGCTCGATGTCTTCACATTGGAATAGAAAAGTTCTGACTAAGTGAACATAAAAAGAAAATACAACTGAAGAATAAAGAAACTGTTTAAGGCTAATTCTATGTTTGATGGATGGATGCCCTAATTTATGTACAAAAGCCTCTTATTTATAGGCTAAAATATATGCATTTTATGTCTGATATGCCCTCGATACTAATAAATGTGAGATATCAAATGATATCTCAAAATCTTGTAAAACATGGCCGTGGACATCACCATTTCTTGTAACCCACATTCAGGCTACAACTTTAACATAGGAGCTACTACAGCATAACACACGGCTGCTATGTTGCAACATAGGGTGCGTGTCACACCATAGGCTTTGTGTGTCGTGCCATAAAAGTCATTTTGTGGGCTTGGAAGTTCGTATCATGCTTTCGTGGCTTGGAAAGCTTGTGCGTCTCTCGTCCCAAGATCCTACATCAATTGGGCCTAGAATCAAGCATCCTGTACACTTAAATACACAGATTAAACCTACCTAAGGCCTATTGTGGCCTTACGAGTCATCAAAGCATCATACAATGCATAGAAATGTTTATTTTACTAATATTTTGATCCTAAGCTACTAATACTGAAAATGCAATGATTGATTATAAATTTCTAGAAAACAATCTCATTAAGTGCTGAAATGTACTTAAACTACCACTACAATTGGTAGCAAGTCACATCACTAGATAGCACAAAGGGTGTGATACCCATATCATGCATACAGTAGGGCACCTTGAAAGGCCACACCATATGGATTAAGTTGGATATGTCTGTATTTAAGTTTTAAATTAAAATTTGTAAAAAAATGCTAGGTTTAATAAGGTAATAAATTTGAAAGAATTTATTCCTCGTATGAGATGAGCTATAGTAGAAGTTAAATTTTGAGATATGGTATTGTCGACATACATGAATAAAGCAGTTTAGAAATTTTGTTAAGTTAATCGAGTTGATTGGCACATTTAGTACCTGGACTCGACGATCGGGTTGATTATAAGGTGTTGCATTATTTACAAGCGAGTTAGAAGATTTGGGGTATACATGACCATGATTTACATGGGAGAGAGGAAAATTAGAGCATAATAATATAAAAGAAGGGTTAGACCGAGGGTTTGCAAACTCAACATGGTGGTTAACATTCCCTTAGATTTCACTTACTCGCTTACCTCACTCGATTTCTGTTCATTGCCCATTATTATTAAAATTAACAAATGATGGAAGGAGTATAGAAAAGTATGGGCATATATTTGAGGCTTGGTGGACACTAGAGGACTCATGTGAAGAGAAAATTAGAAGGTTATGGTCTCTAAGCAAATATGGCATTCAAATTTAGCTCTAATTCATGATGAAGAGGTTCCAAAGATGGGTGGCATTTATAAAAAGGAGTTGTACAGGAAACTAGACCAACTAAATAGTATGAAAAAGAGATGAGGAAAATCTAGATGCAATAGTTGGAACAAAGCTTAATTTAAATATAGAGATTGACAAGGAGGAATTGTATTGGGAGCAACGAGTAAGGGTGAACTGGTTGAAAAATAGTGATCGCAATATAATTTTCTTTCACAGATCAACAACTCAAAGGAGGAAATTGAAACGGGTTAGGGGATTATAGGGGGAGGATGGTCAGATTATGTCAAATAGATCAGGAATGGCGGACATTGTGAAGGATTATTTTCTCAAGTTATTAACATCACATGGTATGGGAAACACATATCATATTTTTTCAGGGGTGGAAAGATGCATTACGTATAATATGAATAGTAATGTAATGGTCGATTGTAAGATTGACAAAGTTTATGTGGCTATGAAAGATATGGCCCCAATGAAGGCACCCGGTGCTGATGATTTTCCTGTACTGTTCTTCTAGAAATACTAGCATATTCTTGGGTGAGAGGTAGGTGATCATTGCCTTAGGATTCTCAATTAAGTTACTTCTGTGGAACCATTCAACGATACTCATATTGTACGTATACCAAAGATTGTGCATCTGAATAGTCTGGCACATTTTTTACCTATTAGCTTATGCAATGTGATTTATAAAGTAATATCAAAAACACTAGCTAATCGGTTTTAGAATTCCTTGATGTTTGTATTGAAGAAGCACAAAGCTTTTTTGTTCCTATGAGAATGATTATAGATAACATTTTACTTGCTTATGATTTTTGTATTCATTTGAGTAGAAGAGAACGGGGAGAAAAGAGAGTTTGGCTCTGAAGTTAGATATGAGTAAAGTTTATGATAGGGTTGAATGGGAGTTCATCAGAAAGATCATGTTGAGAATGGGTTTTGTGAATTCATGGATCTCTCTTATAATGAGGTGTATTAATAGTCATATTTAGTGGAAATTAATAGAGAGGTAGGAGAGGTTTTAAAATCGGGAAGGGGGTTCAGGCAAGAAGATTTGCTAAACCCATATCTATTCTTCATTTGTAGTGAGGGTTTGTCCGCTTTATTGAGACTTGAAAAGGAGAGTGGGCAAATGAGGGCAACAAAATTTTATCAATCAAGCCCTACAATCATGCATTTTTGCTATTTGTAGAAAATTGCATTTTATTTGAGAGGCAACAAGTAGAGGGGCGCAGATAATGAAGGAAATTTAGCAAGAATATGAAAATCGCCCTGGACGGTGCATGAATTCTAAAAAGTAACTTATTTATTTTAGTACAAATGTTCAGCAACAAACAAGAAATGATATCTCCCAAACTATAAGGGTTCAGCATACAAGGGACACTAGAAGGTAACTCAGATTACCTAGTATGGTCGGACGACAAATGAAACTAGCGTTCTAGGGGTT
Organism: Gossypium schwendimanii; assembly: GCA_013677275.1. Classification (NCBI taxonomy): domain Eukaryota; kingdom Viridiplantae; phylum Streptophyta; class Magnoliopsida; order Malvales; family Malvaceae; genus Gossypium; species Gossypium schwendimanii. The sequence continues at coordinate 31,465,663 of CM025253.1, read as the reverse complement.
GAAAGATATATTATACAATCGGGTGAGTAGTTGGTGTATCTGGCCTCTCCCCGAATGAGGTAAATAGGTGTTTATAAAGAGTATTTTATAGGCTATACCAACTTATTCAATGTTATGTTTTCTATTACCCAATTATGTTTGTTGCAGAATAGAAGGGATTATTAGAAAATTTTGGTGCAAGAAGCACAAGAATAGGTGAGGGCTTCATTGGTGTAGTTGGAATCAGTTGTGTCAGCTTAAAGAATATGGAGTATGGGATTTAGATGTTGGATTTGGTGCCCTTAGTGTACTATATTCGTTTGCAAACTTGTAATTTTTTGAATAGATTGGTTAATAAAAAAAAATCATTGATTACATTAATAAACTTTGTATAATTGTCTTCACATGGTTTTTGCACGCAAAGTAAAATGGAAGCAAATGTTGCTCTTTGGTTGTCTAAATCTTTAACTAATACTAAATGGTATTACGGGGTTGGATCTTAGTATAGAAAGACAACTTCTATTAGTAAACGAACCTAAACATGTCCTTAGTCTAAACAATTGGGGAGATGATTTGTCTTAGGCATCAGAATAGATGACTCCTAGAAGATAGATACATAAATGTGATAGGCTAGACTGACAGTACATCAGACAGGACCTAAACATAATAGATTCTAAATTCGTTTATGGATTTATTCACTTGTGACATTCATAGTGTGGCATACCTAAATCCTGAGTGGATGGTGGACTATGTATGCATGACTCGTACACTTTGATGTAAATGTAAAAGCCTGAGTTCAAATAGATAAGGAATCGAAAGTTGATGTGTTGGGTGTATGACTTCTGTAGCATGTAGCATTATTCACAATAGTGGAATTCATAGCCCAAAATATGGGTAAATGATATCTTCCCATGGGCATTACATGGTTGATGAAAAGTAAACGTGGTCATGGGTCATTCGTCTTTGTGATGGATGACTTGATCACCATTTGATAGTGATTGAATTTTCATGAAGGAAGATGTAATGGATACTATGAGATAAAATATGATCATATTGGGAGAGAGGATATTATCCTAGAAAGATCAAGGATATCATATGAGGGAATCATACTTATGACAAGGTCATTGGATGAGCACTGAGTAGTTGCTTTCGTAATGATATGTCGTTAGGGATAGCTCAGTCAAGATACTATAGTGGACTAACTTCGTGACTAAATGAGTTTATAATTAATTGGAAAAAAGTCGAAACCAGAAATGAATTGTATGTTTGAATAGAAATTACCGAAATTAATAGAAAAAGAAAAATAAGAAACATTCAGGAACGATTATGGTTTTCTCCAAAATGGAGAAATGGAATCATTTGGAAATAAATGTAGGTTTCCAAAAATAAAAATGGAAATGAATATGAACTGTTTATGTTTTTAGACTGTTTTGAAACCCAAAAATGAAAATAAATCATTCGGTCATAGTGAGCATGTTGAGTTGTAAAATATTGAACATATTTTCTCAAACATTTTACCAAGGGAAAAATCATCAAAATTTTACTTGGGGTAAAATCGTCAAAATTTTGCTAGGAAAAAATTAGGATGATAAAAATTGTTTTATATATAAATATTAAAGTTTATTTTTGAAAAATAAAAAAACGGAATAGGGTTGGATCACGTTACAGAGTACTGGGTCAAAAAGGCCAGGAAGTACTCGTAATTAGACTTGAAGTGAGAGATGCCAACTAGTCAAAGCATTATCATGCAATAGGTCAAGAAATTCTATCTTCAAAAGAGGACAACTAGTCAAAGCATTCTACTCGATGAGATTGTCACACGATGACTCATTTGTGGTGCATGATGTGATAGGTGTTGAGTTGATGGTTATACACTAAAGATTTTCCAGTTAAGTAACTCCCCACGGAGCTCTACTTAAGTTAGAATGATGGCCAAATGTAACACGATTATTAGTGCGTGTGAATGCCTAAGAAATTGGGTTCATATACTAATTGGATAGAAATCCATGTTCTTACTCGTTAATCATGACCACCTCACTATGGCTTGATTCAATGAGTGTGGGAATTATCATTGTAATGAATTACAAATGTTTTCAAAGTTTAATGTAAGACACATGCATTATATTAATGCATATCTTAATGTTGCAAATGTTTTCAACCATTTGCTTAATACACATATATTAATATATAAATGTTTTTATTTTCAGTTCAAAAATGACAACAACTCCCGTATTGAACGTACTCATTGAAAACAAATTTAATGGAAACAATTATAAGGAATGGAAAAGGAATCTGATAATTGCCCTGAACTATGAGAAACTTAAAATAGTTCTTGATATTAAGTGTCTTCCGACCACTCAAGCATAGGCTAGAAAATGCTTGGAGAAGTCTGATGAGATATCTCATTGCTATATGCTGGCAAGTGCGACCAACACTCTGTATAAGCAGCTGGAGAGCTATATGACTAGTAAAGAAATTCTAGATAAGTTAGAGGACACGTTCAGAGGCCAAGCTACCTTGGCTCGAAAGTCTACTATAACTAGGTTAGTGAATGCCCAACAAAAGCCCGACACTCTGATCAAAGACATATGATCACTCTTATGGTCTACTTTACCAAGGCCACGGATAATGAGGCCTATTTGGACCAAAACACCCAAATAGAGATGGTTTTTAAAAACTTGTCCAAGGATTTTGCTAGTTTTCGGTCCACATATAACCTTGGAAAGAAAAACCTGACGCTTGCACAACTCATGAAGGAGTTGCAATCTTATGAGTTAATGTTGAACAGTGGTCAGCCAATATGAAGAGAAAAAGTGAATATAGTCATTGCTTCTTCCTCAAAATGGAAGGGAAAACACGCTAAGAAAGATAAGGCTAAGGTCTTTGGGCCACCACAAGTGGAAATGAAAAGAACCAGAAAGCCTAAAGACTTATTTAGGTTTAAATGCTTCTTTTGCAGCAAGAAAGGATAGTTCAAGGGAAACTGTAAAGAGTAGAATGAATACCTAGCTGCCAAAGGCAAATGTATGGAACTCTTGATGATAGAAGCTTGTTTAGTGGAAGACTCAATAGACCACTAATTCATTGTTCGAAGAGCCACTAATCATGTTTGTGTTTCTCTGCAAGGGTTTGAGGAGAAGAAATATATTAAAGGTAAGAGCTTATCATTGTGGACCGAAAATGAGACAAGTGTAGTAGCTGAAGCAGTAGGAGATGTACATATTTATTTTGATAATTTTAGGAAGATTATCTTAAAAGATATTTTTTATGTACCAAGTTTCAAAAGAAACTTAATTTCTTTTGCATGTTTATATAAAGACGGGTTGACTGTGACTTTTAATAATGAAACTGCAATATTTAGAAATCACAATCTTATCTGTAATGGATGGATCTCAAATAATCTCTATTTTATCAAACCAAATATGTACACACTGATTGAGACTAAAATAGCGAATAAAATACTTAAAAATTATCACTCTAATGAGGTGTACCATTGACATTTGAGACTTGGTCATTTTAACCGAGAAAGAATCACTAGACTTATGAAAGATGACATCTTAAGTTCGCTTAAAGAATTTGATCTTTTACAATATGTATCTTGCTTAGAAGGTAAAATGACTAAGTGATCTTTTAATGCAAAAGGAATGAAGGCTGAAAAACCCTTAGAACTTGTGCACACTGACGTATGTGGCCTCATGAGTGTTAGTGCAAGAGGTAGTTACAAGTATTATATAAAATTTATTGATGATTATTTCAAATATAGGGTATGTATACCTGATGCACCCCAAAATTTTAACCTTTGATAAATTCAAATAATTTCGTGTGAAAGTGGAAGAACAACTAGGATTTCTCATAAATGCACTTCGGTCTGAATGAGATAGCGAATATTTATTTGATGAGTTATTAGAGTACTTTATAGAGTGAGATTCTATACTAGTTAATCAAGAACAACAGAATCGCTTGGAAGAGAGAAGAAATTGAATGTTGTTAGACATGGTATGTTCGATGTTAAATTTTTGAAGCTGTCAATCTCTTTTTGAGGATACGTTGTACAAAGGGTTTGCTATATTCTGAATGATGTGTCAACTAATGCAACATCAAAAACCAAATACAAATTGTGGTATGGAAGGAAGCTGAATCTTAATCATTTTAGGATTTGGGGTTGTCATACCCACATATTTGATAAAGATGCGAGGAAGTTGGACTTATGGACAAAATTGTGCATGTTTGTAAGATATCGAAATGAAACAAAGGGTGGTTTATTTTATAAATTGAAAGAGCAAATTGTTATAGTATCAACTCATGCTACTTTCCTTGAAGAAAGTTACATGAATGAATTCAAACCTTAGAGTAAAGAAGTACTTGAGGAGCTTCTGGAAAATATTCAAAACTCTACAGAAACAGTCTAATAGTAGAGTTTGAATTCATTGCGGTGGCTTGTTGATCAGCAACATAGGGAGCCTCGTTGTAGTGGGAGGGTCTCTTGTAGGTCTGAGTTCTTCTAATCTGGCGGAAGTGTTTTTAACACTGAGTCTGTCAAATAGGAAGATGATGACCCATTCACATATGACGGAGCGATGTATAGTGCTGATTCCAAGCTCTGGGAAATAGCTATGAAAATTGAGATGGACTTTATGTATTCCAATTCAATGTAGGAACTTGTAGACTTACTGGAATGGATAAAACCCATAGGATGTAAATGGATCTATAAAAGGAAAATAAATGTGGATAGAAAAGTGGAAACTTATGAGGTCAGAATTGTAGCAAAAGGTTATACTTAAAAAGAAGGTATCAATTATGAATAAACTTCTATTCGGTTGCCATGCTCAAATAAATTTACATATTACTATCTATTGCGGTGGCTCTTGATTACAAGATCTGACAAATGGATGTTAAGGCAACATTTTTAACGACTATCTTGAAGAGAGCATCTATTTGATGCAACCCACCGGATATATAGCAAAGGAAACGAGCATAAAGTTTACAAACTACTTAGATCCATATATGGACTTAATCAAGCATCCCGCTTATGGAATCAAAGATTTGATCAAATGATCAAGACTTTTAGATTTAAGCAAAACGTAGGTGAACCTTGTGTTTATAAACATTTAAGGGATAGAAAAGTGGTCTTTCTCATTATATGTATCGATGACATTCTACTCATTGGGAATGATGTAGGGACATTGTCATTGGTTAATTTGTGGTTAACACAACAATTTAGTATGAAGAACTTGGGAGAAGCTAATTTTGTTTTAGGTATTCAAATCTTAAGGGATTGAAAGAAAAAAGTGATAGCACTGTCTTAGGCTTCATACATAGATAAGATATTGGAGAGTTATGCAATGACCAATTCAAAGAAGGGAAATCAATTCTCTGTATTGGGATTTTATCACTCTTTAGATGACTATCCTAAGACAACGGAAGAAAAAAAGAACATGAGAAAGGTTCCTTATGCTTTGACAGTAGGAAGTCTCATGTATGGTATGTTATGCACACATCCAGATATTTGTTTTGTAGTGAGGTTTGTAAGTCGATATCAGGTGAATCCATGACCAAGGCATTGACAAGCAACTAAGCATATACTTAAGTATTTACAGAGAACGAGGGATTATATACTTATGTATTTTGGATGAGACTTCACTCATATCAGATATACTGATTCTGACTTCCAAACGTGTCAGGATTCAAGAAAATTGACATTAGCCTATGTTTTTATTATAGGCAGCGAGTTCATTGTGTGGAGAAGTGTAAAGCAGACTTGCATTGTTGACTCCACTATGGAGGCCGAATATATGGCTGCTTTTGAGGCTACCAAAGAAGCAATATGGCTTCGAAAGTTCCTTACGGATCTTGAAGTCATTCTTAATTTGGAAAAAGCTATCACATTGTATTGTGACAGCAATGCAACAATAGGTAATACCAAGGAGACGAGAAACCAAAAGAGGACGAAACATATCGACCGAAAGTATTATATCAAAAAGGAGAAAGTTGTAGAGGGAAACATGGATTTAGTCAAGGTCACATCTGACGACAACCTTGCAGACCCATTTACTAGGACTCTATTAGCTAGAATTTTGAGAAACACGTGGAAAGCATGAGATTGTGAAGTATGTCTCGTCTACTTCACTAGGGCAAGTGAGAGACTGTTGGATGTAGTTCCCTAAGTGTATTATATTCATTTGTAAACTTGTAATGTTTTCGAATAGATTGGTTAATAAAACAAATTTATTGATTAAATTAATATACTTTGTATAATTATCTTCACATGGTTTTTTTATGCAAAGTAAAATGGAAACAAATGTTTCTCATTGTTTGTCTAAATGTTTAACTAATACTAAGCAGTATTACGTTGCCAGATCGTAGTATGAAAAGATAAATTGTATTAGCAGACGAACCAAACATGTCCTTAGTCTAATAAAATTAAAAATGAGTAAACGGATTAAAAACTAATATGATATCTATCAAGTCCAATTGAGGAGATGGTTTGCCTTTGGCATTGGAGGAGATGACTCCTAGAAGATAAAGACATAGATGTGATTGACTGGACTAACAGTACACCGAACAAGACCCAAGCAGAATAGATCTTGAATCCATTTATGGATTTATTCACTTGTGACATTCATAGTGACATACCTAAATCCTAAATGAATGGCGGACTATGTATGCGTGACTCTTACACTTTGATGTAAGTAAACCTCAAGTTCAAATAAATAAGGAATTGAAAGTTGGTGCCTTGGGTGTATGACTTCTTTAGTATGTAGCATCATTCAAAATAGTGGAATTCATATCCCAAAACATGAGTAAATGATATCCTTTCATTATCATTACATGGTTGATGAAAAGTAAAACTGGTCAGGGGTCATCTATCTTAGTGATGGATGACTTGATCACTATTTGATAGTGATTAACTTTTCATAAAGGAAGATGTAATGATTACCATAAGATAAAATATGATCATATTGGGCGAAAGAATATTATCCCAAAGAGATCAAGGATATCCTATGAGGGTAACACACTTAAGACAAGTTCATTGTATGGGCACTGAGTAGTTGCTTTCATAATGGTATGTCGTTGGGGAGAGCTCAGTCACGATACTAAAGTGGAATGACTTTGTGATTAAATGAGTTTATAATTAATAGGTGAAAAGCTAAAACTTAATTATAAATCATTTGAGCCTCAACTACATACGTCCAATCGGTCTTTCTGTTAGCTCGTTGAAACCAGAAATGAATTGCATGTTTGAATAGAAATGAACGAAATGAATATGAAAAGAGAAATGGGAAAGATTCAAGAATGATTATGATTTTCTCCAAAATGGAGAAATGGAATTATTTGGAAATGAATGTAGGTTTCCAGAAATAGAAATGGAAATGGAAATGAAAATATAAATGATTCATTTGCAATCCTATATGGATTACTTAAAAAATGATTAAAAGAATGAGTTTATATTTTAGGACTATTTTGAAGCATGAAAATGAAAATAAATCATTCGGTCATAGTGAACATGTTAAGCGGTGAAATATTGAACATATTTTCTTGATATTTTACTAGGGGCAAAATTGTCAAAATTTTGCTAAGGGAAAAATAGAGATGAAAAAATTATTTTATATATAAATATTAAATTTTACTTTGGGAAAATATAAAAAATGAATCGGATTGGATCACATTACAAAGTACTGGGTCAAAAAGGCTCAAGAAGTATTCGTAATTGGACCCGATGTGAGACAGACCCAAAAACTCCTTATGGACATGAAGGGGGAGGCAACCCTAGTAGGAATACTAAGGTGTGTCATCCACCCTAGTTCTATTCTAAGTAGGATGTTGGTTTTCTATTTGAAAATAAACGACTACAGCTTTATAAGGGTTGTACCATCTCTTCCTATAAATAGATGACACTGGTAGAGCTATTAACACAACTTTGAGAGATTGTTATTCTGTCAAAAAATAGAGAGAATTATTCTCAAATATTTAATATATTTTTTTGGAATAACAATTCTAGCGATTTCTATTAAGAAGATAGTATTTTTCACCCAAAAAGGAGAGAAAACTTTTTCTAGTTCTATGTTTTGATTCAATTGGTTCGAGCCCATACTCGGAGCAGTTTGTAGTAAGAGAATAGCAGAAAAGACCGTTTGGTTGAAACTGAGAACAATGAACATCCGTTAAGTCGAAAACATAAGTATGAATTCAGTTAAGGTTTATTGCTATAATTTCACAAACCGGGTTAGTTTTCAAAAGTTTAATTTTTCACAGTGCAAGAAAGTCATTTTCAAACTGGATTTTTTTCAACATTAGATGCCTTAGCAAAGCAGTGATGGATATTGCATTATTATCTGAATTCATTATTAGCACGGACTTTAAAGGTAAAATACTACTTGTTATCTATGTTATTAGAATCAAGTTTAGGGAATAGTTATTCTTATACCTGGAGGAGTATCTGGGCCACAAAAGGTCTCCTTAAATTTGGAATGTATTGGAGGGTTGGAATAGGGGAGAATATATCAGTGAGGAATTTATGCATGGATCCCAAAATCTATGGATTATAAAGTATAGAAATGGGTTACGGATAGTTTGATAATTAGAGTGTCAGATTTGATTATTCAAGGAACCAAACAATAGAGAGAGGGTCTGATTACCAATGTTTTCGCAATTGAAGATGCATAACACATTTTATACATTCCTTTATCAAAAAACCTGCAAGAAGACAGATTATTGTGGAGAGGGGAAGCGGTAAGGGAATATACAGTGAGAAGTGGGTACAAGAAGGCAATACAAGACACTAATATAAACAATGAGCCATTTCTTTATAGAAATTATTACAATAAATTTTGGAAGATAGAAGCACCTAGCAAAATTAAAATTACAAATTGGAGGGTGTTTAATAATTTTATCCCGACCCTCGACAACCTAGTCTTTATGAAAGTAAGGAATGAAACGACATGCCTTATATGTGAGAATAGTTGTAAAACTCTTGAACATGTGTTCCGAGATTGTGTAACTGCGAAGGAAGTATGGGGTTAGTTAGAGATTGGGTGGCTGCAAAATCTTTCAACAGTTGAACGTAAGGAATGGATGACATACCTATTAGAGAATGGAATAGGTGGATAGAGGAGCTTAATAATCGAGGCTATTTGGGCAATCTGGACATTTAGGATTGAGTCCTGCATGAAAGACATAATCAATTAGCTCAAGAAATAGTGGAAAATGGTGAAAAAATTTACAAAAGAATCAAGAGAGTTTAGACAATGCTTATTTATTATAATTCCTGTACTAGAAGGATAGAGACCACTGGTGTCAAATATGATCAAAATAAAATTTGATGGAGCTTTTTAAAGGAACACAAAAGAGTCATGTACGAGAGTAGTAGTGTGGAGGCCCGATGGGATGGTGATAGGCTCGAAAATAATAATTAACAAATGTATTTCATCGGCGTTTGCGACAGAGGTGGTTGCTGTTTCCAAGCGACACAGATGAGAATAGATCTGGGACTCTAAAGGGTTGAGATTAAGGGAGATGCTCTCACAATAATAAAAAAGACAAATATCAATAGGAGAGATGTATCGGTGATTAGTGCCTACATTGAAGATAAAAAAACTGAAGGAAGTTTTGCATACCTACCGTTTCTCATACATTGCAAGAGAAAGAAATGGGTTGGCTCACATTAGAGGTGCTCATGGGCCGGGTGGCTCGGCTCGGCCCGACGGCCTGCCCAAAATATGGGAGGGTTTGGGTTAAAATATAGGCCCGAAATATGGGCTTGGGCAAAAAAATAAGGATCGTTTAGAAAACAGGCCTGGCCTCGGGCACCACTTTTTTAGCCTGGGCCCGAATATAAT
>CM025253.1:31416681-31426944 GCA_013677275.1 Gossypium schwendimanii | reverse complement strand
ATTACAAGGCCAAATATATACATGCCAACTTAACACCATTTCATCATTCAAAATACCAAATTTACAAGCCAAAACATAATGGCTATAACATCAACCAAAACACCTATACATGCCATTACAACCAAGACTTAAAAACATCAAAATCTACTGATATAGCCGATGGATAGTGTAACAGGTCTCTGACGACTTTCCAACCCAAGCAAGATTCTGATTAACTACAAAACATAGAGAAATAAACACAAGGTAAGCATGTTATGCTTAGTAAGTTCGTAGTATATAATCTATGCTTATCAATACGTTGCATAATCTTAAATTACATATGTATCAATTCAACATGAGAATAAATGAATCATAAACTTAATTCAAGTGAATTTATACGTCTCATTGCCATGGATATCACATACTTACTACTTTCCATAGNAATAAGGTAAATTGCATCGATAATTCTTACCGAAGCTCACATGAATAAAATCACTACGGTTGTCCCAACCCTTTTAATAGCTCGATAGCCGAAGCTATCCCTTTTCATTACTTGATGGTCGTAACATCCATTTTCATTGTTGATGGTTGTCACCATCCATTTTCATAATTTGATAGCCGAAGATATCCCTTTGCACAATTCGATAGCCATTTGATTTTTCCATCAAAAAACAATTTGACATTATATAAAATATTAGCATTTAATACATAATTTAAAACGCTATTTATATGTACGAACTTACCTCGACTATAAACGTAGAAATATAGTCGATTAATTTGAAGTTTTTTCTTTATCTCGATTTAGAGCTGTACATGGTCTATATTGATCTAAATGAATAAATTCAATCAATTTAATAAATATTCTATTCAATTCAATCCAAATTCACATTTTCAAAATTACTCTTTTGCCCCTAATGTTTTGATTTCTTTACAAATTAGTCCTTAGGCTTGTAAAATGAAATTCATGCAATTTCACCCTTACCCAAGCCTAGCTGAATTTCATACAAGCTCATAAAAGCTCAAACATTTCATTATGTCACAAATTATACCATGAATATTTATCATTTTTCAATTTAATCCCTAATTGAAAATTTCATCAAAAATCACTTAACCAAAGTTGTTTATCTAACAACAAGGATTTATTTTCTAACGTCAAACTTCACAAACAACATGAATTCACTCATGGTAAAACTTTAATCTTTTAACAGTTTTGCAAATTAATTCCAGGGTTAGCTAGATTAAGCTACAACAACTCCAAAAACATAGAAATCATTAAAAACGAGACAAAAAATCATACCATGCAAGCTTTGGAAGGTTGGCCGAATATGCAAGCTTCTCTAATGGATTTTTCCTCTTAAAATTTTGGTGGATGATGCATTAGAGAAGGTGATACCATCTTTTCTTATTTTTGTTTTAATTTATTTATGAAATTACTAAAGTAACATTTACCATTTACTTTAAAAATCATTAAAAAGATGTCCATAAGAGTCCACTTAATAAAACAATGGTTTATTTACAACATAAACCCTCTAACCATTTAATTTCATAGCTATTAAATCCCTTTAGCTTATAGAACTCAAAATTTACACCTCTTGCAATTTAGTCATTTTTATCGAATTAAGCATGCAAACAATAAAATTTCTTAACAAAATTTTTATACGATAATACTAACATGATGTAGATAGTAAAATAATAATAAAATTAATATTTCTACTTTAGATTTGTGGTCCCAAAACAACTACTCTAATTTCATTGAAAACGAGCAGTTACATTATCTTTTCTTTCTTTTTTTTCTTTCTCCCTCCATTTTGGCCGTCGCACCCAGTTGTCGTCGTTGTATCATCCACCACCGTTTGAACCATCAAATCCCTTCCCTTGCTAAATAACCCCATATTCATTCAAATTTCAATGGAGCTTAAAACTTTCGGTGGTTGCTTTTGTTTCTTATTGTTGTTCCCTTTTTAATGGCTATACTCCATTTTCAGATCTGCAACCAAATGGTTGTTCAATTGTTATTGATTTGTTCAATTGATTTCCATTAGATCTTATCGTAATCCTTACCGTCGATTCTAATACAATTGTGTTTTGTGTATGTATGATATATATAAAGGGCCAAATCTAGATGAATCCAATTAGATCTGAATGGAAGGAGTCTCACATGGGCGTGTAGGTAAAGGTGTGTGTCCTAACTATGTTGTTCTGTGTGTGTAAGTAGGCTTTGGTCATATATGTGGTGTGTTAGAGTATGTTTATCTGTTATTTTCCTTGATGATTACTAAAAAAGTTTGATTTGTGAATCCGGATATGCTTAGAAATGTTAAATCTGAAAAGGGGTATCTCCTCTGTTAAATCGCTGATAAACTATTAGTACTGTTTGGATGTAAACCCACAGTGTACCACAAGTATAGATGTACTATGCTATCATTTTTGTGAATTGGTGTTGCTAGGAATGTTTGGGGTTGCTCTAGTGATATTACTTCTCATACTGTTAGCGCATGCTCACTGTTAATACTAAATCTGCAAATTGTTATTGCTCGCATGATAATTGCATATTACAACTGTTACTATTACTATTTTCTATCATCATTAGCATGCCATACTATTGTATGAGATTTGGGTTTTGAAGGAAGAAGTGCAGGCATTTAATGCCAGATCGATTTATCAATCAATTTACTGTTTTATTGGCAGTTTATCTGCAACCTACTAATATACTGGTGGTTCATCTACAAAATATTTTTTAGTTTGTAAGGTTGGACGAGTTCTAGGGAACTCTTACTGTGGAGTGTAGCGGATGGTTGGGTGGGAAAATTGCATTGTTATTCATGCAAACTGTATATTTACTAAGATCATTGTGAGATTGATAATCTGATATGTACTATATTACAAAACTGTATGTTATTAATTATTTTTTTTACACGTACTATTTAAATGTTAAAACCACACTGAGCTTTATAGCTCACTCTTTAGTTTTTCCCAACTCCCAGATAACTCGTGAGGTTAGGGCTCGGACTCGACACTTAGAGCAGTGTCATAAGATTTTCCTTAGGAATGTACATTTTAAACTATTTCATAAACACTAATTAATTTTGATCTGTTTAATGGATTGTGGCATGGACTGTTATTTTTTTCGGTTTTAGGGATTTTGCATTATTCAGTTTGTCAGTAAACCTGGAATTGATTAAGAATTTAAAAAATTTTTAAATTATTATTAAATGGTTCAAATATGATTTTTTTACATTAACTGTGAAACTAAAATTAATGAAAAAAATAACTAAAAATAAAATGATGTTTTTATAAAATAGGTTAAATTAATTTGTGTTTTTTAAACTGAAACGAAACTACTTTCTAAAAAGCATTTTTTTCAAGCCTGAAGAAAAGTATCGATACCCTGGCATCTGGTATCGAATCTTGATCATATAAATTAATTTTCAAAGTAAACAGATTGCCAAATTGGTATCAATACTTATAAAAGTATTAATACCGATTGATCACATTTTATAAACTTCAAAATAGGTAGAATGCCCAAATCATATCATTACTTAAATAAGTAATGATACTTTTTTTTTATTTTGTATCGATACCCTTTGTGGAGATTTGAAACTCAACAATTTAAACCTATTTCATGCTTTCGTTACTAAGTTTTTTACCTAAATGATCGTTTTAGATAAATTGAACTAAATTAAAAATTGAATAATCCAAATTCTTTATGAAATGGGCTTCTTAACGATTTTCTGCAAACAGAATGTTGTATTAGGCCATTTTGATGGCTAGTGTGACTTCCATAGTTTGACCATAGCGTGTAGGCCAGGTTGGGGAGTTTACATTTGGTGATATTAGAGCTTAAGGTTTCAAAACTCAGACTGTTGGATTAGTGAGGTTTGGATGCATATTTTTAAAATGGGTTTTTTCGGGTACCATGCCACAAATATTTTTACAATGTTTTAAAATAATTTTGAGACTCTGATGTCGTCCCTAACTAACTATTGTATTCTTTAAAACTGTAGACATACGCTAGATTATAACATCTAGGCATTCATTATAATGACCCGAGGTAGGCAAACCCGAGGTAGGTGATTGCCTATAAACAAGTTATCGTTTATAGTTAAAAAAACACACCAAAAATATATACGATTTGAACGACAGTGTCCGCAAGTGCACGAGTTAAATTGTAATATAGTATAGTTTATAATGAAACATTTGGAAGTATTCTGAGGATCCTACCTAAGAGAGGATGGGATAAATCTATAAAAACCTTTTTACAATAATAAGTCTACATAGTATTAATTAAATCCTATATTACGACAAATCATAAAAGGGAAATAATAAGAAAAATTAAATAAATAAGAAAAATAACAAACGTCTTAAATTAATAAAACCAATCAGGAAGGTTAACTCATTTTAAGGTTTGAAATTAACTTTAGATTAAGGTTTTAGGGTGGATTAGCTATTGATTAACCAATTGTTACCTCTCGGTCTCTAACTAATTAATCAATTGGTTGATACTCGGTTATTCTCGTCCTCACTTTCTTAATTAAGATCAACTACGATTTACTCGATTTGACTTTTTCTCCCGATCTCGTCTAACCTATGTTAACTTTCTAAGGTTGTCAAGTCTAGGGTTTAAGAACACAAATCTATACCAAGTAATCCTATCAAGAAACCCTAAATCCTCTATTAGTCACTCTCATCCACTCGTTAATCTACTTTAAGGGATTTAGCCACTCATGTTCTTCATAATCTTAATCTCAATTGAAATAAACATATAAAGAACACAAAAATCATAAGGGAAAAGAGATTAGAATAATCGTGGATTGATATCAAATTAAGGATGAAGTGGTAAATCGATTGATAGGAGTGTTTGCAACCTAAATAATCATGTTATTTGCACAGAAGAAATAAGTTGAATACTTTAATAAAATAAAAAAACTCTTGGATCGAAACCAATTTTAAGAGGAAAAATAAAGAGTTCAGCAAATCTGAAAGAAAACTAATCTAATCCTACTCTTAAACTACTAAGGGTTTTTAATGCATCAAGGACGACTTAGTTATATAAAACCCTTAAGGTCTTATTTATAGGAGTGTTGGCAACCTAAATTAAGTCTTTGGCACGTCCTACATCTTCATATAAAGTTTATTGTGCAGACAAAAATAACCTCAGAATACTTGGGCAGCAAGTCGACCTATGTCGTGCCATAGCCCTTGAATGGCGTGACACAACATGTGTTTTATGCCTTGTATCATTCGTTTCATGCTTTGATATCTTGGGAAGAATGTGCATCACTCGTACCTTGCTTCCACGTCAATTGGGCCTATAAGTCTTCATCCTACACACTCAATTACACATATTATAACTACCTAAGGCCTGTGTCGGCCTAATAGCTCACAACATTCAAAAAATGTGTTAAAAACACTTAATTTTACTAATATTTAATCATAAGCACTAAATACAAAAAGATAATATTAAATACAAAATTGGCTACAAAAAAAGCTCCTCAATTGTAGAAATAACCTCAATTGACTACTACATTTGATGACAAGTCAAATACCCCCACACTTAAGTCTTTACTTGTCCTCAAGCAAACTAAATGAGAACAAAATAAAAACTGAAAATAAACTACACTAAAATAGGAAATTAACATGCAAAGAAAAGAAAATGTACTTGAGCTAGCTTGATATAGGAATTTGGATAGAAATATATTAACAAGACAACATAGATAAATATATAACTCTAGAGTGATATACAATTGACTCACAATTTCTAAACTTAAACAGATTAGTTTAATAAATTACAAAGGAAACAAATAAAAGAATGTTAAATATAGGTTTCCATCAAAATAGATATACAAAAATACACGTATGTTCAAATGAATAAATGTGGTAAAAACATCAAAACTCAGCACAATTTTATCAATATAAGGTACTATATAAGTCACATAGGACTTCTAGACTTGTAACATTCTGTGGCTTAGGTTGGTTTGGAATTCAAAAAGTAAGCTCAACAAAACGGTTAAGTACGATAGTAGTTTGTGATCGACTGTTTAACATCACGACAATAATGTGCAAGCGTAAACTGTCGATGCAAGTATAGTAGATAGATGTGAGTCTTTCGAATATCAATCCCACAGGGATGGTAGTATTTTGTCTATTAATGTCGGTGCAACAACTAGATGGAAGCGAGATAAATTGTGAGAATAGTTGTCAATGCAACAACTTGAAAGCAATAAAATAAAATATGATAATGATAAACTGGGATCCCCAACATGAATCTTTAGCAGAATACTAAGTGCTCACAAGGTATAAAAAGATAGGTGGTTGTCGAAGCAATAAAGTTCAATGTATATCTTACTCAGTGTTACTCCTCTATTTAATCCGAGACTTAAACATGCATACTAACCTCACCTTCCGATGATGGCAATACGGCACTATTAAGAACTAGTGGGCTAAATTCCTCTAATCCTCACTCAACTTCCGTTGTAATGCTTTTTGGCTCAAATTGTCACTGCACTTTCCAATGTCATTGGCTGCAATAACAGTTCCGTGTTAAAAAAAATTCAACCCCCAAGATTAAAAAATAAAAGAAAGATTGAATAAGATAACATTTAATCAAGAATTCATGTGTACTTCCATACAAACAGAAAACAAAGAATAATCACCAACATTCATAAAAAAATACGAAAGAATCGAATGGAGAACACTATTCCTGACAACTCAACTGAATCTCTCTGTTCCCTCTTGTCTCGCACTTAGGTCTTCTCGTCAGAAGGTAGTCTGGATCTGGTTTTCACGTTGGCTCACCTGTGAGAGGCTTAAGCTGCCGTGACCGCAAGCTTCAAGATCAAATGATGAAGATGATGATCCGAAAAAAAAGAAAACTCTCTTGTTCTTCTCACATCCGCCTTTTATGTCCTCCTCCAATAGTACATGTGTCCTTTCTTCAAAATTACTCTGTTCTTGTACATACAGGTTAGTTATACTAGACTGAACAACTCACGCAATTTTAATTCTTATCTAGACAGCTATCAAGTGCGGCGACAATTCTTGACGCAATCTAGAATTCATTTATGCAGCCACATTAATGCAAAAAGATAGCTAAATTAATGATAAAATAGGCTAGGATTCACTGAGTTATAAAATGCAATTTACTAAACAGAAAATGCTAAAATGTATGCTAAGGATGACTAAATGGGAATAATTAAACCAATAAGTAAGGGGGAAAACCTATGTTCTTTCTAGTGCTATCACACCCATAAACTTGAGTTTTTACTTGTCCTCAAGTAAAATAGAAACTAGTAAGGCTAAAAAAAATTTACTAAGGCAAATGATCATTCTAGAAACTTGAACCCTCTAAATTGCCAATAGATGAATCTCATTTAGATGAAAGAATATTGCATCGACAATTCATAAGCATGAATGAATAAGGTTGCAACTTCATCAATGCCAGCATCATGCTTCAAACCTTAAGTTCTATCTACCATTACATCATTTATTGTACAATACTAAGTATTTATATATTATATATACTTTTTTCATAATAAGGGATATCGTTGCATTACTATACCGTTTTTACTAAGAAGTAACGATGGGGTGCAACAAACCCTGAGGGAGTATGTAATTGCGCTGACACACACTCATGCAGCGACAACCTTTAGCCAGATTGATTTTTCCAACGCTTGTATTGGAGTGTTCCCTTTTTAACATTCCATACTACACCCACTTTGGAATGTCTCTAATTTATAACTATATATACATATATAAGCAGCTGTAAAAAGCAGATTCATTCAAGATTTAAGGAATGATAGCAGTCATCCACTACTAATGCAATCTAATCCATTCATTAAAGAATTAAAGCTACAACCTTCTGTCAAAATTATCCAACTCAATCATTGATAATTCACATGATTCAAGAATTAAGCATCAAATGTAACAAAAAATTTCAAATAATTTTCATTAACTATAATTAAATCTTTCATGCTTCATTACTGAAAGAAAAAAAAATTGAAATGTGGGTGCATTTCCAAGTCCCACGTGCATTCCCCCAAGCTTAAAGTTTGCATTGTCCCTAATGCACGAACATGAAAATGTAATGACAATAAAAAAAATGCAATGACAATATATAATTATCAAAATAAAACTTACAGCTACATGTAATGCATGAATACTACAACTAAAGCTTAAAATAAACTAACTCAGTTATCCGCAACCGTCGATGTGGCTACATGATGTTTCTTTCTCCTCATTTATTTTTATGCTTGGAATGCTTCCTTTTCTTTTATTTGGGCTTTGCACGGTCTTCGTATTGCTCCTCAGTTCCTGGCTCTGCCTCAGCATCACAGGCTTCTTCTTGTGGAAAAGAGGCCACCTATAGTGGTCTAGTGTAGACCACTATTGCCAATGAATTGCTATGCTCCTCACTGGTTATCTCAGTAAGTTCCACCAGTCTCGCTCTAGCTCATTCCAAATTATCGATATGTGCACCCATACACTCGGGTCCAGTGATAGTCTTCTCAACAAAATTTTCATTTTCTTTTTTAGCAACTTTTTCTTCTTCAGCAACAACTTCCTCTTCTACAGTAGCAAATTCTTTCCCAACAACAGTATCCTTTTTATCAGCAAAAATACCATCCTCGAATAAGCTATCAATCTTTTGCAGGCATTCTTTAATGTCCTTAAATTCCTCTTTGTACTTATTATCAGAGACTTGCACAATGGGTAGGGATGCCATCGATCTATCTCGAGTTTCTAAGTCGTCATCCGAGGAAGAGAGGTCATAATTTTGAATGATTGGTGGAAACACTGGGAATTCTGGTAGTCGGGATGGGCTCAGTTGGCCTAATGTGGCTGTAATAGAACTATTCCAGGCTCTGGTATAAGCATAAAACAAATTTGAGGATTTCTCTATATCTTCTTCTATAGCGACAGGCTTGATCTGCCTGTTGTTGATGGAATTTACCATTTTTTTGACATCCTTCAGCTTGGCCATAATGATGTCTCTACATTTAGGTTTGTTCCTTTACTGTTGGCTTTGGCTTTACCCTTTCTTGTCTTACTAATTTTTGCCTCCTTCAGTATCGACGTGTCCTTACCTCGTGTCATTCTTTCTACAGAAGCTCCATTGATTGGGCCCTTATTTTCAAGACTTCCTTACGAGCACGGGGCATGATTCCTCTTTGTTGTCACAATAACATCACCAGTGATGGGAAAACTAAGATCCCAATCTGCCTTACTACGCAGTCAGCAATTTCTTGGTGAAGTATTGCACCAACATCAATTTTCCTTCCCTTGACATTAGACTGTATTAGACACATTCTGTCGAGGGTGATTGTGGTGTTATGAGTAGAGAGCTTTAGTTTGTAGTTAACAAAATGAAACCAAATTTTTCCTTGTAGCGTCAGGAAGTGACGGGGCATCACATAAATCTTTTGATGGTAACCCATCCACATTTATCCCTCAATATACAAGTCTCTCACCAACAGGTCTAGTTTTTCATTGTGATGTCATCAATGAACTTGGAGTGTTCGTCAACATCGACCTTGGTGTTGTATAGCTCGTTGATTTTTTCATCGACACATGGTATTAAAGCTTCTCAAACGAAAATGAACTTTAACTCATGATCGTAGAGATTGGCATAAAACTCACGTACCAGTGAAAGTGAGTAGCTTCCAAGATGCGTGGAAAAAGTTTCCCACTTTAACTTTGAGAAAGTCTTATAGACTTGTTTACCCAAGTCTTGTTGTGGCGAAAGGGAAATGCCCTGTTCGGGATGTAACATCCCGAAATAGGTCCTAAACGAAATAGTGGTTGCAAAACCATGAATCCGAGATAGAAAAGTTTATTGTGATTAATTTTTATGATTTATAGATTGATTGGATACATGTGTTAGAATACCAATAAGAAATTTCAGCGATTGCATGTTTGAATTGCATATTAGGGTTTAATTGCAAAAGTGGGTAAATATGAGCTTTAGATGATAAAGGATTTCATAGAAGTGCATAATTGAAGTAAAGGTTCTTAAATGGTAATTAGACCATTAAATTTTCAACGACAAAAATAGGCATGCATAGATAAAAATAACTAAAGTTTTAATGAAAGGTATTTTAGTCATTTGGTAATGAAAAGAATTAAAAGGGAAAATGATGGCAAAATGTGCTCATCTTCTTCCATAAAGGCTGAAACTTCAAGCGACTCCATAGCTAGGGTTTCGTCACTTTTTTAAGCTCATAGTAAGTGCATCCAAGCCCCGTTTTTAATTTTTTAAATGTTTTTAGAGTCTTCGTAGCTCAGTTT
>CM025253.1:31394139-31409116 GCA_013677275.1 Gossypium schwendimanii | reverse complement strand
CATGAAAATCTAATGGTCTAATTACCATTTAAGGACCTCTACTTCAATTATGCACTTCTATTAAATCCTCTATCATCTAAAGCTCATATTTACCCATTTTTGCAATTAAACCCTTATACGAAATTCAAACATGCAATCGCTGAAATTTCTTATTGGTATTCTAACACATGCATCCAATCAATTGATAAATCATAAAAATTAATCACAATAAAATTTTCTATCTCAGGTTTGTGGTTTCATAACCACTATTCCATTTAGGCCCTATTTTAGAAAGTTACAGATAGGGTATTGATAATCATTCTGAGCGAATCTCTCAAGAATTCTCATAGCATCATTATAAGTACAATCCAGTAAAGGTCAATCGGCTGAAGCGTTGACAAGATTCATTGTATGTGAATTCAGCCCATTATAAAAAATCTCAATTTGTGTTTCTGGTTGAATGCTGTGCATGGGACAACGTCGAAGTAAAGATTTATAACGTTCCCATGTGGTGTGAAGATTTTCATCATCCAATTGATGATAAGTAGTAATGTCATTTCGAAGACTAGCATTCATTATCGGTGGGTTAAATAAAAAAAAAACTATGTTGCTAGTGCATCCCAAGAAGTAATTGATCTGGTAGGTAGCCCAAAAAAAAGAGTACACGCTCTTTCTTGTAGGGAATAAGGAAATAATTGCATCTTCAAGGCACCATCAAGAACGCCTTGTTTACTAAAGGAAGCATATATCAATAAAAAGGATTTAAGATGTTTTTTCGCATCTTCATATGGCAGTCCAGCCTATTGTCCATTAGAATTTAGCAAATGAAACATTATTGGCTTGAGTTTAAAATTCTGAGCTTGGATTGCTGGCCTAACAACTCTTTGTTGTAAATCATTCAAAACAGGTACTGCAAAATCTCGTATGGTCCTATTTTGTATGTGAGCATCTTGCGATAATAATGGGTTATTAACATTTTGCTATTGCATCAGAGGTATGGCTGCATTGTTCTCTTGTAGAGCCATATTTCTTTGTTCTCGAAGTCTACTCCGAATAGTCTTTTCAATTTTTGGATCAAAATTGGCAAGAAAATCCAATTTGCTTCAAGTTATAAAACACCTAAATAGAAGTTAAAGTATTAGCAACAAAGAAAAACCAGTTAATGAATACTAAATATTATATAAGGAAAATAAAGTGCAAAAACACACAAAAACAAAAATAAACATGAAACAAATGCCATCCCCAGCAACAATAATCTGCAAACATACACTATCGATGCAAGTATAGTAGACAGATGTGAGTCTGTTAGATATCGGTCCCACAGGGATGGTAGTCTTTTGTCTATTAATGTCGATGCAACAACTAGATGGAAACAAGATAAATTATGAGAATAGTTGTCGATGCAATAACCTGAAAATAATAAAATAAAATATGATAATGATAAACTGGGATCCCCAGCATGAATCTTCAGCAGAATACTAAGTGCTCACAAGGTATAAAAAGATAGGTGATTGTCGAAGCAATAATGTTCAATGTATATCTTATTTAGTGTCACTCCTTTATTTAATCCAAGACTGAAACATGCATACTAACTTTATCTTCCAATGATGGCAATATGGCACTATTAAGAATAAATGGACTAAATTCCTCTAATCCTGACTCAACTTCCGTTGTAATGCTTGTTGGCTCAAACTATCACTGCACTTTCCTGTGTCAGTGACTGTAATAACACTTCCATGTTAAAAAAATTCAAACCCCAAGATCAAACAATAAAAGCAAGATTGAATAAGATAACATTTAATCAAGAATTCATGTGTACTTCTAAACAAACAGAAAACAGAGAATAATCACAGCATTCATAAAGAAATAAGAAAAAATTGCATGGAGAATACTATTCCTAGACAACTCAATTGAATCTCTCTATTCCTTCTTGCCTCGAACTTAGGTCCTCTCGTCAGAAGCTAGTCTGCATCTGGTTTTCACTTTGGCTCACCTGTAACAGGCTTAAGCTGCCATGGCCATAAGCTTTAAGATCGGGTGATGCAGATGATGATTTGGAAAAAAAAGAAAGCTCTCTTTTTCTTCTCACGTCCACCTTTTATGTACTCCTCCAATAGTACAGTTGTCCTTTCCTCAAAATTATTCTATCTTTGTACGTACAAGTTGGTTATACCAGATTGGACAGCTCACGCAATTTTAATTCTTATCCAGACAATTGTTAGGTACAGCGACAATTCTAGACGCAATCTGGAATTCACTTATGCAACGACATTAATGCAAAAAGATAGCAAAATTAAGGATAAAATAAGCTAGGATTCACTGAGTTATAAAATGCAATTTACTAAACTAAAAACGCTAAAATGTATGCTAAGGAGAACTAAATGAGAACAAATAAATCAATAAGTAAGAAGGAAAACCTATGTTCTTTCTAGTGCTATAAGTTTGGCACATGATATTGTCCCCAATACTCCCCCGAGTATACATATGCTCACCACCTTATATCCATTTCCCTCACATTCTTTATGTCTCCATTTACTGAGACATTTTTTCTTTTTTTCGATCAAGTGTGAGCGTATTTTTGTCCAACTCTCTTTGTCTTTATTTTTTTTTTTATTTTTTCCTATCAAGATTTTCTCAATTGGCATTTTGCCTTATTTTTCTACAGGCTCAAAATTCTTTTACTCACTATGCCATACAATTCCTTAGTTCACTAATTTTTTCTTTTGAAACCACCGAGATGTATCTACCCAATCCCTCAATATCAATGGTCGGACGTCTAAATCTGTGCAAGGGCCAAGATATAAAGGGTCAAATAGAATATATAATGGGTTTAGGTTTCCAATTATAGTTCATCAAGAAAATGAATTCAGGCTCAAAATAGGTACTACGGAAAATATTTATGGGATAACACTTTGGCTCAAAAAATTGTCTACCAAATAATGCCTTAGGTCATCCCTAGGTAATTTTGTACATGGATTAAATCAGTCAATTCTATCAATTTCTACAACCTATAATTAAATTAAACATGCATGCTATGTGTATACTTAACATCTTAAAACTATTCACAGTGTAATAAATTGAACTAATTAGTCTAAAATTAGAAATTTTAGAATCAACTAATATCAAACTAAATTTATAGGTTATTCACAATATCCTATTAACATGCTCAACCAATCACTTTTATTTCTATAAGTTCAATCACATAGAAAACATGCAAAAATAACAATTTAAAAACGATTAAAAACAAAGAAAAGAAAATAACATAAAAAGAAAATTTTTAAAATTTTCCTAAGTCAGCCCCATACTTTATTCGACACATTGTCCCTAAAGTGCAATAAAAATATAAAGGAAAGAAGTTACCCAATTGGCATGATTTGTGCAACTTAATTAGTGGGACTACTCCCACTTTTTTGTTTTAATTCTATATTGTTGTGCCTTCAAAAATCTGGGGCTCCTACTAAGAAAAACTAAACACCACTACATATATATAAAATATTAAACTCTTAAATAAGTAACAACTAAATTAAAAATTAAAAACATTTCGAATAAAAAAAATTAAGTCCAAAATTAATGAAAATGTTTAAAATTGTCGAAATTAGGATTCGACGCTTCATCTGCTTTGTTGGTTTCGCCTTTCGGTTCCACTTTCGGATCTTCTTCGGGGTCTTCCACTTCCTTCAATTCCTTCTCCTTCCTGATCTTGATTGGTTTGATCTATATCTCATACTTAGCTTTTGGGAATTGTGGTAGCCTCAACCTACTTTTCCTTGATAATCTTCAAAGATTGGTCCAACTTCTTGCATCCATTGAATGATCCATTCTGAATTAGGTAGCTCATTATTGCTTAGATGTGGTTTTGTCTTTATTGCTCGCTTTCGTTTCTTATTCCCTATAAAATACTCCACACATGTTTCCAATATGGAAAATTTGCTTGGTTGTAAGACACAAACTGATTGTCCCATTGTCACCTTCGCTTTTTGGCATAAGGCTGTCACTAAGTGCGGGAAAAGTAGTTCCACCTCATTTTTCCTTGTGCATTGGAGGATGCTCTGATATATCCATTTTCTCACACATATTGGTTTCTTTGTTAAAATCGCATAAACAAAATCGCTTGGAACGTATCGATATTGGACATATCTATCAATAGGCAAATTCGAGTACTAATGAATTTCAACCACATTTGTGCCATCGAAGTTAATTTCATTTGAGAGAAGGGTATGTGATAGTTTGTTCCTAAGTGGTGTTTCCACTCACCCTTCCAGTCCATTGGGAGTTTGACTATGTCGTTCATATTCTCTCTCAGAAAATAAATTAGTTCAGTTTTTTCTACAAAATTAAAGAGATAGAATGAAATTTTATAATACCTTGTTATCTTGGGAGGTGAGATAGAAATTTCCTTCCCTCACACTGGCATCCGCATCCATGGTGCGTTAATCGACCTCTTCACATCTGTCTCTTTTGATACAGCATATAAGTCATGCACAATCAAAATGTACACTGAATTGGTCAGGTTTCGATAGAACTTCTCGCATCGATGGTATTAGATCAACTCTTGCATTTCGCTCTTCAATGTGCTTATGGATTTGAAACCTTGTTCTTGCAACATGATTTTTCTTTGGAACATTAGGAGGTTACTTTTGACCTCCCTTTCTCAGATGAGGGTGTGGCTATCTGCTATGGATTTGCTATCGGAAAGGTCTCTATTCATGGTTTTAGGGTTAAGATAAAAAGGACAAGGAATTCACGGAATACCAAAAAAATGCATTGCAAATGGAGATTTGGTTGGCTATGACGACTTAAAGGGTGTAGCAGCTGGTAAAGGCAATATATAGAAGCTATCTAGGGCTTCACTTGCCATCTACACTTGGTGAATATCTATAAAGATCACGTCCAATCAATAACGAAAAGTTTCAAAAAATGGCTATGACGACTTAAAGGGTGTAGCAGCTGGTAAAGGCAATATATAGAAGCTATCTAGGGCTTCACTTGTCATATACACTTAGTGAATATCTCTAAAGATCATGTCCAGTCAATAACAAAAAGTTTCAAAAAATGGCTTAAATGTCGCGCCATAAGTGGCACATGGCGACACGACACTTGTTGTTCCCCTATTTTTGTTGAATTCGAGGGTGTGTTGCACCATAAGTAGGATGTGGCATGACATGATGACAAAATTCTACATTATTAGGCTCACAAGGGTTATTTCACTCCATGGGATTTTTATGTGGCGACATGGCTATGATTTCGCCTCTTTGGGACTTGTAGAAGGCCCTCGGTTACCCATACATGCACCCTACTAACGTATAACTCCACAAGTGTACCAAGGATATATCAACTCGCTGTAGCGTTATCGAGGTGTTTTGAAGATCCCTAATCTGATTTTTTGATAGAAAGAGAAGGGCATTAAATCTATGCTAGCACCTAAATCACAAAAGGGGTTTGTTGAAATTTTGATCCAATATTTCAATTGCAATTGTAAAGCTACCTAGATATTTTAATTTTGGGGGTATTTTCTTAGTGATGAATGCGTTACACGAGGAGTCAATGACAATTTGCTCGCCCTTTTTTATGTTTCCATGCCATTTCAAGATTTCCTTTAAGTACTTGGCATACTTCAAAATTTTATCTATAAGCTCAATGGACGATAAGTTGACGTTTAGGGATTTGAGTAAGTTTAGAAAACTTACAAAATCAGCATCGTCCCTCTTTTTCTCGTTGTCTAGTCTTATCGGGAATGGTACCATTATTGTGCTTAGAATTGAGATTAATGGATTAGGCACTCGTTTGGCCACCTTCTTGACTAGCTCGTGGTGCTCAAATTTTTCCTCTTCTATGGGTTTGTCAACCTTTTCAAAAATGTCATCCTCTTCATTAATGGGTTAACTTGGTGTCTTCAATTCTTTACCTAATCGTAACATGATCACCTTTACGTGCTCCTTTGCATCTCTTTGAGGGTTGTTCTTCGTATTGTTGGGGAGAATTTGGCCATTTAGTTGTAGAGACTATCCATTCTGAATTCTAGTCGTCCACATGTAACTTGGACTTGTTGAATTTCCATCTTCATTATTTGCATCTCCCCCTCTAGTCGATCGAATCTTTGAGCACATGTAGCATGGTCGTTCCCCATGGCTTTTTATTGCAATGGTGGAGGTTGACAAAGAGGATTTTGTTGAGTTTATGCTTGATTCGTGCCTCCTTGGTTACCTCTCCACTTGAGGTTAAGATGATCTCTCGAATCGAAATTGTAGGTATTTGAATAGTAATCTCGACCCCTATTAACTATATAGCTTGCCTCCTCTGGTTGGTTCTTGACCCCTATTAACTATATAGCTTCTCTAGAATTCATTGAAATCGATCATCTTCGTTATCTTCGTTCATTGCTTTCACCACTGGAGGCTTTGATTTGCACATAAATCTCTCATTAGACTACATGTATGAGTTCCTTGTCATGTCTTCTATGATTTCATAAGCTTGTTCGTACGTGTGGAACATGAGAGATCC
Organism: Gossypium schwendimanii; assembly: GCA_013677275.1. NCBI lineage: Eukaryota > Viridiplantae > Streptophyta > Magnoliopsida > Malvales > Malvaceae > Gossypium > Gossypium schwendimanii. The sequence continues at coordinate 31,402,636 of CM025253.1, read as the reverse complement.
TTCATCCATTCCATCTAGGCTGGATCTAATATGTTAGTCAACATTGTTATAAAATGTTAGAATTTGGAGCCACGCTTGCAATCCATGGTGTGGGCACTTTCTTAGCATATCCTTGAAGCGTTCCTAAGTATCGTACATGGACTCACCTTCATATTGTTTAAAGTTGGCGATTTCTCACCTAAGCTAAATGGTTTGACTAATCAGGAAAAATTTATAGGGGAATTTTCCCACTAGATTGTTCCATGTTGTAATGGGACCTAGTTCTAGTGAGTCTAACCAATCGGTATCATTTTTGCACAAGGAGAATGGAAATAACCTAAGATGCATAGCATTGTTAGGTACTCATTATACTTGAAGGTGTTGCAGAGTTGTAAGAACCGCTTCAAGTGTTGGTTCAGTTGTTTCACCATGTTGCCTTTAAACTTTAGCATATTCTGAATCATTTGAATAGTGGTCATCTTTATCTCAAAATTATTAGCATTAATTGTCAGTTGTTCTATGCTTCCTCGCACAGTGTCTAGTGTAGGTAGGGTGTACTCACGCAACGTCCTTTAACGCATTAGGACTTCTTCATAGTTATTTCCCTGTTGCTCTCATGGATCTTCAAATAATGGATTTTATTGTGTAGGTTAATTACCGCGAGTGAATCGGTATTCATTATTTGATGGTTGCACCTGAGTATTTGCTTCGGATCTGGGTATGGTTCGATTGGAGTGCTAGAATCTCGGGTTATAAACGAGTTGAAAGAAAATAAAATTAAAATTAAAATTAAATATCGCATCTATAGGTTTTAACTTTCCTACTTATCTTATTATTTGTAAAAATGTTTTCATGATTTATTATCAAAACCTCCCCGGAAATGACACCAACAACTTGGCTACCTATAAACGAGTTATCATTTATGGTAAAAATAACACACGAAAGATATATAAGATTTGAACAAAAGTGTTCGTAAGTGCACGAGTCAAATTGTAACATAGTATAGTTTACAATGGAACACTTGGAAGTATTATGAGGATCGTACCCAAGGGAGGATGAGTAAATCTATAAAAAATCTTTTTGAAATAATAAGTCTAAATATTATTAATTAAATCCTATTATATGCAAAATCATACAAGTGATTTAATAAGATAAATTAAATAACTAAATAAATAAACAAGAAAAAAACAAACGACTTAAATCAATAAAACCAATCAGGAAGATTAACTCGTTTCAGCTTTGTAATTAACTTCAGATTAGGGTTTTAGGGTGGATTAGCAACTGATTAACCAATTATTACCTCTCGGTCTCTAACTAATTAATCGATTGGTTTTACTCGCTTTTATCCCGACCTCTAACTAATTAATCAATCTGGCTAACCTATGATAACTTCCTAGGGTTGTCAAGCTTAGGTTTTCACAACACGTATCTATACCAACTAATCCTCTCGGGAAACCCTAAATCCTCCGTCAATCACACTCTTATACACTCTGCTAAAGTTTATTCGTTTTATGTTTATTGCTTTAGATTTTCTTTTTGAATGCCTTTAGTTTTATGTTTTTTTAAATTTCTTGCATAAAAATCCAAACTTTTATATTTTTCTTAAGCTTTACTTTAATGGCTTCTTTGCTTTTCATTTCCATGTTCATTAGCTTTGTTTTCAGCATGAGTAACTAAACTTTAAAGTGGGTTGGTTGATGAAGATGTGGGTAAGTTGATTTTTTGGACAATAGGCAAAATCGTAATAAATTGGACTAAATCAAATTGACCAAAAAACTTAAGAATTGATGACCCTAAGGGAATATCTAGACAAGTGAGATCGAGAGGTAATCTTGTTGTGCACCAATTCAATTGTTTCAGATTAATCAATGAGATTGATAGATAAACCAGATTAATTTGTTGAAGTTGGTAAAATTGAGATCGAGAGATAAAATTGAGCCACTTAGTAATTTAAGTGATTTAAGTTCCTCATTCGAAGACCGACGAACCACATCAAAATTAACCAACCACCGTTAATCATTTATTGGTTAATCTCGTAGTTTTATACTCTTTACAATTTGTTCCCTAAATTAGCATATTTAATTCTCTTACAGAACATTCTTGTTATGATTTGTTGTACTATAAAATCATACAAGTAGTCGCTTAGAATCAATATTGTATGTTATTTTTCACTTAACCTCTATTTCCTTTGTGTTCGACCTTTTGGAACACTTCATGATCCATCAGAACTATAAATATTACAATAAATGATTTTATAAAAATAATTTTAAAGAGTTCAAGTTTTAACTACAAGTGGACACTATCAGTTGTAATATTTGTATTGTTACAATGGAACACTGAAGTATTCCAAGGATCAAACCTAAAGGATTGCCAAGTGGGTAAATGTGTTAATTAAGTTAATTACAAGTTAAGTAATTACTAATCTAATCGAGTCAGGCGTTATTAGTGCAAGTCCGAATAAAATTATTTATAAATTAAAATTAAACTATTAACTAAACTAATTAAGTTCCTAATGTTTTAGATAATGTAAATGATTAACCGATGGTCGATTGCTTAGTTGAGTGCTAATTAAACTAATAAACCTATACCGATTATATTTGTTGTCTCTCTTAGTTAGGAATCTCCTCTCAGTCTCATCCTAGACTAAAAGATACCACCTAAGATCAACTCTCTGTCTCACTACTCGACACACTCATATTGAACTTTCTAAGGATAAACTCTCCTCTCGGTCTTGTTTATCTAGTTTTTCCACTATAGGCATCAATTCTAACGTATTAAGCATTTTGATATAATTGAAAAACCAATTAACCAAGAATAGACATTAACTTAAGCTAACAAATAACCAATCAACTAACCATCTAAAAATTTAGCACATGATAAAGCTTAACATCCGAACAAACATTTCATCGACTAATTAATAAGCACAATATAGAGAAAAGGATAAGAAATTCTCATTTAGATGTGGAACCAATGGCACCCAAAAGATTCATCTATCTTGATTTACAAAGCATTTTTCAAGAAAGAAGAAAGAAAACTACAAGAATAAAATCTACTTTAAAAAGAAAAGAGAAAATCTAAACTAAAAATGAAAAGAAAAATAAAAAGAAAACCTAACCCTAAAACTATGGAAAACTAAAGGAAACTATCAGCCACCAAAATCTGAAATGAAAGGCTTATAAATTTGTATTTATAACCTAACAATGATCATTCTACCTTTTAGTGAAAAATAGACTTAAGCTTGTTTGGACAGAAAATTTTCCCTATAGTTTTTTCACTTGCAAGGCAGTGGTATCGCGATACCCAAGTTTGGGTACCACGATATCCATAATAGTATATCACTGTAGCTGGCCTCGATTCTATTTAATTCAGCACTGTCAGGGGTATCACAACTTTCATGCTTTGATATCGCGCTACACCCTTCTAGGTGATGTTTTCTTTACATTTGGGCCACCATCGACTCCCTACAACTCTCAATCAACTTATTAGGTTCCCCATGGAATGATTGGTCAATTTGGGTCTCAAAAATGGCTTAAAACTAGAAAAAATAATTTATTAACAACAAAACTAAAAATTGAAAAAAAAAACAAATAAAAATGACTTAAGTTGCTTGAGAATAAGCTCCTTAAGGGTAATGGAGAGCCTAATTTGATGTATCAAATTACAACAGATCAAATTCCTTCACACTTAACTCTTTTCTTGTCCTTAGGAAAACACACTTAACATGTAAAAGAAAAGACAACTCTTGGACTATATCAGGCAATTAAGTCACATAGTAGTAAAACATCAAACCCGTATGAGAACCACCTCACATGCAACTTAAGATATCTAGCCAACTTGGTTATTCCTAATGCAAACATGATTAGTTCATTAAGCTAAAATGTCAATAGATATAGAGGCAATGGAAATGAACATATGTACAAGTTTTATCCATCAAAATAAATTATATGGATCGCTCATAGATATTTTAAAAGAATTGTCATATTCGTTCAAACAAATGCAAGCTATTTACAAATTATTATATTAGTGAATTATTTAGGTATTAAATGTCTTCTTGGCTTGTAGCATTCTAAGGCTTAGGACGGTTCGGAATTAAAATAATGGGCACTCAAAACGGGTACAAACACTAGAAGCGGTTGAGCACAAGAATTGTTCCCTACTCGCCCCTAATTTATTTACAAGCTCACCTCTTTATTTTTCCTTTCCTCACCTACCTTATTTCTCCAAAATGTTGGAGAGCATTACACAATATTAGTTATACAAAATTTGTAAATGTGAACCAAAAGATTGTTTTAGCTTAATTTTGATCCAACTCTCTTTTTCTTTATTTTGCACTCTTTCATTCACACTCTTTTATTTTTTTAACTCACATAATATCGTCATTTCTTTTTTTAACACATAAAGCCACCATAATGTTTCTATCTAGCCATCAATGTCTATGTCCCGACTTCCATTACATAGTGCAATTTAAAGAATGGAACCGAGAAGGATTGAGTACTTGAGTCGTTTAGGCTCAAGGATTTGATATTAAGGCTACAGGGAAAGGGTACTTGAGGCTCAAAGATATGGGAACTAAGGGTACATAGCAAAAGGTAAGCTTTGGGGCTTTAGGCTATTTCAACAATGCCTAAGGTCTTTCCCAAATTAATCACACAAAATCAATTCTTTCAAGCATACATCTATCTAAACGAACAATTAACAATTAAAATTATTTATCTATAATGATCCGTATACTTTATTCATCCTATGGTACAATTTATACATATTCATTTATGTTATTGCCTCTACTCTATTATACACATTAACTAAAATGAACTAATTAGTCTACAATTAAGAATACCAAATTATCTAGTATCCTTCAAAATTTACATGCTTGGTAATTCAACATACTTATTTGATATTTACAACCAATGGCCTATTGCCCAATTATTGTCCCAACACCATGAGAAAACAAAAAAATCAAAGAAAAACAAGAAAATTGTTTTTGAAAAATTTTGAATTCATTTGAAATTTGTGTAAAAATAGAAAATATGCAACCAAAACATATAAATAGAAAATCTATGCACACCCCCACATGCTTAAGTTACACATTGTACCCAATGTTTCCTAGCTAAAGATAAAGTTTAAGGAGACTCCCCTTGTCCAATGTAAGTGCAGCAAAATGGAGTAGTCCTCAAACTTCGTTAAAGCTCTCAATGTTGTGTAGCTCTCTGCAGGTATATCTACATAGAAAAATAAAAAAACACAAAAAAAAACCAAAATATAAAATAAAAATAAATAAGAAGAACACAAATAAAAATAATTGAAGTCTTCAATAATCGGGACGATCTGTATTGCCACCGTAAAAGAAGTTTCTTGTGGTCCTCAACACTTTCTTTAGTTTCGAGACAACGACCTCCCTTTTCAATTGAAGGCATTTCTTTCGTTTTATCTTCGATTGTAGAGACAGCCACATCACGAGTCACTTCTCTTCAAAGCCTAACCAACTCCAAAACTCGTTCTGGGTTACTATAGCCTCAGGCATCACAAACTCGATGTAGCAATAAGTTGTAGATACCCGGGATTTACTTCCTATTTTGAACTGAAAATAGGCATGCTCATTAGGTTCGTCAGTTATCTCCTTTTCAACAATAGTAGGAAAGTGTGTCGACTCCTCAACAGTTTAAGTTAGTTCCCTGTTTAGCTCTCCAACTACATCTAACTCTACCCCTACTCCTACTCCTATGTTAATCAGAGCGAAGACACCTTCTTCGTTTCTCGCAACCTTGTCACCATCTTCAACTCTAAACTCTTGTTGAACACCTATGCTCAACTTATCATGCTTAATAACGATGGAGTCGCCTTCATCCTTGAGCTCGGGAATATCATGCTCGACATTTTCCATTGAAGTGTTCATTATGGTTCGACATTAGATGGCTTCCAATATTTGCTCCACCATCATGTAATGAAGACATGCTCTCCTCTAACATTCTAACCCATGTAGCAAGGGATGGGTCTTCCTTGTACTCATCCCTCTCCATATTACTTTTCAGATAGTAATATGAAGAATATGACGCTTGTGCCAAATAATTACTCGACCACCCTTGATTATAGCTACCCATCTCGGTTGCATATCCATACAAACCATAAAGATGCTCATATGAATACTTGTGCCATCCGTAAACGCCATCATAACTCCAATAATTCATCGAATCTCCATTTATTGAACTCAATTTCTCTTCATCATTGTATTGATCTCCCAGCCACCTATATCCAAATTTATTAAACATGATAAACTAAATCTTCAACAAGGTAAATTAAAATAAAAACACAAAAATAAAAAAAAACTATACAATGAAATTAAAAAAAAAACACCATGTAATTTCCTTATCTTTATACTAGTATTGCCTTAGAGGCAACTAACTTGAATACATATTCACACTGTCGCAATCTCCAACAATGGTGCCAACAACTTGACCCCCACGCGCTTGTGCACAGAAAAAATAAATGATTTTATAAAAACTATTTTAAAGAGCTCGAGTTTTAACTGTAAGCGAACACTGTCAGTTGTAATATTTGTAGTGTTACAATAGAACACTGAAGTATTCCAAGGATCAAACCCAAAAGATTTCAAAGTGGGGAAATGTGTTTATCAAGTTAATTACAAGTTAAGCAATTATTAATCTAATCTAGTCAGAAATTATTAGGGACAGTTTGAATAAAATGATTTAGAAACTAAAATTAAACTATAAACTAAACTAAGCTAAACTTTATTCTTAATGTTTTAGATAATGTAAATGATTAACTGATGGTCGGTTGCTTAGTTGAGAGCTAATTAATCTAATGAACCTATATCGATTATATTGGTTGTCACTCTTAGTTAGGAGTCTCCTCTCGGTCTCATCCTAGACTAAAAGGTACCAGCTAAGGTTACCTCTCAGTCTCACTGCTTGGCACAATGATATCAAACTATCTAAGGATAAACTCTCCTCTCAATCTTGTTTATCTAGTTTTCCACTAGAGTTGTAAATTCTAGCGTATTAAGCATTTTGATATAATTGAACAACCAATTAATCGATAATAGACATTAACCTAAGCTAACAAACAACCAATGAACCAACCATCTAACAATTTAACCCTTGATAAAGCTTAACATCCAAATAGACATTTCATCGAATAATTAATAAGCACAAAATAGAGATAAAGATAAGAAATGCTCATTTAGATGTGTAACCAATGGCACCCAAAAGCTTCATCTATCTTCATTTACAAAGTCTTTTACACGACAGAAGAAAAAAAAATACAAGAATAAAATCTACTCTAAAAAGAAAAGAGAAAACCTAAAATAAAAATGAAAAGAAAAGAAAAAGAAAACCTAACCTTAAAACTATGGAAAACTAAAGGAAACTATCAGCCACAAAAATTTTCAATTAAATTCTTATAAAGTTGTATTTATAGCCTACTAAAGTTTAACCGAACAATGACCATTCTACCCTTATGTGAAAAATATATTTAAGCTTGTTTGGACATAAAAATGCCCTTGCAGTTTTTTCACTCGTCAAGTAGCGGTATTAACTTGCGCATGGCGATACTTACAATAGTCTTCAAATGAGTGGTCTTAGGATGTCTCTGTATTGTGATACCCATAACTCAACATCGTGATATCACTATAGTTGGTATTGATTTTCTTCATTTCAGCACTGTCAGGGGTATCACGACTTTCATGCTTCGATGTCACAATACCCCATTCTAAGTAATACTTTCTTCACGTTTGGGCCACCATCGACTCCCTACAATACTCAATAAACTTGTTAGGTTCCCCATGGCACGATTGGCCAACTTGTGTCTGAAAAATGGCTTAAAGCTAATAAAAAAAATTATTAACAAAAAAATAAAAAATTGAAAAAAGAACATATAAAAGAAACTTAATTTGCTTGAGAATAAGCTCCTTAAGTGTAGTGGAGAGCTTAATTTGATGTATCAAATTATAAAAGATCAACTCATCTGCCACTATTATGATATGCGTGATGATGCATAGTCTAATGTCATGTTGAGAGTGCTTCAAAGGGTTGTCAGAACCCAATCTAGATCGAGTGGTCACAAATTAGTGACTGAGAGGCTCCGTGCTAATGGAGTTAAGTTGTTCAATGGTGTGGCTAGAACAACCCCAATTGTAGTCGATGTAATAGCTCGATTTTAGCTAAATTGAAACAGTGGTTTTAGAACCACAAATCTAAGATTGTAAAATTATTTTAATAATATTTTTTGTGTTTACAGCATGTGATTATATATGTGTGAAAGTTTCGTAAAATAATTTTATTGTTTGGATGCTTAATTTGAGGAAAAGACTAAATCGCGTAGAATGCAAAAGTAGCATGCTATAAGTTAAGAGTGTCTATTTGCTATAGTTTATTAAACCAAAGGTCCTTATGATGTTATTATGCCACTGATAATATTAATGGACATTAATGGTCTTATACTTGATGATTAAATGGTTTAATAACCAAGGGTAAAATGGTAAACTATGTATTAATGTATAATA
>CM025253.1:31362417-31379225 GCA_013677275.1 Gossypium schwendimanii | reverse complement strand
CTAAGGGAGCTGGAAATGAGCTGAAGTTAGCTTGCACTAAGGTGCATGGTTTCTTCAAGGAGTTGGATCAAGCTTCCCCATCTTCAAAGAGCTGATTCTCCTTCCAAAACTTGAGCAACAAAGTTGAAACAACTTCATGAATTCGTCTGGACCTAGCTCGGGTCATTGGTCCTTTTGGGAGCTCGAAAGAATCAACATGAGGACTTGGTAGAGCTTGGGGCATGGTCACATCAGTTGTATTATGACACTATACTGTTACTGTATTGGGTGAAGGCCCACACTATTACTGTATTGGGCTAAGGATCACACTGTTACTATATCGGGCTAGGCCTACACTGTACTGATATTGACTAGGGCTCAGGCCCAGACTGTTACTGCATGTTGTATGCTAACTTTTTTGTAGAGGATTACACACTGAGTTTCATAAACTCACCCTCTTCGTTTAACTGTACAGGTAATCCCTAGCCATAGGCGATTCAGTGATGCGAGGGACTTTGAGGTGGCCACACAACTGCTGCTAGTTACACTTGCTTTTATTTTTATTCAATTTATAAGTTGGGTTTTGTTTTTGTGATAAGGCCTTTAAGTTGGTTTAAATTTTTAATTGGGCTTTTACTTACATATTTTAAACTTCTAGATAGGAGAAGACGAATTTTTAAAATAATTACTGTTTTCAAAGAAACAAGTTTTAAACAAGACAAATGTTTTGTCTAGTTGATTTGTTAAATATTTAATTAAGGGGTTTATTTTAAGCTTAGAAACAAATTTTTACCAACGAGTTAAATTTTCGAAAGACACTTCAGTGTGACACGTCAAATTTGACCATAATGTCTAGACCAGGTTAGGGGTGTTATATTTAATGGTATTAGAGCCAGGTTGTAAAACTCGGCTGTGGAATGGGTTTTGAAAATATCTAAAATTTTTAGAAAACTGTTCTTAAAGTGTTTTGGAAGGTTTACAAGTGTGGTACACTGAGTATCCAGTGCCGAATCCGTAAGTTTTCTTTATACTGTAGACTGCTTGAACTGAAATGCACTGAGAGATTACTATAGATAATAGGACTATACTGAAACTCTTTAGTTATAGTAAACTGAGACTGTAGGAAACTGGAAACTGTAGGGAGACTTTGATTTGTGGAAACAAAACTCTGATTACTTCTTTTCAGAAGCCATCTTTTAATAATTAATGGAATTACTAACTAATGCATAAAACTTCGTAATCAGATAATACGTTGCTAGATATGAGCACTAGAGGTACTCGCGGTAAGGGTACTTGAGGCCGCGGTAGAAGCCGAGGAAGTGTTAGGCCTGAGTCTTCAGCATCAAGCCACATGCCTAATGTTGGGGCTAGGGAAGCACCCGCTTCACTGGTGACTGAGACATGATCATTCGATCGAGTGGCTAGGGATGATGAACTATCCCAAGCTATGCTTCGCTTTCTGAAAAGGGTCGCAGGGACCAGTACTGGTGCTGTAGGCCATGGGTCGATTTCAGAACAACTCTAGTCGAATGGAGCAAAAATCTTCATGGGGTAGCCCCTAATGTGGCTAAATACTGGATAAAAGCCACAGAAAGAATAATAGATGACCTCAACTACACTTCTGATCAAAAACTAAAAGGTGCAATGTCTTTACTACGAGACGAAGCCTATCAGTGGCGGCTTACTGTGAGAGAGGGTACTCAGGCTGACCGGTTAATGTGGGATTTCTTTCAGGTGACATTCTAAGGAAATTATGTGGGCACAAATTATGTGGACACCCGAAGAAAGGAATTTTTGAGTTTGATCAAGGGGAATAAAACTGTGGCTGAATATGAGGTAGAGTTTCTGCGATTGATTCGTTATGCTCTTGGGATAGTGGCGACTTAATATGAACGCTGTGTGCGATTTGAGAACAACCTCCAAGATGAGTTACGGGTATTGATAGCTCCGCAGAGGGAGTGAGATTTTGCTGCCTTAGTTGAAAAGGCAAAAATTGCCAAGGATGTGAAGCGCTCTGAGTCCCAGAACTATGAGAAGGATAAGGGAAGATATAAGATGGATTCAAAGCCCTCAAGTTGTTCTATAAGGCCTAAAAAGAAGGCCAGGTTTGATGGGCCAGTCTCAGCTGGGGTTTCTGTTGCAAGACCACAGCCTTGTGCTGATTGTGGGAGACATCATTTGGGTGAGTGCTGGAAGAAGATTGGGGCATGTTTCAAATGTGAGTCTAGGGAGCATCAAGTCAAGGATTGTCCTTATAGTTCTGTTTGGATGCAAGCTATAGTTTAGGGTTTTGTTCATCTAGCGAGAGGTGGTCAGCAGCCACCGAGAGGCCGTGGGCAGGTTAGAGGTGGAAATGGTGTGGGACGAGGTCGTAGAGCGCAAGGCAGAGGTGCTGGTAATATTGAGGTGAGGTAGCCAGCACTGGTTTATGCTGCTCGTCGCCGAGAGGATGGTGATGCTTCAGATGTTATAACCGGTACATTCTTAATTCATAATGTACCTTACACTGCTCTGATTGGTATAGGGTCTACGTATTTATACAATGCATGCACTGTGTCTAACACCTTGGGTATCATGTGTGAGAGTACTATTAATGAGATGATTGTGTTAAGTCCATTGGGATAGTCTGTAAGGGTAGACAAGTTGTTTAGAGATGTGCCCCTAGAGGCTCAAGGAGTTATATTTCTAGTGGGTTTGATGGAGCTGCTGTTTGGTGAATTCAACCTAATGTTGGGGATGGATTGGTTGGTTAAACATCATGCAAGTTTGGATTGTGCAGCTAAGCGATGGTATTAAAGACTACTGATGATGAGGAGGTAGATGTGATTGGGGAGCGAAGGGACTTTCTATCTAATGTGATCTCTGCATTAAGGGCTGAAAAACTGGTTTGCAAGGGTTGTAAGGCGTTTTTAGCCTATATTGGTGCATCTGATTCTAAAGGTCCTTCTGTTGGAGGTGTCAGACCTGTTAAGGATTTTTTCGATGTATTTACTGATGAGCTCCCTAGGTTACCTCCGAGCCGTGAGGTTGAATTTAGAATTGAGCTCTTGCTAGGAACAGCTCAAGTGTCTATCGCCCTTATAGGATGGCACTGAAGGAGCTGGTGGAATTAAAAGCTCAAATCCAAGAACTGTTGGATCGAGGACTCATTCGACCTAGCGTGTCTCCATGGGGAGCACTAGTGTTGTTCGTAAAGAAGAAGGATGGGACCATGTGCATGTGCATTGACTATCGACAATTGAATAAACTGACTATTAAGAATAAGTATCCTTCACCGAGGATAGATAATTTATTTGATCAGTTGCAAGGAGCTTCGATTTTCTCCAAAATAAATCTTCGTTCTGGGTACCATCAGCTGAGAGTTCAGGAGGTTGATGTGTATAAGACTGTGTTTAGGACTCGTTATGATCATTACGAGTTCCTAGTGATGCCGTTTGGGCTGACGAATATGCCAGCTGCCTCATGGACTTAATGAATCGAGTATTCCAGCCTTACCTGGATTGGTTTGTGGTGGTGTTTATAGATGATATCTTGGTGTATTCGAGAACCGAGGGTGAACATGATGCTAATTTTTGAATTATTCTGTAGATTTTAAGAGAGAAACAGTTGTACGCTAGGTTCAGCAAGTGTGAGTTTTGGCTGCGAGAAGTGACATTTCTGGGTTATGTGGTATATGCCGAGGGGATTAAGGTTGATCCTTGAAAAATTGAAGCCATACTAGATTGGAAACCACCTAAGACTGTATCTGAGATTCGAAGTTTTCTGGGTCTGGCCTGATATTACAAACGTTTTGTTGAGGGGTTTTCTTTAATTGCTGTACATCTGACTAAGCTGTTACGTAAAGGGGTACTGTTTAACTAAACTGATAGGCAGCAAGAAAGTTTTGAGAAATTGAAGAAAGTTTTGACTGAGGCCCCTGTATTAATACAGTTAGAGTCTGGGAAGAAATTTACTATCTATAGTGATACATCACACGTGGGTTTGGGTTGTATGGTGATGCAGGAGGGTAAAGTGGTTGCTTATGCGTCTCGTCAGCTTAAGCCTCACGAGTCGAATTACCCTACTCATGACTTGGAGTTAGCCGCGGTGGTAGTCGCACTGAAAATTTGGAGGCACTATTTGTACGATGAGAAGTGTACTATCTACACAAATCACAAGAGCCTCAAGTACCTCCTCACTCAAAAGGAGCTGAATCTTAGGCAGTGAAGATGGATAGAGCTGCTCAAGGATTATGATTGCTCGATTGAGTACCATCCGGGTAAGGCTAACGTGGTAGCTGACACACTAAGCCGTAGGGCTGTATCTGATTTGAGAGCAATGTTTACTCGTCTCAGCTTGTTTGATGATGGTAGCTTGTTGGCTGAGTTGCAAGTTAGACCGACGTGGACTGAACAGATTAAGGGTAAATAGTTGTTGGATGAGTCACTGGTTCCTCGTTTCCAACATGTGGAAAGTGGGGAAACTTTATATTTTGGGTTGAATAGTGAAAGAGTACTGTGCTTCCGTGGGAGAGTCTGTGTATCGAGGGATAATGATTTGAGGCAGTCTATACTGTGAGAGGCACATAGTAGTCCTTTTGCTATGCACCCCAATGGGAATAAAATGTACCGAGATCTTCGTGAGTTATAGTGGTGGCCAGGATTGAAATGTTAAGTAATGGATTTTGTGGGTAAGTGTTTAATTTGTCAGCAAGTAAAGGCTAAACATTAGTTAACTTTAGGGTTACTACAACCAGTTAAGATTCCACTTTGGAAGTGGGAGAGGGTAGCCATGGATTTTGTGAGTGGGCTGCCCTTAACGCCTATCAAGAAGGATTCAGTATGGGTTATTGTAGATCGATTGACTAAATCTGCCCATTTTATACCAGTTCGTATTGATTAGTCTTTGCAGAAGTTGGCTAAACTGTATGTGGCTGAGATTGTAAGACTGTATGGGGTACCGGTTTCCGTAATATTAGATAGAGATCCTCGCTTTACTTCTCGATTTTAGAAGAAATTGCACGAGGCTTTGGGTTCTAGACTAGACTTTAGTACTACGTTTCATCCCCAGACAGATGGTCAGTCAGAGAAAGTGATTCAAATACTGGAGGATATGTTAAGGTGTTGTGTAATGGATTTCCGAGGCAACTGGGAAGATTATTTACCTCTAGTAGAGCTTGCGTATAGTAATAGCTACCAGTCTAATATTCAAATGGCACCGTACGAGGTGTTATATGGTCGTAGATGTTGTACTCCTACCTGTTGAACTAAGTTGGGCGAGCGGCGAGTTCTGGGGCCAAAGTTACTTTCTGATAACGAAGAGAAGGTAAAACTGATTCAAGACCGATTGAAGGAAGCATCTGATAGGCAAAAGTCTTACACGGATCTTAAATGCTGAGAGATTGAGTATTCCGTAAGGGACTACATTTCTTACAAGGTCTCCCCATGGAAAAAGATACTGAGGTTTGGATAGAAGGCTAAGCTTAGCCCTAGGTTCATTGGGTCATATCGTATACTGAAGCGTGTTGGGCCGGTCGCATATCAACTTGAGTTGTCTTCAGAATTAGACCAGATTCATGATGTGTTCCACGTCTCTATGCTAAGGCATTATTGCTTTGATCCTACTCACATTGTACCAGTCGAGGAGATTGAGGCTAGGCCAGATCTGACCTTCGAGGAGGAGCTAGTTCAGATTTTGGACTGTGAGGTTAAAGTACTGAGGAAGCAATCTATTCCTCTAGTCAAAGTGCTTTGGCATACTCACAGTTCAGAAGAAGCCACATGGGAACCTGAGGAGGCGATGCATCGGCAATACCCTCATCTTTTCTGACCAGGTAAATTTCGAGGCTGAAATTTTGTTAAGGGTGGTAGAGTTGTAACACCCCAAAAATTTATGTCTTTAATTTTTGCATGTTTCAGCATAACTACTTATTTGCTTCATTGGTAAAGTGATTTGGGTGTGTTTGGGAGTGTTTGAGAAGCCTGGATTCAAGTCTTGACTTTTGCAGAATTTTTAGTTTTGCTCTTGTATGAAACTGGACATTGGCTTATAGGCCTTACAAATAATAGTGTTGGTTTTATGACACAAAAAGAGCTTGTGGTCTAGTGGTAAGGTGGCGTGTTGTATAACTGTGAGGTCTAAGGTTCAAGTCCTAGGTTGTGCAATAGAGTATTTTATTTTGCTACTTGAGATGTGTAGGTAGTGGAGTTGGACTGAAACACAGCTAAAGAGAGTTTGAATATAATTTGAATGGAGTTGTTGGTGGAGTAAATCGAGGAAGGATAAGGGGAGAGATATTAGGAGAAAATCAAGGAATTTGATTAGGATGGGAGTGTGTGTCATTTGGGGTAATTCAAGCCTTGAGAATTTGGCTGGGGGGAAAAGGTTATTGTTTTCGGCATTTGGAAGAACTTTTTAGGGTAGTATCTGCTGAATTTGGTCTCTAGGTACTAAAGATATTCGGTTTTGGTTGTCGAATTTTGCCAAGTTTTAGGAAGTACCTCTTGGGTTTGTCCCTTTCTGCTCTTTTCTTTCCTCTTCCCCCTCTAATCTTGTTGCCAAATCCTCCCTTCTCTCTCTCTCTTTCTCTTCTCTTCTCTACTTGCTGAATCTTCTTTCTCTTTTCTTCTTCTTCTTCTTTGGCCGAATATCTTTCTCTTTCTGTCTTTGATTTCTACCTCCTATTATTTCCTTTTCAATAGAGAGCTATCTCCCTTTATTGTCCGTGGTTTAGCCGTATATCACTCCTCTCTGATGGTTCAAAGTCCTCAAGGATTCAAGACGTATCAAGTAGTACCAAGTCGTCGAAACTTTTCTCTCTTCTCTCGATCTAAGGTAGGTATGTGGGCTAGCATTCTAGGTGTAGGTCGAATGCTTTTTGTATTTCTATAAGTTATCATGAAGTGGATTTAAACCACATGATTAAACATTTTTGTTTAATATATCCGTTTGCAATGTAGATATTCGTCAAGAAGATTGTAGTCAACCTTCGTCAGTGGTATAAGTGGGCTAAGCCACTTTTGATAGTCGAGGCAAGTATTAATGTAGTTTTATTTAAGGATGTAAAAGAAGGAGATTAACCCTATTGATTAGCGACTAACAGAAAACTTGTATGAATGTAGATTTTGGGGGCTCGTGGATCTTGAAGTGTTTTCACAATCAGGTGTGTAGACACCCCGCTATAACTGTTAGATAGCAAAAGCTAAAAAGTAGAAAGTACGACATTTGAGACCACATGAACGTGCGATTGCTCATATGGTAAACCAAATCCTTTAATCATGGGCGATAGACTGTAGAGGCCTCTATGAGCATTTCCATAGGCGTAGGCCGTAATGGGCCATGTTAGGCCAAAATGGGCCGTATGGGCCCAATGGGCTCATTAGCCCCTCACGGATGAAAACCATAATTTATGGCAAATACTAGAGTAGGCTACATAGAACTCATAGCCATTGTGAATTCTGGGCTGAACGGGCCGCACTAGCGTGCAGGCCCACTTGGGCCGAGTAATGGGCCTTGTGCTGATTTACACTGTTATGACCATTTAGGTTACCTAAGTCGCTCGAGATGACTACGGACCTTTCGAATGGTCAATAAATGATCAAAATACCCCCACAGGGTAAAATGACCGAAATACCCCCATAGGGTAAAATGATCGAAATACCCTCATAGGGTAAAATGATCGAAATACCCCCATAGGGTAAAATGATTGTTATACTTCTAGGATATGAAATGATCGTTATAAGTTATGTTATTTATGGCTAATTTGTTCTATGATATATATATGACTGTTACTGAGTATGACGTTTTGCATACATGTATGATTTATGACATGACATACTGCATGGGGTTGGGATACTGATATGGGGGAAGTCTACTGAACTAGTAGCTTTGCCACATATATTGTTATTGGTGGCTTCGCTACGATACTATTGGTGTGTTGGCTGGATGGGTCGATTTTATCCCCATATTGTGTGTTTGTGGTACGGAGTGGTGTGTTGGTTGGATTGGGATGGGTTGCATTATGGCACTGTACTATTACTATATTGGACTAAAGCCCACACTATTACTGTATTGGGCTAAGGCTCACACTGTTACTATGTCGGGTTAGGCTCACACTGTACTGATACTAAAAAATGCTCGGGCCCAGACTATTACTGCATGTTGTATGCTGACAGTTTGGTAGAGGATTACACACTGAGTCTCATAAACTCACCTTCTTCTTTTAACTGTGTAGGTAATCCCTAGCTATAGGCGATTCGGTGCTGGGAGGGACTTAGAGGTGGCCACACAACTGCTACTATTTACAGTTGGCTTTATTTTTATTCAATTTATAAGTTGGGTTTTGTTTTTGTAATAAGGCCTTTAAGTTGGTTTGAATTTTTAATTGGGCTTTTACTTACATATTTTAAACTGCTAGATAGGAGAAGACGAATTTTTAAAATAATTACTATTTTCAAAAACACGAGTTTTAAACAATAGAATTTAAAGAAATAAAACTTCTACGATTTTAGACCAACTTATTAAAAAACTATCAGATAACAAGACAAGCATTTTGTCTAGTTGATTTGTTAAATAATTAATAAAGGGGTTCATTTTAAGCTTAGAAACAAATTTTTACCAACAAGTTAATTTTCGAAAGACACTTCAGTGTGGCACGTCAGATTTGACCATAACGTCTAGGCCGAGTTCGGGGTGTTACATTATGTAAGTTAACTATGTTGGTACTTTTGATACTTTGCTAGTTTGTGTCATTGTGACTATATCACGTTGCATGTTTTGAATAGTTCAAATGGCATATTTTGGGATAGAAGTGTTAATAGTCATAATTGTAGCATGTTTGATTAGAAGTTGAATTATGTTTGATGATGGAAATGTGAATAAATATGCATGTGTAGGTAATCTTTGATGTTGCTTGTGAGGTGCCTTGAAATGGCATATTGGTTGGCTGTTTTGAGGCTGTTGAATTTGTCATTATATGCTTGTTTAGGTAAGGTTTTTATGTCCTGATTATCTGCACAAAATGCCTTTGGGTGTATGCATGGTTTGGTGTTGAAAATGACTTAAATTTGCGCAAATTAATGTCCACACGGCTTGAGACACGGGCGTATGACTAAGCCGTCTGCGACGTACGGCTTGGCGACACAGCCGTGTGTTCTCTATAGGATTTATTGCCTGCAAGTCAGGTAATTACACGACCTAGCACACGGCCTAACACACTGGTGTGTAGGGCTATTTTGAATGTTACACGGCCATGATGATAAATATAAATTGGGATTTGTTTAACCTACCTTCTAAGTCCCTTAATGATTTGTTTAACATACCTGATGTTGAAGAAGATGAGTACTTTGCCATGATGAAAAATATAAATTGGGATTTTCTTCATCAAGTGCTTAATGTTATGAAAAATCTGGGATCCCAATCGATTACAAGTATGGTAGTCATTCTTGCCAAAGGGAATATTGAAAGTTGTTGGCTAAGGTATGGTTCTACTTTGTTCGATATAGTTTCATGCATATCTCACACAGTTTGACCATCTTGATGGAGTGAATACTAGAAGTGTTTACTTTCCATCATTGATAACTTCACTTTACGTAAGGGCCTAAGTTAAAACAAAAGCAAACCTGAATGGCCCGTATGTTCAAGGTTGCATAACAGCCTATGATCTTGAAAGGTTAGTAGAGAATGTCCATGAGCTAAACCTCACTAAACCGAGTGAACCAACAGAACCAGAAACTGATGATTTATTGAACAAATCCAAAATGGAGCCTAACTCAGTTACTGAGACAAAAGAAGTAAAATCTAAGGAAGAACTGAACAATCCAAAACCAATAAAAGAACTGAAAATTTTTAAACCAACAGAAGAGCCGAATGTTGATGAGCCAGTTAAACCAAGTGTTGATCTTGAGTTGACTATTTATATGCCCACTTCTTTAAATACTGTGAAGAAATCGAAAGTGTCAATTATGATGGATATGATGAAATTTATGCATAACCAACAACAGGCTTATTGGAAATATTCGAAGATTAGAGATAATTATGTAATAAATACTTTTGAAAATATCTCTAACAATTTTTTTCTTGAGTTTCTAGATTATATCTTCGGGTCATGGAAGGAAATGACAATACAAGCGAGGATGAAACATCAAAGGAGGAAGATGATGAGGATAAGTCAAATAAATAAAAGGGGAAATTTCTTGTCTTTAGTTTTTGTTTCTTTTTAGGTGTTTATTTTTATTTCCTAATTAGAATTTTTGCTTTCACATAATAAATTGCAAGCATGAATAAATAAGGTTAATGCCTATTCATAGAAAAAGCAAAGTGATGTGGTAATGGGAATGAACATGTCTAGGATTGGATTGCTGAGAAAGACTTGGTACTTAAGTGGTCTTTATGACTCACCTCTCTTTTCTTGCAACTTTACCTGGTGTTCAGTTTTCATTCATTACTTTGTTTCCGCAATAAGGACATTGCTTCTTTTTAAAGGGGGTAAGGCATTTCGCATGAATTTTAAAGTATGTTTTAATCTTTTTACTTAAGTATGCTGAAATAAATGAATGTTTAGAAATAATTTTTGTTCATATGTATGTTCAAATGCAAGAATTAATTTTGATTTTATCTAAGTTATTCGTATGGTATCTTGAGTGATGGAATGCTTGTATGATCTTTAGTCTTATGTAGTATTTGCCATAAAAATTTGATTTCTTTAGAAATAGACATGTATAAAGGTTTAAGTCTTTATAATTGACTTAGTAACTTTCTTGAGGCAAAATCCTAGAAGGTATACGAATCTAATATGATATAGGCTCATTTCTTTTGGATCGTTTGAGCCTTTCAAGTCGACCTTATTAATTAATCCTTGACACTTAATTTTTGAGCTTAAGGCCTATTTATTGCAAAGTATCTACATTATACGCCACATTATCATCTTTTTAATTTTATCCTATTCTTTTACACTTATCTTAACTGAATTTGTCTTAGTGATCAAAGTTTGAGGAAAGATATGAAAAGATGTACATGCTCTTCAAATGATTAAAAAAAAGAAGGAAATTTTGTTCAAAAAAATAAACAAATAAAGCGAAAAGTTTGCCCAAAGTCTAAAAAAATAGTTGAGCATGAGTTCGAAATAAGTTTGGGGGTGTTCCAAAGACCATGAAGGTCGTGACACAGAAAGATCCAAGAAAAGTTAGGGTTAAGATGATTGAACCTAAAAATTCATTTCTCTTTATCTCTACCTTTAGCCTAGCCTCATTACAACCTAATAAAAGACCTATTGATTGGATGATTATACCAACTACATTAGTGGAGAGAAATTACTAAGCTTAACTTATGAAGACCACTAATTAATCCTTGAGATTGCTATGTTTAGTTGATAAGGAAGGCTTAATGATTGGTGAATGTTATGTATAAATTTGAAAATGCATGCATACTATGATTCATGTTGACATTATGATGTATTTAGTATAAAGTTTGGAAATAATATTTGCATTTGAGCTGCTTATTAATAAAAAGTATTTTTTAGCTTTTGTTGATGCATGATTATGTGCGAAGATTGATGCTACTTTATCATTTTGCAAAATTGTCTTAGCAAAAGTTGTGCTGTGTATGAACATTACTCGGGACGAGCAATGGTTTAAGTTTGGGGTGTGTAAACTCAAAATTATATAGGGTTTTTCTATATATTTTTACCACCTTTTTACTTAATAAATATGTTAATCTTGTGTAATTGTTATTAAAATAAGTGAATTTTACTTAATTAGTAATATTGGGCATGAATTTTTAAATTATGTGAAATTATAATTAATTACATGATTTTTGTACATATTTTTTTTATTTCATGTTAATTTATTAATATGTGATTTTTCACTATATAGGAGGACCATTTAAGATGTGATTAATGTGAATAAAACATGAACATGCACAAATTAATTCATGTAGACGACAAGACCATGCAATTTGGGTCATGGGGTTGATAATTTGACCCATTAAAAGAAGTGCTGAAAGATGGACATGATTGTTAAATTATTGGACTAAGAAACCGTCAAACAAGGGGGAACTAAAGCCCAGTTTCAGCATAAGTAGATGGCTGCCCAAAAGTAAGCTTTGGGGTATTTAATTGAAGGTCCTTACAGTTGGAAAATAATTAGAAACTAGACCAACAACTTGTTGTTGAAACCGTCCACCCTATGGCTATTAATAACCTTGGTTTGAATTCAAATTGAGGAGACTTAGTCATTCCCTTCTCCTTGAAATATGGTTAGCCATGTATGGTAGAAAATGAAGGAATTTTGAATCTATTTTTAGCTAACTCTACCCCTTACCTTCACCTATAAATACCATGCACGAATCCTTTAATCCCTCATCCTTCACAACTCATTTCTCTTCTCTTATTAGCATTTTCTCCATATTTTAGTTCCATTTTCCTTCCCTTGCATAGCAGCCCATCTCCTTTCCATCCTTTAGTCGCAGAAGCTTTGTTAAAAGCATTATTTGGCCAGCCACCTTAGGAACTCCTTAGCAAAAGAAGCATCGAGCAGAATAGAGAAGTGCATTAGTCAGAATAGATCTGGAAAGCTGCTAACTGAATAGAGTTTACTCTTTCCTCTTGTTAATTTTTTTAATCATGTTTGATTTGAGTTTATTGTTTTTAACATCAACGATGATATTTTAAATCCTATTTTCTAGGATGGTTATGTTAATTCAATAAGATCTATTTTATTCATGTTGAACATGTTTAGGCCTCAATCAATCATGTTTTCAATTAATATCATGATGCATTTCATTCATACATGATTGGCTACACTCAAATTAACTGAGTGCAATGCTCAATTTAAATCCTTAAACCCTACTAAGTTGAGGTTTGTAATATCTTTAGTTAGTTCTATTGCCTTGAATAGTTTTTAGGTTTATGTAATTAAATTGTTACAAACATAAATGTCCCTATGACTGTACATAAATTCTAAGAAACCTTAGTTAATATGATCAGTAAAATGCATACTTAACTAAGTAAAAGACTCCAAAAGGACTTAATTTGGTTTCCAAACTCATGAAAGATCGAGTTGTCATGTAAGTATTTTCGAACATTGTTAAGCATGATAAGGTAAATTGAATTCATTAATATAATTATCCTAGCCCATTTAATGTTGACTATTTTTCTTGCTAAAGCCATTCATTCATTCATTTAGGTAAATTGCATCTAGATTAAAATTGCATAGGGATCAATCTTTGCATCTAATTAATTTACTTAGTTTGATCTTCACCATCCAAATTATTGAATTTTTACATCATATTGTGAAGTTATAATTTTAAAAATATTTGGTTAAGCTTAAACAGTCCCTATGGAGACGATAACTCATTTTACTTACTTATTACGTGAATAATTATGTACACTTGCACAAACCCCTTTACAATGTTGAAGGTGAATAAATGCACAAAATTCATTCAAGAATCAACTTCCAATGTGATGCATTGTGACGATCGAATAGACTAAGAGTGACCTTCAAATTTTATCAGTTTCAAACACTTAAAGTTCATTATGGTGCCATTACAAGAGAAGAATGCCAAGCAACATAACTTTAAATGATAAGGAAAATGACGGGACACCAAACAACTCATTAACGGAACAATAATTCATCAACAAAGTGAAGAGACATGCCTTTTCAACTATACAAGAATCAAGTGAAAAGACATGACTTATTGGCTACCCAACATAAGTTAAAACGATTTAAACGTTTGTATTAACAGTAGTTAAATGACGAAGTTGAAAGGTATTTTATAGTTCGAATAGTTGTATTAGGGCCTATAAATAACTTGTATGAGGAAATTGTTTTGGTTACATACACAATTATGTTGAATACAATTTTATTTTGTGAGAATATTTTCTCTTCTGGTTCTTAATTGAACTAAACTGAACTTATCAAACTTTTGCGATTTTGTGGCATTCACCCAATTGTCTTATCATACTATTCACCATCCCGGGGTGTGGTGACTTTGCATACCACAATTTGAGTATTTAGTCAAGTTTAAGTGGGTCGTAGTTTTCATATATCTACAGTTCCTTAAAGCATTCAAGTGCCACGAGTTGAGGTTTCCACCAATTGAACCCTTTTAAGATGGTCCATCCCATTCAAGCTATTTTTTGAACCCTCCAAGCTCGAGAAATCGCATCATTGAACCTTCAAACCTTCAATGCCTTTTTCTTCTCTTTAATTTCAGTCAAAACCATTTTGGGAAGATGATACATTATTTTTGTTTTATTTTACTTAAGTTTTCCCTTCATTTAAACACACATTTTTAGCATAATTCTATCCATGCTAATTAAAAATAGTATATTTGCCCTTTAAACCATTCCACTTATGTGATTTACACCATCTAATCAATATAATTCAATTATAGTTAGATTTTACAACTTTCACAGTTTAGTTCTTTTTGTTTAATTAACATCTAAATGTTAAAATTTCCTAACCAAAATTTAATCGACCCTAAGGACCTCGTAAATATTAAATAATTAATATTTACGAACACACACATCAAAATTGTGGTCTCAAAACCACTGTTTCTGACACCACTAAAAATGGCCTGTTACAACTTGTCTGCTCATCTTCAATGAGATACCCTATTCCACATGTTTAAAATTGATAGAATAGTAAAAACTATAGTACTCATCACCACAAACCCTAAACCTACATGTAAATTAATGAATTAACTTTGCTTCGACAACAACGTAAGGACGAAATTCAAGTTTTCACGACAACACCGATTACTCCTAGTGCCATGTATCCTTCAGATCAACAATGTGCTTCGAATGTCAGTATGGAAAATCAAAGGCCTGTATTGAGTTTTTTCTATAAAGCTCTTTTGTAAGGGACAAAACACTCCCTTGTAGAGGCATGGGGTGAGTAAAAAAGGTATTTTTTTTCGAGAATCCTGGGATAAAAAAATCCATTTTTACACCACCAGATCCCCTATATAAATGCATGTTCTCATCTCTTAATTCAGTATCCTAAATTATTTTTAAAATTTTCTTACGTGTATGAAATTTTGGGTTTGAAGATTTATTTCCCTCTCGCTTTGAGGGGGACATAGTCATAGTTTTAAGTTGTGTTTGGGTTCACGGTGATGTCATGGAGCTCATTAACTTACAAATTTCACCTATCATGTGAGTATGGTGCCATTAGCCAATAAACCAGGATCACTTTGCAACTTGAGGTCCAAGTTGGTGGTGAATATGCCGTCTCGGGTTGAAGTGTAACTAGGGCTTCAAGGATGAAGCATAAATGGAACCGTATTTGACGGTGGTTGTGAGGGCACAACAACTAGCTTCTCCTCATCAGAGGATCATGCTTTATAAAACATATACAAAAGTACGAGGAATGAAAATGTAAGGGGCCTCCTAATATAATCAAGTAATTCATGGATAAAATAAAATACTTGATTATACTAAAATGCCACTATGTTTTTCTTCCTCGTACTTCTGCTTAGGTTTTATAAAGCATTCTCCTCTGATGAGGAAAAACATGCTGTCGTGCTCGTATGACCACCGTCAACTGGGGCCCTATTTATACTCCATCCTTTGACAGTATAACCTTTGTAAAATTGAAGCCCTAGTTACACTTCAACCCCAGACTGTATAATCACCGTCAACTGGGACCTTGAGTTGCAACGTGACCTGACTTCCGAGGTGATGGCTCTATTCCCACATGGCAGATGAAATTTGTATGTCAACTAGCTCCACGACACCACTGTAAATTCAAATAATCCTTAAAACTGTAACCATGTCTATCTCAAACACGTATAAAAATAAATATGCAAACTTCTAATTTCCAATCGCAAGAAAAAGGAAAGAAAAAAAACAATTTTTACCATAGTGAAAACGCGCCCTGTAAGATACGTGTAGGATGCATTTTCCTTTCTCTCTTCAAAAATAGTGTATATCGATAAATTTTTAGAATTTCATCCTAGTTTCTCAAATAATTTTTTTCAACATATTTTTATAAATTAACTTATTAACATAGTTATTGTTTAATTTAGTTATTAATATTTAAAAATCACATTGAAAATGTAATAATCTTATTTAAAAATATTTTATTGGTATAAGATTGTTATGTTAATACTAAAAACAATAATATTAACTAATCCTTGCCTATATTTAACAAATTTTTATCTTTATATTTAACTTAATATATCAATTTTCTCTTATTTATTAAAAATGGTGGGTCTATTTATAACATAGGAAAATTAAGCAAATACAACTTATTTTAAAAGATGTCGACTCTATCTATGTTGTTTACTCGTGGATGCACAAGTTCTGAAATTGTATGACAATGCTCTGCATTAGCTCAAAGACATCCAACATGATTGGTTGGAATTGGAAAGACAACTTCTGCAGAGGCTACTTATCCATTTGTTTGTGCTATCCCTACAAACACGTGAGTACATTGAAGTGTCGAAGATTAAGTAGAACTGACACTACATTTGGTTCGCTTTAAAGGAATAGAGTTTTAATCTGTAATTCATTTGTTTGGTTGAATGGAATGGAATAGAACTATAATAGTATTTTTGTATTTGGTTGAATTGAATAATGTTGTAATAGCATAAGGAAAAAAATTAAAATGACCAAAGTACCCTTACTAGAATTTTTTAGCTAGATGATTGTTATTGTTATTAAATTTTAATAGGATTATTATTAAATGTAATAAAAATAATAAATATTTTAATTATATTTTAATATAATTATTATTAAATATAATTTAATAAAATAAAAATATATAATTTAATAACATTAATAATATAATTATTATTAAAATATGAATTAATAAAAATAAAAATATATAATATTAGAAAAATAATATATA
>CM025253.1:31305627-31317792 GCA_013677275.1 Gossypium schwendimanii | reverse complement strand
TCAAGGCCACATTAACCCTCTTCTCCAATTTGCAAAACGTTTAGCCTCTAAAGGTGTGAAGGCAACACTAGCCACCACCCATTACACCCTCAACTCCATATCCGCTGCTCACATTGAGGTGTAACCCTATCTCGGATGGGTTCGATGAAGGTGGTTTTTCTCAGGCAGGAAATGTCGACTTTTACCTCAAGTCATTCAGGGACCATGGTTCTAGAACCCTGGCTGAACTCATCCAAAAGTTCAGCAACTCAGCCACTCCAGTTAACTGTGTGGTGTACGACTCATTTCTACCGTGGGCTCTTGATGTAGCCAAAGAGCATGGGATTTATGGAGATGCATTTTTCACTAACTCTGCAACTGTGTGTAGCATCTTTGCCCATATTCACCATGGTCTTCTCACTCTACCACTCACTCCTGAAATGACGCCGTTGCTTTTACCGGGATTGCCTCCGTTAACTTCCCAGACTTGCCAGTTTTCTGAGGTTTCCCGATAGTTACCCTCCCTACTTGGCCATGAAGTTGAGTCAGTATTCAAATTTGAACCTAGCAGATTGGGTTTTCAGTAACACCTTCGAAGAACTCGAAGGAAAGGTATGTTTAGTGTCACTAACTGCAAATATTTTTCTTAATTTGGTGGTGATAGTTTTAATTACATGCTGCTATAGGAAGCAAGAGGGGTGTCAGAGATCTGGCCAGCCAAGTTGATTGGCCCGATGGTACCATCCGCATACTTAGATGAAAGGATCAAAGGTGATAGAGGGTATGGTTCGAGTCTATGGAAGCCACTTAGCGAAGAGTGCATAGAATGGCTTGAAAAAAAGCCATCTAACTCAGTAGTCTACGTTTCCTTTGGAAGCATGGTTTCATTATCCGAAGAACAAATAGCAGAGCTCGCATGGGGTTTAAAGGAAAGCAATATGTATTTCCTATGGGTCGTAAGGGACTCAGAACAGCAAAAATTGCCCAAATGGTTCCTAGACTCGGATCAAGAGAAGGGCAAGGTCGTAACATGGTGTAACCAGCTAGAAATGCTGGCACATAGAACCGTGGGCTGCTTCGTGACACACTGTGGGTGGAACTCAACCTTAGAAGGCCTGAGCCTCGGTGTGCCGATGATCGGTGTGCCGAAATGGACCGATCAATTGACCGATGCGAAGTTCGTGGAGGAGATTTGGGAGATAGGGGTGAGAGCCAAGGAAGATGAGGTGGGTGTAGTGAGGAAAGATGAGCTGTTGAGGTGCTTGAAAGAAGTAATGGAAGGGGACAAAAGCAAAGAAATAAAGAGAAATGCCAACAAATGGAGGGATTCAGCCATGAAAACAATCACTGAAGGAGGGAGCTCGGACAAGTGTATCGATGAGTTTGTGCAGCATTTGATGGCTTCTTATCAAAACTTGAACGGACTTTGAGCAAGGTTTTAGGATATGCATAGATCATGTACACCATATCTATGTTGTTGTGTTGTATTGTTTTGTGCCTTTTGTTATTATTTTCAATTGTGTTTGGATTGTGTGTCAAATTATTTGATGGAGTAGTTTTGTTTGTTTCCATATTATAAGAATAAAAAAATAATAATAATAAGTCCTTACGTAATGATCTGTGATAGTATGCACTCAGCTTTCTTTGTTTCTAGTATTATTCTTTCTTTTTCTTATTTGAGAAGTTTCTAGCATTATTCTCATGTAGCGTCTAATTCAAAGTTGTCCTTATATTTCTTTCACTTGCTCCCTTTTTAAGTTGAACAACTTTTTAGCATATCGATTTGAATATATCACCATGGAATAAATGATATTCAATTTTTATAATTATTAATATGTCACAACAAAAATAACAATTACTTTTTTTTAGTGAAAAGATATAAGGATTACATTTAAATTGCATGAGATCTCAAACCTCCCTTGGCATACTGTCAAAAACTTGTAGATCTTCCTTCTTGTTAAGTGACATTTTGGCTAGGCAATCATCAACTCGATTCTTCTCTCTGGAGACATGTCTTATACTCCAATGCTCAACTTTCAACAATATCTGATGAATCTATCTAATCAAAGCAAAGTTTGAATCTACTAATGAACTATATTGGATGCTTTTAATCAGCTACAAACTATCAGAATGAATCACTATCTTACTGTAACCTTGTCATTGGAGGAGGACTAAACCATCCAATATACCTCATAATTTTGCATCAAAGGCCGAGCATTTCCCCACATGTCTGTTATACCCGAAAATCCACTCCCCAACCCTATTATGCATCATTCCCTCGGCACCCCTAATCTCGAGTCATGTTTAACTGTTCCATCAGAATTTAAATGGACCAAATTTTCTAAAAAAGACTAACTAGAACTATTTTCCTAATAGCTACTCCAAATAACCTCATGAATTATGTAACACCCCATGCCTGACACGTTCGTCGGATTCGGGTATGAAGCGTCACAAAGGACCTATACTTGAACTTACTAAATTAACTGTTATAAACAATCTAAAATGAAACCTATTAAATAAAGAAATTAATAATAATAATTACAACTAAAGTATTAAGCCATTGAATGCTTAATCCTTCAAATTATTTCAGTCTCTACTTAGATCTATTTGTTTACAAATAATTTTCCTAAGATTTGGCCAAGGCTAATTGATTCAAAATCCAGACCCTAAAGACGTCGTCTGGCTACACCATGGTTTAAGCTGAGGTAAAGCCTCCAATGATACCATCTCCCTATGTGCATGCTTTGATACATTAGCAATTCTCGATCTCCACTCCATCTAGCTTGCTCCCTCCTCGAAGCCCTTGACCATCCTCACAAGTCCTGCGAACATCTATCAAATTCGTAAGTTCGAATAAACTTAGTGAGTTCCTTAGTTGTACCATAATTAAACCCCATCGCATGAGGGTAACGAATAATAAATAAACTAAATATAAATATTCTCTATTCGATCAATGCGGGCATTCTACATCGGGGTGGTGGATTCCACCCGAACCTCCGAGCTACTTGACTCTTCATTAGACCTTCCTTTGGTTGAACTTTCCATTCGATCAAAATCCAGACACCTCTCCACATCTACGATTTCTATCTTTATTTATTGTATTTCCTTCTCCCTTTCTTACACCCCACATGCAGACTGTTCACCAACCCTCACTTTACTTGGCTATACACCTATATTCCCATCTTGTACCTCTGTGGTATCCTTTTTTACCTTTTTGCCCAAGGGTCCGTAGGACATACCTTTCTTAGCGAACTTCCTCTTACCCTTATGCTAGTCCCGATGATCTTGTTGACATGTTTGTATCATGTTGTCCATTAGCATTACTTGCCATTCTAGCAAGCCTGTTCACATTTCCTCCCTTACTTGGGAACCCGTCGATCTCAAAAGTGAAGGTCAATCGGATTTGTTGGACCTACAGGCTAACGTCCATGAGGTTATACGAGCATGCCATCATACTTGTTTGTTTCCTCCCTACGAGGTTGTCTTGGTGGTCGTATACCCATACTAGACTTTTCTCATAGAGGAATAGTATTGACTGGCATATTGTCCATTGGACAGTATCCTTATCTTGGGAGGGCACTTCTTTATCCTCCCATGAGATTTTCTTTTCTCATACAACTTATTTGAGCACTTCTTGGTGGCTCTTCTTCTCAGATCATTGCTTGTGATCCTCAGACATTTTCCCTTCTTACCTTTCTATACTTAGGTTAATTTATGCACTACCTTATCTTTCTCTAATTCTCATTGGGTCCTCACTCATGCCTTGTTGTTTTCCATCTTTATCACCAATTTGGGCGATTTCTTCATGATCCAATACCATGCTTACACTTTCTTTACCCTTCTTCCACATGCGTGGATTTTCATACTTGGCACACCGGCCCATACTCTTGACTTGAGGTTGTGGCGTACTTTTCGCATCTATTTCTTGGTAGACTATATGGGATGTCGTAGCCTAACTATGGTTTTATACCTTTCTCACCTTCCTATTTACGTCCCATTCGACTTACCTTGTGTTTTCTGTCCCGATGAACTTTATCTCGTGTTTATTGTTTCGACGTACTATCTGTGTTTACTAGTTTAGCAGACTTACTCTATTTCGTGTTTACTATCCCTACAGACTTACTCTATTCTGTGTTTAATCTCTTGGTAGACTTATCCTATTAAGGTCATGGAGTCTTTTATCCATAGTCTTAGTCTTTTATCCATAGTCTTACGCCGGTTCGTCATCCTAGTGTATTACCTTATGATGCCATGGATTATTTCATCCATAGTCTTACTCTTCATATATGGTTTTACACCATATACCTTATACCATTTACCTCACAACCATGGTGTCTTTCATCCATGGTCTTATTCCATTATGATTTACCTCGTACCGTGCAACCATAACATCTTTCATTCATGGTTTTACACCATGTACTACATACTAGAATACCATAGCCTCTTTCATCTATGGTCTTACACCATATACCATCATCACAGTGTTGCCCCGAAAGATCAGTCGATACCATCGTCGTAGTAAATATCGTTCCATTATTTTGTTTCCCAAATCCTCCTCCCATTACCTCCTTGACACCACTTAACCTTTATGCTCGAACACTGCAATGTTCCCTCTACAAGGTCCAGAGCTTCACCCGAAGCGATAAATAATGGGTTCTCTCCGCATTTCATTTCCTAAAATTTGTCTAACCCCTTAAGGTTTACCCACAATCATGCAATGCATGCTCATATCATCCTATCTCATGTTCATGCAAACATAGCATGCTTAAATGGTGTAAACTATAACAGTGGGTTTAGAGTCTAGAACTCACCTTAAACTTCATTGTTATCATCGTTTACCCTTTCTCTCGAGCATTGGAACTTCCATCCTCCAAGCAGTAGCTTACAACTAAAAATCTACTGGTTAAACTTATGCTAGATCATAAAAACTTAAGCTTTCATAGCATGCAAAACCCTTAAAATGGTTCTAATGTCCACAACTTAATCCTACGTCCACAGAAGGGTTAAGAACCTTACCCGCTTGTTGGTTTCCTACTTTTCCAACTTCTTTATCATGATGTCTGCTCCATGTAGAACTTTCCATAGCCACTCCTTCTTCGAACTACCAAAAAAGATGAAGATGAGAGAATTTTGGATAAGGTCAGGAAGAAAATATTCTTGGGAAGCCCTCTCCCAATTATTTATAGACTTTTCCGCGCCAAATCTAATTCTATGAGAACCGTACATAACTAATTATTATGTCTTCCACTAAGGAACCTATGTGTTCTATTTTATCCGAACTAGAATTAGATCTCGATCATGTCTAATTCGGTTTCTTTCCTAGTTCTTTTAATAGAGGCCATCATCATACAATCTCTTCCAATTTAGTCTCTTAATTATTCTTAATTTTGGGTTATTAGAATTCAGGGTGTTACAAACTGACATGTATTATTTTTCCCAACTATACGAGACTTTAGCAATCTCAAAAGAACTCCAAGCTAAACCTTGGAAAATGAGGAGATTTCTATTTTTCCAAATACGCCAAGTAATCAAGCCAAAATGAAAAGGCCAACTAACCTCCCAATATATTTAATCTCAAAATATTTTTGCAAAATAGAAACAAGCCATTCATAAAGGTTGTTCAAAAAAATATACCATGGTGATTAACCGAAATGACTTGCGTCCAAACTTCCTTCGTTGTTGAACAGTCCTTAAGCACATGTAAAGTATCTTCCATGGAATTACCACAAAGTATGCAAGAGCTGTCGTAACCAACACCACTTCTCACATGCTCAACATTAGTAAGTAGATGTTACTTAAGCACTAACCACAGGAAAAACCTTACTCTCTAGCCTTAAAACTTCCACGCCAAATTCCACTTCGTGTTTCTAAGGGACTAAAATCCTTCCAATAACATCCAATATGTACTTTTCATGAAAAAAGACCTTATTCGGTTACGCGTCCAAATAACCCTATTCGATCCGGCTAAAGGGATGGGAATGGGGAATACTCACAATACTATTAATGACATCATCTGATAGCCAAACTCAAAAAAGGTCTAAATTCAACGTACCTTCATTTGTTACCATGTCACTGAGTAAACAACCCAAAGAAATATTAGTCTATGAGGGAATATGGTTAATTAAAAGGCATGTTTCCGGAATCCAGGGATCTTCCCAATAGCGAATACTATTTCCATCTCCCACTGACCAAACCAAATTATCTCAAAGCAAATACCAAACCTTAGAGAGTCCTTTCAAAGAAAAGAGTATCTACTCCTTTCAATATTTTCTAGGAGTCTCTCATTTATGCAATATTTAGATCGAATGACACAGACCAATAAGGTATTATCTTTTGCAACTAAGTTGAACCTAAATTTCAATAAGAAAGAGGTATTTTGACCTTTCAATGGCCTAAGTCTAAAACCCCCACAACATTGTGGTTGACACACAAAATCCCTTCGAATGAGTGACATCTTTTTCCTACCATTAGAAGACCCCTAAATGAATTGTCTAGCCATATGTTCAATCTCCTCACTAATTCCATTGGGAATCATCATAGACTACATAAAATATGTAAGAATAGATAACAGTACTACTTGCGCCAAGATAACTCTACTTGCAAGCGAGAGTTGTCTAGCCTTCTAACTCTACAATTTGTTTCGAACCTTTTCCAACACAAACCTCAAGGTATTGTTAGTTACTCTTTCATGGAATAGGGGAACCCCCAAATAATACCCTAGATCCTCCACTTTTTGGAAACCAAGCACACCGCTAATTACCCTTTCCCGATTTTCCCCAACTGACTTGAAAAGAAAATATTTGTCTTCCCAGCATTAATCTTGTGACCAGAGAAAGCGCAAAAATTCTCTAAGATGTCTTTAAGTAATCTGGCTTGTTGGATGTCTTCTTGGATGAAGATAACCAAATCATTTGCAAAGAATAAATAAGATAAAATTGAACCAAAGTATGATAATCGGATAGGACATTATGTGCCTAAAGAGACAGCAATGTGAATACTATGTCCCAGCCATTCCATACATAACACAAAGAGGTACGGAGATAGTGGAAAACCCAGTCGAATTCCCCTGACTAGCCTAAATTTCTGTGTAGGTACTCTGTTATACAAAAATTGCATAGTAGAGTTAGAGATCACAGACATAATTACATTCCTGAGGAAATTTAGAATTCCTACAGCCAAGAGCGAGGCATCGATAAACTCTCATCGTGCCCTAACTTATGTCTTCTCCAAATCAATATTAACTGCCATCTATTGCTTGTTATTTCACTTTCCTTTCATAGAGTGTATAATCTCCTAAGCTATAATGGTATTATCCACAATGCTTCTACCTGCTATGAACACTACTTGTTCTTAAGCAATTAATTTAGGGAAAATAAGTTTAAACCAATTGACTATAACCTTCATAACTAGTTTGTATAGTACCAAACACAAACTAATTGGGCAAAATTGAGTAAAATTTTAAGGATTAACAGCCTTTGTAATAAGAACTAACAGTGTATTGTTTAACTCAAAATCAATACTCCCTCTATCAAAAACATTCTTAACCCACTTACAAATATCTCTCCCAACAACCTTCCATTGGTTTTGAAAAAATAGAGCATGGAATCCATCAATACCTAGGGCTTTCAAAAGAGCCATGTCAAATAATGTCTTTTTGATTTCCTCATCAGATATCGGTCTACCCATAAACTCAATATCAGGATAATAAAGATTTGAAAAAGAACTTAGGGGTAAACCCCTTAATAGGTCTACAATATTGCCATGTAACTTCTAGAAAAAATCCACCGCTTCTTTCCATAGAACATCCGGGTCATAAATCCACTCTCCATCAGCATTCTACAAGGCTGTGATTCTATTAAATTTCCTTCTTTGAAGCATATGTTTGTGAAAATACTTGGTATTATGATCACCTAATTTAAACCAATCACATATTGATTTTTGGTTCCAAAGTAACTCCTCGTGATGGACGGTTTCTAGCTTTTCTCTTAACCTTAATTCCCTCTTAAATAAATGACTCGAGGTCGAACGTTCCATTATCTTTTAAAAATTTGAAAATTTTTTTATTAAATGCCTTTTATAAGTCCCAATATGTCCATTCGTAGACTTATTCTATTCTTTTACACTAGAGGTAAAGCGGGATAAAGACTCTAACATACTCCTATTAAAATTCCACTTACTTTGAACAAATGAGGGGAAATCTGGGTGCTTAGTCCACCTTGCCAAAAAACGGAACAGTCTTCTTTTAGGTAAAAGAATCTCCAGAGAAATGGACAGAAAAAAAAAGCCTATGATCTGATTTGATTCACAGAAGATGAGTAACTAAACTATTAAGGAATACTCTCAACCAAGCATCATTACCAAGAGAAAAATCTAATCTCTCAAAAACACCACCTCTATGCCAAGTGAAAGAAGAACCCTTGAATCCCAAATCATGAAGTTCTGCCATTTCCTCAAATTCACCAAAAAAAGAACAACCTTTCCCTCTAGATCGACCACCTTTCTTTTCACTCGAATAAAGAATAGCATTAAAGTCCCCAAAAACTACCCACAAATACAAATTTGAAGGGATAACTGAATTTAAATCTTCCCAAAGTAACTTTTTTTCTATCTTTCAGGATTTTCATAAACAAAGGAGACAAAAATATCTTGCCAGGGAAAACCACTAAAGACTTATAACAAAACAAACTAAGTGTGGTTCCGAATAAACTCAACCCGAATTATGTCCTTCCAACCAATCCAAATGCCCCCAGAATATCCAATTGCTTCCATATGATGAGACTGCTGGAACTCTAACTTAGCGATAATTCTATCTATCTTAGCACCATTGACTCTCAGCTCAAGTAAACCAACAATATTTGGTTTATACTCCATATTATACTCATGGAAAAATTCGGGGAAACTTAACATTAGTATATCCTTAAAAATTCCAAGAAAAAATTGATAAATTCATAATAAAAATAAATTAAGAAGGAAACTGACCTCCATTAATCAAAAATTGACTTACTCGCTAGCCTTGTACCAACTTCATTAAGGTCCCCCTTATTGGCTTTTATCTCCAAATGAGAATTAATAAGATCAACAATGGAGTTCATTGAGTCAAACAAAAGGATTTTGAAATTCCAAACATTTTAAATTGAGTCCCACACCTACGAAGAGACTTGTTAAGTTTCTTCCCGCCCCTACCAACTCCGATTTTCTTACCAACTCCTTGTCCTTGCACACCTAAAGTTACAAAACCACCCCTTTTCGAATTCCCTCCATCATTTTCATATGTTTTTTTGGTAACAAATTTTTTTTTCTGAACGTGACAGTTGAATGCTTTACAGGGTCCAAAACACCCTTACTCAATGAAATACTAACCTCCATTGAACCCTCAAATGTCAGGTTAAAATGAGAAATTATTTTGGAATTAAATTTAACACTAAAACTTAAATTTCTTGTAGTTAGAGTTTCGACAGTATGCATACAATGGGAAATCTCATTACAAAAGTTTGATTCCATTTGTTTCAACACCGATTGGACCACCAAATTAAAACCTTGGGAGCCAGAACTCAAAATCTCAAAGTCCTACTGGCCCCAATTAGAATTTTGACTGGTTTCACAAAGGTATTTTGGTTCGGCGCACTTTCTAAAATAGACAAATTGCTTAAGCTCATGGAGGAAGATGTGCCAATCCACCCAGAAATCTCACTACCGTCCACAAAGTTGTCACTATCCATCGAGCCTGGCAAACCATCCACCTTCACGTGGCCCACCTAAGAAAACTTACTACCCAGCTCCCTAGTTAACCTTACAGCAACACTGCCGCCCTTATTTGAAACCCCCAAATTAAAGTTTACAATAATTTCATTTCCCTTAGATTTGAAACCCTTAGATTTCTCACCATCATCAGCAATAACTTCTTCATCCTTATCTAAGGAAACCAATGTAGAGAATCTAGATCCCCTAGAAAATTGCCCCGAATTTTCCTCTTCAAATCTTTGTTTGCTTGATATCCTCCGTGATTTCCTCTCAACAACCATCCATAGCCCGTAGGCATCTTCCTCATTTGTTATGCCAACCACCACCGTAGGCGTTTCAAGTTAAGGGTTTTGTTGCTCTAATTGCGTCGCGCTCCCAACTCGAGAACAAGCCTCGTTGAAATAACAGTAACATCCACTGGAGAAACAAATAACTGGTAATGATTCATATTCTATATGCTAAGATCTGCCATTAATCACCACTTGCGACACCAACAGTTTGTCCAAATTAATATAGACTACCATACGAGCAAAACGCCCCCTTACTTGCGACACCAACAGTTTGTCCAAATTAATATAGACTACCATACGAGCAAAACGCCCCCTTACTTTTAGTATTCGTGTTGAAATCTAGTTTAGCAACTCTACCTATCATCCCCAATCTCCCAGGGTATTTTTCTCTTGTACTAATGCCCCGAAAAGCCTAGTAATGTAATCTAGGTCATCACAACACTAGGGTATGGCTGAGCCGAATTAAAATCAATTGTCTAAGGTTGCATCTTTAGGTATTGTTGAAAAACGATGCAAAGCCTTTGAGATATCACTTTATCAAAGTTCCATTTGTCTAGGAATTTTGTTAGAAAATAACCATTTTCAATGTCCATCAGTTGGATTGGTGCAAAAGGTCTCCAAAGACTATGGATCTTATTAAAAAGAGTTGCATACTATATTCCATCCCAACAATTTTAACACTAGCATAGTAGACATATCCCTAATGAGAAACTGATGAATCCTTTCCGAAAACTTAATCGCAGGAATACCATTGATAGTTGATTTCATAATATCCCCTTCACAAAATTCAAAATCACCATCACCTTCTGAAACTAAGAATTCAGTCGTCTTCTTCGAACCTGATTGTCCCTTGCCCATTAGCCTATCCTTCCAAGATAAGGTCTACTCATTAAAGAAATCCATATCCCTCGACTTGTCCGAATCAACATGCGTATCCTTGAACCTCACCTTCTTGGTAATTTGATCAGCTAAAGTATGAGTTTCAACCCCATTACCTTCACTAGTAGACATCATCAAATCAGCCCCATTACTTTCACCAAGCATTGTTCTTCATTACCTATTATTTTTTAAAGAACTAATATTTGATAACTTAATGCATAATTTTTTGTATCATTAATGAAATAAGTGAATTTAACGATGATATATTATTAGAAATAAAGTAAAGTGATGTTGTGTTATCATCTAAATCATCGGTGATGCATAGATTTATACAATGACAGTGTATTAAATTTAATACTTATAAATAAATTTAATTTTAAGTAAAGAAATTCAAGGTTACTATTTGATGTTATAATCTATATCTATATATATAATATATACTTCTAGTTCCTAATAGCTTAAGACTAGTAAATAGGGTTATTTAGTTAAAGCCAAAGCTAAATAAAAAATAAAAAGAGAAAAGCAAAGAAGAAGTTGAAGTTGAAGTGGGAGAAGAAGAAAAATAGGAAGATGAAGAGGAAACCCAACAACCCTGAAAAACTTTAGATTAAGCTTAACAATATTATAGGGTTAATTTAGTTATTTTTTATAATGTTATTTATTTATAGGGATTGAGAAGCAAAACAATATATTTTCAAAAAGAAATTATTTATTTGTTCTGAAGTTGAGGAATTTGGATTGTTTATGGAACGACAACTTTTCACTCAAATTATTTTTGTAAAATTTGAATACTTAAGCAATTGAAACATTAGGGAGGGAAGATGAATTCCAAATATTGTAGAGACTCAAGGTAATTAGATTTGTCATTGAAGTTTGGTATAGATTTGGGGACAGCTTTATTGTTAGGCATGGGTGATAACCAATTTGTCTGCCAACTTATTTTTCAAGTTGATTGCGGAGAATACCTTTGGTTGGGTGTTTTTATGAGGATTATAGTTTTTGTTTTTTTAATGTGGGGGATACATGAGTTTATAATCTGATTCAATACAAATAGTTGTATTTTAGAAATTAAATTACTATTATCGATTAAGTCTTAGTTCAATTGGTATTTATGCAAGCTGACGTATATCATTGTTATTGCAAATGTATAATTCCTCCCATGAACTAAGTTCAACAATTTTAAATTTTGATGAATAGAATATGAAAGACGTATTAATTATAAAAAAGGAATTCTTATGTGAAAGACACTTGCACGGCTGTTTTTAATTCATAAAAT
>CM025253.1:31200827-31218527 GCA_013677275.1 Gossypium schwendimanii | reverse complement strand
CTTTAACTGTGCACTGTGATTTGTTATTGTTTATTTTCTGTGGGATTACACACTGAGTTTTCGTAACTCACTCCTTTTGTTTAAATGTGCATAGGTAATCCCCAGATCTTGACGGATTGGTGCGACAGAAGACTTGGCGTGACCACGATTTTGGACTTTTATGGTTTGTAACCCATATTTACGATAATTGGTTTTATTTTTATTCTATTTTCACTGGCTATATTTTTGGGTTGTAATTGGACTTTTGGACATTGGTTTTAGGTTTTAATTATCTTTACCTTATGGATTACGACTGCTAGTTGTAGGAAACCTCAGTTTTCAAAAGAAACAAATGTTTTTCCTAAAGGCATGATTGTTTAATCTATTTTAAAAGGTCCCACAAGCGAATAACATTTTGAAACTATCGATTAAATGAGCAACACAATTTTAGAACTAATAAGATATTAAGATAAGGAATTCAATGGAAATGGTTTTAACGTGATGACGTGGTTTTCAAACACCCTATCATGTGACGTCGCTAGATCCGGCTATAACGTCTGGGCTGGGTTTGGAGTGTTGTAATAGTGCTTCTTTATAAGGTTCTCTTCGCATGTTGATGATAGTTTAAAAATGGTAATTGAGAATGTTTGTGCCTTGATGTTTATGTATGATTTATGGACTTATAATGTTTGCTTAGGTAAGTTATTTTGGTCACTTTTTGACAATGAAAGTGTATGGCTTGTTGGTACAATTTGTTGGCTTGAAAATGGTCAATTGTGATGTGTTTTAGGTACATAATAGTATGAGGCTATTATGGTATGTCTTGAATGGTTTGAAATGGTTAAATGTGGTATGTTTTAGTACCTAAATGGGATAAATTTATATGTATGAAATGTGTCATATGAAGTTTTTTATGTGTGCAATATTTGGATATTAATTATGGTGCCTTGATTGGTATATTGGTTAGTTGAACTCTGGTTTTGGAAATGGAAAATGTATGTGTGTTTAGATGAAGTTTTGGTGCTTTGAAAGTGTGCAAAATTGGACCAAATGTTCATGTAGCGAATGGTTTTGAAATGGCTTGAGTTTAGGTAAATTTGGGTCCGCACGGCCTGAGACACAGGTGTATGACTCAGCGTGTGAAGCAAATGGCCTGGTGACATGACCGTGTGTCATATTATGATTTCATTAGGGTGGAAGTCAGTGAGTTAGACGGCCTAACACACGGCCTGACACACGAGTGTGTGGGTGAGGACATGGGCTGGGAGATGTTTGTGTATCCCTAGTTTGAAAGTTTAACGGCCTGGGACGTGGGCGTGTGTCTCATCCGTGTGAGGTACATGGCTGTGTGACCCTTGTTTCACAAATTTTGGAACTTTTTCCTAAACTTCCTAATTTTTTCAAATTGGTCCCGAATTTTTTGTAAGCTAATTTTAAGGCCCTAAGGGCTCGATTTAGGGATAGTATGCATGTGTATGAATGATTTACGATATGATTTAAATTATTGAATGTTAAAATGTTTACATGGTTTTTATTGTACGGTAATGCTTCGTAACCTTAATTCCGTGACAACGATGGATTAGGGGTGTTATATTTAGTGGTATCAGAGCTACGATTTAGTTGTTTCTCAGACTAAACGTAGCATGTACGGAGTCTAGAAATTCATGCCATTATATAACCTGTGATATTGTGATGTTTCCTGACTCTGATGGGATTTGGTTTACATATAGATAAAGATGTCTTCCAATTGAGTTAATTTCGATGATGTTGAAAGCGATACTCAAGTCCCTAATTAAAAAGTTGTTAATGATGAGCAGAAACTTATAAAGGTTAGAGTAGGGGTTCATAATGTTCATATTAATAATGAATGTTATGTCTCATGTGTGTTATATGAGAATTAATTTTGTGGCTTTACGACTTCCAGCCCCTTATCTTCAAAGTCTTATATAATAGAATATTCACAAGATTTATGTTGATTAAGTCTAAAATAGAGGGGCTGAAGAGTTCGACTATTGATTGAATGAGTTCTAGATGAGATATTAGTTCTTTCTGACGACTATTCGGGACGTACAACATTATTGTTAAAAGAAGTAATTCACTTGTAATCGACTTAAATTGGTATGGTATCTAAGGAACGAGTTAACCAGGATTTCTTCTGAATTGATTATTTTAGTGAAACAGAATAATGTGATATCACCGATGACTTTAGTAGACAGTGGACTAGTGTTCGAAATATAAATAGATCTGAGTGTAACCATTACAGTTGAGTATCTTACAATTATCTTATTTGGGTATTCTATGCATTCTTTCATCTTTAATTGTCATCATGGAGCGATGCTGGTTAATTATAATGATAGGCAGAAATATTGCTAGTCTGGTTGAATAATGACCGATATTTTTATTCAAATATGTTTTGGTAGAGGACTCTATGGTAAAATCCAAGTGTTGTTACTTTTCTGCATCTACTGGTTGTTGCTCTGCTTTATGTATATGAAATTTATGTTGTTTATGTCACAGCTGGTTCCAGTGCGACTTAGCGGTATTCTCCTTCTGAATTTTTCTTTGGCGTATCATCAATTTCTTTAACATTCAATATGTTCTTTTTATGCCCTGATGGTCTTCAATAAAAATAGTTTGATGTGGATGAGTATGTTCGGAAGGCTCATAATTTGTATATTATGATAATATAGAAATGGGTTATATTCTTTGGAGTTTAATAGACCTTTACATCTTGGACTTCTTTATATTGGCTTTCTTATTGTTCTTATTGTTTATTCTATCATAAATGGTCCATCTGCAAAGGATACACACTGGTATGTTATTGGAACTATATTAGGTTTTTCTCTTTTGCTTTGGAGTGCACTATTGATATTTGAGGTATTGTTCTATCTATACGGTTGTAACTTCAGTCTTATTGGAGCACCGTGGTCTGTCTGAGGGAAAGTTTTTGTAAGGAGCAAAATAATACTTCTAATTCATCTGATTGTTATGGCTCTAGTATAGATAAATGTTTTAATGTTAATTATGAGAATAGTCTTATTATGTTTAACTCTTAGCTTTCAAGAAGGGTTAAATTGTAGTAAAAGTGTAAATGGTGGAAGATCAAGCATAGCATCTAATTCTCATTACTCAGTTGATCTCTAATTATGTCAACAAGTCAAAACTAGATGTCATAATTCGTATGAGTTAATATTGTTTTGGATGAATTATGATAGACTATATGTCTGGATTATCTTGGCGACAAGAAAAAAGAATTATTTTGAATTGTTACTATTAGGTTGATAAGATCGACTCATTTGTTTTAGTCAGAACGGATTATGCACTTGAAAAATTAGTTGAGTTGTATGTATTTGAGTTCATCTCTAGATTCGGTAATAAATTTTAAGAATTTTTGGGCAAACAGAAGGACAGTCAGAATGCGAAATTCATATGTTAGAAGACATGATACATGAATATATCAACCAGATCAGTGATAATTGGGAAACATTATTACGGGTTAAAATCTTCTTGATAGTAATAGCTTTTCATGAATGGAATATAGAACCATGATATGCTCACCAGATAGAGTGACAACAAGTCAGTTGGGTTAGAATAACTGGAATGTTTATCAGTTTAAAGTTACAGATGCAGATGTGTCAGAAACATCAATTAGAGTCCATTATGAAAATTAAAAATTTTAGCTAAACACTATGAGTTATCTAATGTATTTGGAACCTGATGATGTGGGTTTTCGGTTATGTTCCAACAAGTGATTTATTAGGAATTTCTTGGTAGTTGTACTACTAATGGTGAAGCTGTTACAGGAAAGCATCAAATTTGCTCAGTCAAGTTAGGTATCTAGTTCAGTCTCAACTAGAGAAGAATATATATTGTTTATAGTAACGTTTCACTCAGACAATCTTGAATTATGATGGTTTGAGCACTATGAAGTCAGGGGTTAAACCATTAATTCTTTAGAGAATTTTTAAAATGGAGAGAGAAATATCTGAATTGGTGCACTAAACAAACCTGAGATTTCAAAAGACATCTTATACGAGGTTCATGGCATTATCTATTTGATCTACATCAAACAACTACAAAAATGTATAATGACTTGAGATAAAGTTACTGGTACTCAGGATTAGAATCTGAAATTTCAGAGTTAATGTTGGGATATCTTTTATGTCTATAAGTCAATGTAGTGTATCAAGTACTATTTGTAATATTACGATATGGTATGAGTTCTGATTGGGGATGAGTTTGATCGATTTCATATATTTACTACCTTTAAGGTTGAGAAAGAAAAACTTGATTTGAATAGCTATTATCAGGTGAGAAATTTTGAGGATAAAATTTTCGTAAGGGGGGAGAGTTGTAACAGCCCATTTTTTAGTAGTGTTGAAAATAGTGGTTTTGGGGCCACAAATTCGAAAAGTAAGTTCGTAAATGTTATTATTAAATATTTACGAGTTAAATATGGTATTAAAATAATTTTTGAATTGGCAATTTATTCTATTTGAATGAATAATTAGGTTCAAGTGGTATAACTCTAAAGTCAAGTGGTTTTAAAAAATGAGGTATTGGGACCTCGTTTCTATAAATTGAGCCTTAAATATTTTATTAAATATTTATAGAGTGTTATTAAGGTTGTACTAAAGTTTCGTTAAGAAATTTTAATGTTTATATAGCTAATTAATTAAAAAGGATTAAATCCTAAAAGATGTAAAACTTAATAAATATTGAATTTTATTGATTAAATGACTTAATTAATAAATATGGAAGGACTTATATTGTATTTAGACCCTTTTTATATGTATGGAAGGTTGGTGGAGTATTTAACTTGGAAATTTTATTAGTTAAAATAAAACAAATGGCCATTATATCCCATTTTTGCTTCCACCACCGAAAATTAGAAAACATAGCTTGGGAAGCCATTGTTAAAAACTTCCAAGGTTCGGCCAACACCAAAGTCTAGCATGTAAGTGCATTTGTACTTCATTTTTCATGATTTTTATGTTTTTGAGATCGTTGCAACGAGGTCCAACTAGCTCGGGGGTCAATTTGTAAAACTTCTAAATGTTGTAGATTATGTCATGAATGGATTTGATTTTTTTTGAAGTTTTATGATAGATTGTTATGGTTAGTTGTTAAATAGACATGTTTTATTAAGTAAATTTTGATGATTTTAAGGTATAAAGACTTATTTATGAAAATGGTAAAATTAAAGGAAACTATTGCAAATGAATGATAAATATGGGCTATTATAAAAATAGGTAAAAATCGGTTTGCACGAATTTTGCTTAGAAATGATGAAATTGCAAGTTTCAAGTTTAGAGACTAAGTTGTAAAAAAGGTAAACTTTTAGGGTAATTTTGTAAATTTTCATTATTATGGGTTATAAGCTAAATTAATTATGTTAAATTCTAGAATGAGATTAATTGAATAAAAATGGTTAATTTGCATGTTTTGAACTTAAGGACTAAATTGTATAAAAGTAAAATGTTGGGGGAAATTTTGTAAAAATTTCAAAAGAATTTAATTGAATAAATTGAATTGATTTTTCTCTTAGAAATAGTGAATTGAATGAAATTATTATTTTAGATTAAGAATGAGTGGAAAATTGAGGAGAAGAGAAAACTACCAAATAACCCATATACTTAGTCATTGCTACGATTTAGTCAGGTAAGTTCGTATGAACTGTAATTTTTTTAATTTTAGTTAAATTTGAATGTTATTACATTGTTATGAAACAAATGAAATTAAGTATAAATAAATTTATGCCGTGATGTATTGACGAATATCAAATCCCGGTTGAACCTTAATAATTCTTAGGATACAAATGACATGTCATCAGAGATTTCATGTTTCGGGTGCTGGTCTTGAATGTCCTACCGATGGCTGAGGTCTTGCATTTGTTGCAAATTCTCCACAGCTTGTGTGAGCAGTATCGTGTAGCTTACATTCTAACCCGCAGCTCGTGTGAGTAGACCCATTTCACAGCTCGTGTGAGCATTGATGTAAAGACATACTTCGTGTGAGCTTTTCGAAGTATTCAATGAAATCCTGGACGGTTCAACAGGTAAGAAAAGGAATGGAACGGTAAGTGACTTAATGGAAAGGTGCATAACTATATAGAAAGGTTGATGCGTATGTAATGTATCTTATGAAATTTATTTATGTTATAAATGAGTTTATATGGTTGTCGATGAATCTACTAACATGTGAGCTTGATGATGCTTGAATAGGCTTATATCAAACACATGGTATTGGAAACGGTAAGTAAGCAAATGGAATGGAGCATGATCGTATGGTAACCTTGATGAATTAAATGTTATGTTTATATATATATGGTTGATTTCATATGTATCATGAACAAGTATGCTAACTTTTGAGTTTGATGGTGTTATATAGGCTTTTATTAAGCTTATGGCATTGGTAAAGGTTTATACATATTCTATTAAGTTCATTATTGAAACAATATATTATGTTTAAAGTTTATAAGAGCTTACTAAGCATTC
Organism: Gossypium schwendimanii; assembly: GCA_013677275.1. NCBI lineage: Eukaryota > Viridiplantae > Streptophyta > Magnoliopsida > Malvales > Malvaceae > Gossypium > Gossypium schwendimanii. The sequence continues at coordinate 31,212,051 of CM025253.1, read as the reverse complement.
ATTGCTTACGTAGTTATTTTCCTTTGCTTCACAGATTATCGAAAGCTCGATCAGTTGAAGTTGTTTATATGCATGAAATGTGTCATATAAACTTGTTTTGTACCTAAATGGACTAGATTTATATGCATGAAATGTGTCATATAAACTTGTTTGTGTATGCAACATTTGGATATTAATTGTGGTGCCTTGATTGACACATTGGTTAGTTGAATTAAGGTTTTGGAAATGGCAAATGTATGTGTGTTTAGATGAGGTTTTGGTGCTTTGAAAGTGCACAAAATTGTTCTAAATGTTCATGTAGGGGATGGTTTTGAAATGACTTGATTTTAGGTAAATTTGGGTCCACACGGCCAGGGACACGGGTGTGTGACTTAGTCGTGTAAGGCACACAGCTTGGTGACACGACTGTGTGTCATCTGATGATTTCATTAGGGTACAAGTCAGTGAGTTACATGGCCTAACACACGGGTGTGTGGGGCAACTCAGAGAGTTACACGAGTGAGGATACAAGTTGGGACACGGCTGTGTGTTGTGTCCCTAGTTTGAAGGTTAGACGGCCTGAGAAGAGGGTGTGTGTCTCAGTCATGCGAGGCATACGGCCTGGCCACACGGTCATGTGACCCCTGTTTCGTAAATTTTGCAACTTTTACCCAAACTTTTTAATTTGTTTCAAATTGGTTCTAAATTTTTTCTAAGCTATTTTTAAGGCCTCAAGGGCTCAATTTAGGGACAGTATGCATGTGTATGAATGATTTACGATATGATTTAAATTATTGAATGTTAAAATGTTTACAGGTTTGTGATTATACGATAATGCTATGTAACCTTAATCTAGAGAGAGAGACTGGTTATGGTATTACATATATATTGCTTATAGCAACGTTTGACTCAGATAATCTTGAATTGTGATGGTTGGAGCAAAATTATTAAGAGAATTTTGAGATACAGAGAGAAATATTTGAATGGATACACTGAACGATTTTGATATTTCATGGGATATCTTATATGAAGTTCATGGCATGGTCTACTTGGTATACATCAAACAACAACGAAAATGTATAATGGCTTGAGATAAGGATACTGGTACTTAGAATTTGAACATGAAATTTCAGAGTTATTCCCTGATATCTATTATGTCTACCACTCAAGATAGGGTATCAAGTACCGATGTAATATTACGATATGATAGGAGTTCTCATTGGGATTGAGTTGATGGATTTTATATATGGACTACCTTTAAGATTGAGAAAGAAAAACTTGGTCTGAAAAGATATTATCAGTTGAGAAATTTTGAGGACGAAATTTTCGTTAGGGGGGAGAGTTGTAATAGCCCATTTTTCAGTGGTGTCAAAAATAATGGTTTCGGGGCTAGAAATTTGACAAGTAAGTTCATAAGTTTTATTATTTAATATTTACAAGTCAATTATGGTATTAAAATAAATTTTGAATTGGTAATTTATGCTATTTGAAAGAATAATTAGGTTCATGTGGTATGACCCTAAAGTTAAGTGGTTTTAGAAAATGAGGATCGTGACCTCGTTTTTAAAAATTGAGTTGTATTCACGAAATGTTATTAAGGTTATATTAAATTTTTGTTAAGAAATTTTAATGTTTAGATAGTTAATTATTTAAAAAGGACTAAATTGTCAAAGCTGCAACAGTTGATTTCTATTAATTAAATGGGTCAAATGGTTGTGAAAAGGTGGTTTGTTGGACTAAATTAGTAATTATACCTTATGGCTTGGTGATGGACGGTTTTGAACATTATTAGATGATTTTAAAAGTTAACTTTTAATGGATAAAATTGTAATTAAACTAAAAAATAACTAAAACAAATAAAAAGAAAAGAAACATTAGTATCATCTTCCTTTTGTTTAGTAGTAGTCGAGATCACCATGGTTTTAAGCTTGAGAATCGACCAAGCTTCTATTTCATGCATGTAAGTGGATTTTAATTCCGTTTTTAATGATTTTTATGTTTTTAGACTCGTGTTAGCTTAATCTAGCTAACCTGGGGGTCAATTTATTAAATTGTTAAATGTTTGGAATTTTACCATGGATAAAATTTAAGTGTTCTTGAAATTTTATGATAGATTATTAATTTTATTGTTAAGTAATTTTTGGTGATTTTAATGTTTAAGGACTAAAATATGAAATTAGTAAAAGTACAAGGACTTGATATAAATAAACAGTAAATCTGGGCTGTAATAAGGTTCTAAACAATTAGGCTAAACATGAAATTGAATAAAAATAGTTAATTTACATGTTTTGGGCTTAGGGACTAAATTGTATAAAAATAAAATATTGGGAGAAAATTTGCAAAAAAATTTAAAAGGACTTAATTGCATAAAATGAATTGATTTTTCTGTTAGAATTATTGAATTGAATGGAATTATTATTTTAGATCAAGAACGAGTGGAAAATCGAGCAGAAGAGAAAATTATCAAGTAGCCACTGTACTTAGTCATTGCTGTGATTCAGTCAGGTAAGTTCGTATGAACTGTAATCACTTAAATGTTGTTTAAATTGAATGTTTATTATGTGTTTTTTATGTAAATGAATCCAAATATAATTGTATCAAAGCTATGATGAATTGACGGATATTGAGTCCTGGTTGAACCTTAGGAATTCTTAGGATACGAATGATATGTCATTAGGGATTTCATGTTTCAAGTGCAGGTCTTGAATGTCCTACCGATAGCTAAGGTCCTGCATTTGTTGCAGATTCTCCACAGCTCGTGTGAGCAACATCGTGTAGTTTACATCCCGACCCACAGCTGGTGTGAGCAAGCACACTTCATAGCTCGTGTGAGCATTGATGTAAAGGAAATGTTACGATTATATGTAAAGGCACACTTCGTGTGAGCTTTCTCGAGTATCCGATGTAATTCTTGATGGTTCAATGGGTAAGAAAAGGGAATGAAACGGTAAGTTCACAATTGATATGTAACATGATGTTATAAAAAGATTGATGAATTAAATGATGTACTTATATATTGGAAATTTACTTATGCTATGTATGAACTCATTTATATTATGGACAAGTGCACTAACTCGTGATTTGATGATGTTGTTTAGGATTATACTAAGCATTTGAAAAATGATAAGTAAGCTAATGGAATGAAACATGATCATATGGTAATGATATTGAATTAAATGTTATGTTTATACATATATCGTTGATTTCATATGTATCATGAACAAGTATGCTAACTTGTGTGTTTGATGGTGTTATATAGGCTTTATTAATCTTATGGCATTGGTAAATGTTTATACTTATTCTATAAATTTCATTATTGAAATGGTATATTATGTGTAAAATTTATATGAGCTTACTAAGCATTCATTGCTTACATAGTTATTTCCTTTTTTTTTAGATTATCGGAAGCTAGATCGGTTGGAAGCTTGTCAGAGATCTATCAGACTATCTAGTGGATGATTCGGTAGTTGTTGAGTAAGTTGGCTAAGGTTTATAATGACATGTATAGGGTGTTTTGTAATGGTATTATGGTGTAGGTGTTAATTATGTCTTGGTATGTTTAAGCTTTGGATAGCCATGTTGATTGGATTCATTTTGATGTCTTATCGAGTTGTGATGTTTTGGTAACTTTATAGTCCTTGTTTATAAGATTCTCTTGGCATGTTGATGATAGTTTGGAAATGGTAAATTGAGCATGTTTGTGCCTTGATGTTTATGTATGGTTTATGGACTTATAATGCTTGTTTAGGTAAGTCTTTTGGGTCACTTTTTGACAATGGAAGTTTATTGCTTGTTGGTACAAATTGTTAGCTTGAAAATGGTCAATTGTGATGTGCTCTAGGTACATAATGGTATGAGGCTTTTATGGTATGTCTTGAATGGCTTGGAAATGGTTAAATGTGGTATGTTTTAGTACCTAAATGGACTAGATTTATATGCAGGAAATGTGTTATATGAACTTGTTTATGTATATGATATTTGGATATTAATGATGGTGCATTGGCCGGCATATTGGTTAATTGACTTAAAGTTTTGGAAGTGGCAAATATATGTGTGTTTAGATTAGGATTTGGTGCTTTGAAAGTATGCATAATTGGTCTAAATGTTCATGCATGGAATGGTGATAGTACTAGAAAGAACATATGTTTTCTCCTACTTATTAGTTAGTTTGTCCCCATTTAGTTATCTTTAGTGCATATCTGAACATTTTCAGTTTAGTAAGTTGCATTTTATAACTCAGTGTATCTTAGCCTATTTATCCTTAATTTTGTCATGTTTTGGTACCGATATCGCGGCATGAGTATTTCCAGATTTTGCCCAGAATTGTCGTCGCACCTGGCAGCTGTCCAGATAAGAAGAAAAATGTGTGAGCTGTTTAGTCTGGTATAACTAACTTGTATGTACAGAGGCAACATGTTTCTGATGAAAGGACACCTGTGTTATTTGGAAGAATATAAATATTCATGTGGAAAGGAAAAAAAAGAGAGAGGCTTTTTGAGGGGTATTATCTTCTTCAACCTATCTTTTGAAGCTTTTCGGCTATAGAGACTTAAGTCTCCTACAGGTGAACCGATGTGAAAGGGACACAGGTCAGCTCCTAATGAGGAGCCCCGAGTGCAAAACAAGAGGGAATGGAGAGATTCAAGTCGAGATTGTCTAGGAATAGTATTCACAACTTGTTTATTTTATATTTCTTTTCTAAAAAATTGTGATTACTTTCTATATCATGTCACATAATTTTTGGGTTAAATGTTATTTTATTCAATCTTGCTTCTACTGTTTAATCTTTGGGTTTGAATGTTTTTAGCATGGAAGTGTTATCGTGCATGTTTAAGTCTTAGATTAAATAAATATAAAAGTAAAGCTTGGTAAGATATTCATTACAATTTAATGCATCGGCAATCATCTATCCTTTTATACCTTATGAGCACTTAGTATTCCATGTTGAATATTCATGTTGGGGATCCCAGTTTATAATTATCATTATCATATTTTATCTTATACTACTCTCATAATTTATCTTGTTTGTATCTATTTATTGCACTGACATTGATAGACAAAAGACAACCATCCTCGTGGGATCGATATCCAACAGATTCACATCTGTCTACTATACTTGCATTGGCAGTTTACGCTTGCACATTATTACTGTGACGTTAAACAACCGATCAAATGGCTTTTGAAATGGCTTGACTTTAGATAAATTTAGGTCCACATGGCCTGAGACACTGGGGTGTGACTAAGCCGTGTGAGGCACACGAACTGGCGACACGATCGTGTGTCATCTGACAGTTTCATTAGGGTGCAAGTCAGTGAGTTACACGGCCTAACACACGGCCTGACACACGGGCGTGTGGGGTAACTCAGAGAGTTACACGGGTGAGGACATTGGCTGGGACATGGTCATGTGTCCCTAGTTTGAATGTTACACGGCCTGAGACACGGGCATGTGTCTTAGCCATGTGAGGCACACGGCTGTTGGACCTCTATTTTGCAAATTTGGCAACTTTTTCCTAAACTTTCCAAATTGTTTCAAATTGGTCCCGATTTGCTTCTAAGCTATTTTTATGGCCTTGAGGGCTCAATTTAGGGACAATATGCATGTGTATGAATGATTTATGATATTATTTAAATTATTGAATGTTAAAATGTTTAAATGTTTCTAATTGTATGGTAATGCTCTGTAACCCTAATTCAGTGACGGTGACTTGTTAAAGGTGTTACAATCGTATAAGACCTAAGTAGAATAAATCCTAGATTCGTTTACAATTTATTCACTTGTGACATTCATAGTGTGGCTTATCTCGATCTTGAGTAAGTGACTGACTATGTATACATGACTCTTATAATTTGATGTATTGATAGCTTGTGTTTAATTGATAATAGAGCTTAAAGCTGGTATGTTGGGTAATAGTGGAATTCTGCATGATATAACGCAATAGTGGAATTGATAGTCCAATAAAGGGCAAATGACGTCCTTTCATCGAGATTAGATGATAGATGGAAAATAACGTGGCCATGGGTCATGTCTTAAAGATATATGATTCAATTACTATTTGTTAGTAAATGACTTTTCTTAAAGGAAGATGTAATGGTTATCATGAGATATGCATGAACATACATTTTGGAGTCATATAAATATCATCATGCTTATCTCATAAAAAAAGCATAAAATTTAAATAACTCCGACTAGAAAATGTTTCCATTCCATTAATCTATTCTAGAAAAATAAAAATTGCAAAATTACAAAATTCACCCAAATCATACTTTGGGTCTTCAATTTTGTTACCATAGACTTCTATTGTCGTACTAGTTCATGTTTTCATCATCGTTGTCTTTTCATTGTCTTTTCCGTGACGCCGCCGCTGTCGACCATAGCTAGGCTACCACCAGACCACCACCAGCCTCTTGATATTGGACCACAGTAGATTTCGTGCCAGTTTGGCTGGGTCAGGTTTGCATCGTCTCGATTGATTTGGATGTATCTCGATTCTTCAGGTTCTGCCAGGAAAAATATTACAAAATTCCTACGTCTGTTTTTAGCTCACACATTTTATTCTAAATAAATAGTAAGATAAAACCCTATGTGGAGATGATAGTCCACGATCATACATTCATTCGCATACATTTCCCTAAACATGCATATAATTACAAGAATGCAACATCATATCAAATATAATCATACATGAAGAAGAGAGAGAATTTCAGTCTTGATTTATACTATAAACATTGTACAACCTGGTTCTCTGATACTAATTGTTGGAAAAAATCTGTTTTGAAAGTAGTTTTTTTTGTTCCATTAGCTTTGCGTGCAAAAACCATATGAGGACAAATATGTAAAGTATATTAATATAATTAATGAATTTGTTTTATTAACTAATATAATAAAAAAAATTACAAGTTTATAAATGAATATACTACACTCAGGGCACCAAATCCAACATGCACAATATAACATACATGAGACTTCCTACTATAGAAGCATAAGGAACATTTCTCATATTTTCTCTTTCTTTTTCATACAGAATGTTAAGTTCCCTTCTTAGAATCAGTCATTGCAAAATGGTCCATATATTGTCTATGTATGAAGCTTGTGATAGTGCTATCACTTTGTTCTTTCGATCCTATAGGATTCAAATGCCTAGAACAAAATTAGCTTCTCCCAATTCCTTCATGCTAAATTGTTCGGTTAACCACAATTTAACCAATGACAATGTCCGATCTACCACAAATCAACGTTGCAGATTAGGCTTTTTTGACGCACTTGAAGAGCTTATTCTTGAGCAAAATATATTTTTTAGCATAGTTTTTCGTTATTTTCATATTTTTAAGCAATAAGTGAAAATGTCTCAATTTTGTCTATTTTTTGACCCAAATTGGCTAATAGTGCCATTGGGAGGTCTAACGTGTGTTTGAGTACTGCAAGGACATGTCGAAGGTAAAAAACGAGTGAGAATGACATCTAGGGCAAGGGTATCATGATATCCAACCCAAGGAATCAGGATACCTCTAATAGTGTAGAAGACCAAGGAACCCTTTCAGTGGTATAGCAATATCCCCTTGGGTATCACGATACCCATCTCCTAAGGAAGACCCCAAGTTTCAACACTGCTTGAGATATCGCGATAAGACCTTCTGGGTATCACAATGTCACCTTCGTCAGGGGGACAAACTTGGACAAAAAGGGCAACCTTTGTCTACCCAGCCCACAATCATAAAGGGCCCATTTAAGGAGATTTTTTGGCATCGAAAAGTCGTTAAAATATACTTCAAAATAGCCAAAAATTGTTGAGGTGGAGAGATACACATTTTAGCTTAGTTTTAGGTTTAGTTTTCTCTAAGTTTTCTTCAGTTTTCTCTGCATTTTTTCTAGGTTTGTATTTTTCTCTTCTTCTACGTTAGATTAGAGTTTACTTTTTTGCATTTACTTATTGGGCTATGAATTCCATTTTGTGAATAATGCTACATACTACAGATGTCATACACTCAACGCCCCAGCTTTCAGTTCATTATCAATTTGAACTCAGACTTTTACTTACATTAAAGTGTACGAGTCACACATACATAGTCCACCATCCACTCAGGATTTAGGTATGACACACTATGAATGTCACAAGTGAAAAAAATCCATAAACGGATTCAGGATCTATCATGATTAGGTCTTGTCCGATGTTCTGTTATCTAGGTGTTTTACGAAAACTCAAGAAATCAGTGAACGGTGAAAGTTGAAAATTGGGGATATCGATGCCACACGTGGAATAGCCTATTTTTTAGTGGTATTAGAAACAATAGTTTCAGGGCCATAAATCCAACAAGTGAGTCATAAATATTGTTATTTAGTATTTACAATTCAATTATAGTATTAAAATAAATTTTGAATTGCTAAATTATGTTATTTGAATAAACAATTAGGTTCAAGTGGTATGACCCTAAAGTTAAGTGGTTTTAGAAAAATAAGGTATCGGGACCTCATTTTTATAAACCGAGTCATAAATATTTTTATAAATATTTACGGAGTGTTATTAAGGTTGTATAGAAGTTTCATTAAGAAATTTTATCGTTTTGGTAGTTAATTAAGAAAAAGGACTAAATTGTAAAATGTGCAAAACTTGCTAATTAAAGAAATTACGTAATCAATTGGCTCAATTAGAAATTGAGGGAGGATCTATTTAATGAATAAGGCATAATAAATGTGTGGGGCGACAATTAGAATTAAAAATGATAGAAAATTTCATGTTAATGGCATAATGGTAAATAAATAAAAATTAAACAAAAACAAATTGGAAAGTTAGAAAATTCCTATTCATTTTCTTCAACCTTGCAGAAACCATCTTTGGGAGAGAACTTCAAGCTTCGGTTCCTTCATCCTTATGCATGTTAGCTCAATTCTCATCTTTTTCTCGTATTTTTATGTTTTTGAGATCGTTGTAAATAGGTCCAACTAGCTCATACCTTCGATTTTTAATGTTTCTATTGATCAATATTTGTGATTCTAGATGTTAAATGATGAATTTGAGGTATTGGTTGTTATTTACAAGTATTTTGTTAAGTGACTTTGATTAATATAGTGATTAAGGATTAAATTGATGAAATAGTAAAAATACAAGGAATTAGTGTGAAATTGTTACAAATGTGGGCTGTAATGGATGTTATTAACATTCATTTGGTGGGAATTTTCAATAAAATGGTTAATTTTCATGTTTTAGGCTTAAGGACTAAATTGAATAAAGGTAAAATCTTGGGGGCAATTCTGTAAAAATGTCAAAAAGAAAATAAATTACATAAAATGAATTGGTTTTGCTATCCAAATTAATTAATTGAATAAAATTATTATTTTAGATTAAGAACGAATGGAAAATTAAGGAGAAAGGAAAATTACCATATAGCCATTATACTCAGTCATTTCTGCAATTTAGCCAGGTAAGTTATAGTTTTTCAATACATAAACAAATTTCTACTTGCATTTTTATAATATAGTTCTTTAATTAAATGTTCATAACTAATTATTGAATGATTGTACTTACGTGCCCCTGTTTGTACTTCTGTACCCCTGATTGCACTTACGTGCCCTTGTTTGTACTTCAGTACCCCTGAATTTACATCTGTGCCCCTGTTTGTACTTTTTTACCCTTGATTGCACTTACGTGCCCCTGTTTGTACTTCAATACCCCTGATTGCACTTTCGTGCCCTTGTTTGTACTTTGGTACCCCTGAATGCACATCTGTGCCCCTGAATTTACATTCGTGCTCTTGATTGCACTTTGGTGCCCCTGTTATGCATCTGTGATGCCCTTGGTATGGTGTAGTTACCTGAGTATCTGAGTCAGTTACTAGTTCAATGGGCATGAAAAGGGAAAGGACGGTAAGTGTATCAAAAGCTACGTTAAGAACCTATGAAAAAGGTATGAATTGTTGATAATCAAAGTATGAACATTCATGATTATGAAAAGTATGATTTACCTAATGTTATGTTTATGTACCATATCTTACCATGAGATGATATTACTATGTTATGTGTTTAATCACTAACTTGTGTTGTTAATGATGCTTAGGCTTGTTCCAAGCTAGTGGTTGGATTATATTATGTTAGTTTTAAAGTTATTCATTGAAATGGTAAATGCCCAAATAGAAAGATGCTTATGTTCATGAAAGAGTGGTAAGAATCGAAGTATGTAATTCTTATGAGATGGTTTATCATGTAGTTGGTTCCAAAAGAGCTATGTTTAAATGCACTAGCTTGTAGTCATGGTTGATGTTATACTTATGTCTTGTATGTTATGCATATGAAATGGGTGAGGAAAGGTAATGAAATGGTAAGTTCATAGTTGAATTGTAATATGATGAAAAAGTGACTGATAAGTTGACTGATGTACTGATATGAGAAACTTACGTATGCTATGGATGAATTTACCTAGTTTATGAAGGGATGTAATAATTAGTGAATTGATGATGTTATCTAAGTTAATGCTAAGTAAATGAAATGGAAAGTAAGAAGATGGAATGGTAACTAAGTAAAGGAAGAAGTTCATAGTATTGTGAAAAGGTTAATGATAGTGTAAAATGTCTTATAAAATCCTATTATGTTAGGAACGAAAAATACATAATGATGTTAATAGACTACTCATTTGTGAGTTGATGTTATATAGTTGTTAAATTTTGAGGCATTGGTATAGATTTATATTTAACCTATAAAGTTCATATTTGAAATGAAATGTTCAGTTTAAAGTTTATACGAGCTCATTAAGCATTCATTGCTTACATAGTTACTTTCCTTTACTTTACAGATTATCAGAAGCTCATCAGAGAACTATCACACTATCTAGCGATTATATTGATAGAATTTGATGTTTTGGTCATGGTTATAATAGCATGTATAGGTGGGCTTATGTCTAATGTTTAGTTGACGTTTATGGCATGTAATGTTGCCTTGGATTTGAGGTACTTATGGTATTATTGATGTCTTGTTGGTTGTTGTTAATATGGTAAAATTGATGCATTTTTTGGAATGACTAAATTTTGTATACGTCAAGATATGATTTACTTTGGAAAGGTTTTGAACCAAATGTGCATGATGTAAATATGGTATATAAATGTCGGTTGTTTGGTACCATTTGGAAATGGTTGGTTTACGTCATTTAGGTGGTTATGATGCATGTAAGGGACGTTCCAAATGGTAAGGTTATTTTGATATGGAATTAATCTAATATGGTATGGTTGATATGTATCAATTGTGATATGTTTTGGC
>CM025253.1:31189602-31200374 GCA_013677275.1 Gossypium schwendimanii | reverse complement strand
TGTAATGTTGCCTTGGATTTGAGGTACTTATGGTATTATTGATGTCTTGTTGGTTGTTGTTAATATGGTAAAATTGATGCATTTTTTGGAATGACTAAATTTTGTATACGTCAAGATATGATTTACTTTGGAAAGGTTTTGAACCAAATGTGCATGATGTAAATATGGTATATAAATGTCGGTTGTTTGGTACCATTTGGAAATGGTTGGTTTACGTCATTTAGGTGGTTATGATGCATGTAAGGGACGTTCCAAATGGTAAGGTTATTTTGATATGGAATTAATCTAATATGGTATGGTTGATATGTATCAATTGTGATATGTTTTGGCNTGGAAACAAATTAGTTGATAAATGATAAATGTGCACATGTTTAGGTTGACTTGATGATTTATGTTTGAGGTGCCTTTTGGCATCTTGGTTGTATGGATAAATGACCTATTGAATTGGTCTTAATATGAATGTTTTGGTATGTTTTGTTGCTTTAATTAAAAGTGCAAATGGCTTGTAAGTGCATGCTTTGAATGGGTGAAGGAAATGGTTTGAATTTGGACTATTTCTTGTCCACACGGCTTAAGACACGGACGTGTGTCTTAGCCGTGTGTGACACACAGCCATGCGACACTGTTATGTGTCCCCTGTAGGTTTTAAAGGTTGCATTTCAAGAGTTACACAGCCTGGCACACGGGTGTGTGGCATGGCCGTATGACCCAAGTCAGAGAGTTACACGGGCTGGGACACAGCTGTGTGTCCCTACTTTGAATGTCCATACGGCTTGAGACACGGGCGTGTGTCTCAGTCGTGTGAGTCACATGGTCTGGCTACACGGTCGTGTGGCCCCTACAGTATAAAATTTTCTATCTTTTCCATGAAATTTTAAATATTTTTTATTTAGTCTTGAATCGTTCCTACAGCAATTCTAATGCCTCCAAGGCTCTAAATAGGGACAATGTGCTTGTGTTTGATTGAGCTATGATGTGTTTTATAAAATGTTTGAAATTTAATGTTTTAAGTTATGATTTTTCGGTAATGCTTCGTAACTCTATTTCGACCATGTGCCAGGCCATGTGGTAGGTCGTGTGTGACAAGCAGTAAGAGACTGTTTGAGCTACACGGTTTAGGCCAATTGGGTCGTGTGGGCCACACGGGTGTGTGTGTGACAGGTCATGTGGGCTCAAATTTTAGAATTTTTCCCTAGGGTCATAAACGTCGTTTGAATTGAATGTATGCCTTCCGTAGGGTTCATATGATAAAAATTTTGTTATAAAACATGACTTCTAATATTCTGTTAGGGAAAAATTTGATATGTGTACGTATGTTTTGTAACACCCCAAACCTAGCCTAGACATTACGGTAGAATCCGGAAGTGTTACGAAGGAAAATTATAAATCTGACTTCCTTTTTATTTGAAATCGTCGTAAACCATTGTTACTTAGTATGCTCGATTTGTTTGGAAACCGTGTTGATATGGTTATTTAACTTAAAATCGTTGCCCATTTACGTTTTTCAATAAAATCAAATATTTTGTAGCGGTGTTTCTTAAAATGTTATATTTTGGTAAATCAATTTTGTTTCCTTGAAAACCGTTATTTTTAGAAAACTTGTCGTTTTCATAAAAATTGTTTTATCAATTGTTATGCTAGAATACCAAAATAAAAATCCGAAACCAAAAACAGTCCCAAAATTCTAGAGAGTCCAAATTATACACAACTCTCAAAACAGAAAATTTAAGCAAGCCAAATTAAAGTAAAAGTAGTTTTACGATAATGTGGACATAACCGAGTTCCCATCACACTCACCCACCTAAGTCTGAGGCTGCCTAAAATTATCAAGCAGACAGAGAATGAGTTTTGATAACTCATTGTGTACTGCATACATAAACATAAATTCAGATTCAATCTCATGGCAGAACAGATACAAATGTAAATCTTTTGTAGAATCAGAATTATAATAGATTCACATAGAAAATCCTACCCGTATCCTTTACACACCAACTCTGACCATCCCAACACACCACGTGTGGTATAAAACACCCACCTAGCCATACACACCTCATAGTATTCATACGACACTCTTCAGAATAATCGCAGCATTGCTGCCAGTATATTGGCGAAATGTCGCCTTTCACAGAATACTTGCTCCACATAATACAGAACCCGACCCATAGCCAGATATAGATAGAACATCAAATAAAACAAAATAACAGATACCAGAATGTATATAACATGCATACTTGTGTAACAAATACTAAACATGTTCATATACAACGAAAAAGATCATAATACACAATACTCAAGTATATGTTATTTACGATAATTTCAATATAATAGAGTGACAGATTTCATGCTTTAAGTCTTATACCACACATACCGACCCTACAGAAGGCTCGTTGGTGATCGGGATGACATGTATGACCCGAGGAAAAAAAATTGAAATTTAGACCCACACGCCCAAAATGGCCTAGCCCGTGTGGCTCACACAGCCTGACATACGACCCACACATGCCCATATTGCCTAAAATGGACTAGCCCATGTGTCACACACGACCTCACAAATGGCATGTCACACGCCCTTGTGTCACACATGGCCTACTACATGGCCAGCCACATGGTCGTGTGGCGTCGATGGGCCCTAATTTTGGCTTTTATCGATTGCCATGTTTTGAGTTTCTCGTTACACACCTGGATTGATTTTGATATAGAAGCAACTATGAGACTACGAGTACCTAAAAATCAATAATAAACCAATTAGCCATGTTTTCCCCCAATTAAAAAAATAGTACACTAGCCATAACAAAAAATCTCAAACGTTCAAACACTTACCCCAACTTCTAGAACAATTCCAAGCACCACTAATCCATAAGGGGGAGTTTCGACCCTCACAATTCACTGCTGTCAACAAACCCAAGAATATAATGAACAAAAATAAAATAACACTAATTCCACAATGAACTTCGAAATTACCCCTAAACTAAACGAAACCCCACAAACCCCACTTACCAGACCGCAAAAAGAAACAAAAGAATCCAGGCCAAAATGATTTAATCGAGTAGATAGATGTTAAAATTGAAGATTAAAAAGAAAACGTCAAAGGAATTTGGCAGAAAGACAAAATGTGGAAAATAGAGAATTTTTCGAGAAAAATTAAAAAAATAAATTTTAAGATAATGCCCTTAACTCCCAATTATCCTCACTAACCGCCCAATCCATCAAAATTCTCCTCCAACTACCATAGAATTTCAATCCCATCAAATCTCTACCACACAACCGGCACACACTCACAAAAGCAAAAATTATCACCCTTCGCTCACACATGGGTTCGAACACAAGACCCTAAGGCAAGCTAACACCTTACCACTTGAACCAACAAGCTCATTCTGGTATGAGTTGACCAAAAATATTATATAAGTCAAGCCATTCAGGACAAGGCTAGGAACAAGAATAGCAAGATTTCCAAAAGTAGGACTTGAACCCAATACCACAAGCACACACTCAAATCACCTAGCCACTAAAGTAGACACTCATTTCTGACAAAATTCAAAAAAATAGAGTTTAATAATTCAGGACGTTGCATGTTTGATAGGATATATGTTAAGTATGCTCTATAATAAAATAAGTAAAATCTGTTATATGTTAAGCATGTTATGTATCTGTCATGATAACATACTTGTTATAATACATATTCGATATCTCTTACTTCTGCATTTGCATTGGAGGGGGTATATGTTGTGGAGGAAGTGTGGGCAGTTAAATCAATTTATCGATTTGTCGTATTTGGTGGCTTAGCCACACATAGATTTCTATTGCTGGTGAACTATAGCCTATTAATCGGGCATCTTGGCTGCGAATAATATGAAAAGTGTTATACTGACACTAAGCGGTGTGTAAGGTTGGATGGGTATTTAATACCCTACATGGTGTGTTGGGATGGTTAGAAACAGTGTGTAATGGATGAGGGTAGGATTGTAATTAAGTATCTAGTATATTTTCTTTCTACTCTCCTATAATATGTCAGATGATATCTGAAAACATGCCTGAAATTAAAATATGTGCATTTGCTTATATAAGTTACACACTGACCTTGAAAGATCACCTCTGTCTATTTACTTTTAGGTAACCCCTAGACTTAGGACAGGTCGATGCGACGGGAGATTGGATAAACACTTTTATTTAGTATTAGATAAAATCTGGTTTATTTTGCTTCGGTATTATTGGATTATTTTAAGTTTGGATTTTAATTTGTTGTTTTGTTTTCTACTTTTAAATATTTCAACATATTTCTTATGATTCTCACTTTATTTGGAAAACCATGATTTTTTAACAACAAATCGCATTTTACAAAAATTGAGTTAGATTAAGAACTGCGCTGCAAACCTAAATGTTTTAAAAGTATAAATAATCAATGATTTTACCAAATTGGTTAAGAAAGAAACATTCTCTAATGAACTAGATTTTTACTTAGGAAGAACTAGCGCCATCCTTACAAGTCAAATGATTTTTGGGTTTTGAAATGAAATGTAGTAACTTCTCTAGATCTGGCCGTAAAGTTTAGGCCGGGTCTGGGGTGTTACATTGAGTGGTATCAGAGTCTAGGTGCAAAACTCAGGCTGTGATTTTGGGTTCAAGTTTTTTGTGAGAAATGTTTTTCGAACAAAATGTTTTTTTGTTTAAATCTAAAATATGAGTTCATAGAATACCGAGTCTCCAGCGCCGATCCTATAAGTACTTTCGCCTTAGCTAAACTTATATATTAGAAAAATATTGTAATATTAGAACTATACTACGATAGGTAGAGACTGTGACGACTCTGTAAACTATTCTAATAAAGTTTTGGACATAAAATATTTGATAATAAACATCAAAACTGATACATAAAATTCTAGTAGTGTAGATAACATATAATGAGTGTGCGTGGAACTCATGAACAAGGTACTTGTGGGAGCAGTGGTCACTAAAGGGAGACTCGAGCGGATCCATCCTCGATGGTCAGTATACCTAATCTTGATACAAGTGAGACTTTGGGTACACCTACTACTGAGACAGGGTCTTAGACTTAGACGACTGGGGAGGACGTATTGTCTGAAGCCATGTTAAGGGTTTTGGAGAGGGTCGTTAGGACCCATACTAGATCTGGGAGCCAAGGGTCGATACTGAGTGACGCATAAAGGATAATGAATGATTTAGACTGCACCCTCGAGCAAAAACTGAAGGGTGCAGTATCCTTGCTTCGCAACGAGGCATACCAGTGGTGGTTGATTATTGAGGAGGGTACTCGACTTAAGCAGATTACTGTGGAGTATTTTTATAATGCCTTTTAGAACAAATATGTGAGGGTGAGTTATGTGGAGGCTTGTATACGTGATTTTATGGGTCTTACTTAGGGGGAAGGATTGTGACCAAGTATGAGGTTGAGTTTTTTAGGTTGACCATATATTCTTGTGGATTAGTATTGACTAATTATGATTAGAGTATTCATTTCGAGGTAGGGTTGAGGTATGACCTTAAGGTTTTGATAGATCCATAGAGGGAATGAGTTTTTGCAGTCTTGGTAGACAAGGCGAAGATTGCTGAGGAGGTTAAGTGCACTAAACGTGTAAAAAGAGATAGAGAGAGAGGTCAGAATAAGTCTAAGAGGTATTTGAGACACTCTAACTCTGTTCAGCAGCCTAGGAAATGGGCCTAGATTTGATAGGCCTTCGAGGGTTGAGGCACTAGTTGTTTCTAATAAGGATCAGTCATGTGGAGACTATGGTAGGCGTCATCCAGGCAGATGTTGGAAGAGGTTGAGAGCTTGTTTACAATACGGGTCGATGGAGCACCGCATTAGGATTGCCCGTTCCACTCTAGTCAAATGCAAGCTCTAACTTCAAGTTTGGTATAGCCTCAAAGGATAGTACAGTAGCCTTTTAGGGGCCGTGGGCAGGCCAGAGGTAGTAATAGTTTGGGTCAGGGTTAGAGAGCACCGGACAAAGGTGCAAATCAAACAGAGGCTAGACAGCCTAATTTGGTATATGCGATAAGGTGCCGCGAGGACAGAGACGTCGATGACATTATCGCTGGTACATTCTTTATTAGTTTTGGTCCGTATTTTGCACTGATAGACATAGGCTCAACAAATTTCTATATAGCTAGTTCTATTTTTATGAATCTGGGTATCCTTGTTGAGAGTACTTATGGTGAGGTTTCTGTGATTAGTCCACTGGGTCAACCGGTACAAGTTAATAAGGTTTATAAGAGAGTTTCACTGGATATACAATGTGTTGTGTTTTCGACTAATTTGGTGGAGTTACCATTCAGAGAAATTGATTTCGTACTAGAGATGGATTGGCTTGTGGAGATCGAGTTAGCTTAGACTGTGCCACTAAAAGGATGACTTTGAGATTTGAACATGATTTGGAGATTGTCATGATCGGCAAGGGTTGAGATTACCTCTCCAATGTTATCTTCTCTCTAGTAGCCAAAAAGTTAGTTCGAAAAGTATGTGAGACATTTCTGGCCTTTATGTATGATTCGAGTTCTGTGGGTTTATCTATTAAGGATATTCAGACAAGTATAGATTTTTTGGATGTCTTTCCTGAGGAATTTTTTGAGTTGCCTCCGAATAGGGAGGTTAAGTTTGATATTGATATTCTAGCGAATATAGCTCTGGTTTCCATCGCTCCTTACCGCATGGCACCAGAAGAAGTTATGAAATTGAAAGCTCAACTTTAGAAACTTATTGAACGAAGGCTTATTTAGCCAAGTGTGTCTTCGTGGGGAGCATCAATTCTATTTGTAAAGAAGAATGATAGGACTATAAGGATATATGTGGATTATTGTCAACTAAATAAATTGACGGTAAATAATAAGTACCCACTTTCGAGGTTTGATGACTTGTTCGATCAGTTCTGTGAGGCATCTGTATTTTCTAAGATCGATCTTTGTTCTGGGTACCATTACCTTGAGGTTAAAGAGGTAGATGTACATAAGACTGCCTTTACGACTCGTTATGGGCATTATGAGTTCCTAGTAATGCCATTAAGTTTGAGGAATAGTCCAGCTGCATTCATGGACCTTATGAATTGAGTGTTCCAACCGTATTTGGATCAGTTCATCGTAGTTTCTATCGATGATATTCTAGTATACTCTAAGCCAATGGATAATCATGATGAGTATCTTAGAGTAGTTTTGTAGATATTTCGAGAGAAAAAGCTTTACGCTAAGTTGACAAAGGAGAGTTCTATTTAAGAGAGATCACTTTTCTGGGACATATAGTTTCTGTTAAGGGAATTTGAGTTGACCCTAAAAAGATTAAGGTTATGCATGTGTGGAAACAACCTAGTAATGTGTATGAGATTCGTAGCTTCATTGATTTAGCAGCTTATTATTGGAGGTTTGTTAAGGGGTTCTCGCTTATTGCAGCTCCCCTATTTGTTGAGGGGTTCTCGCTTATTGCAACTCCTCTAACTAAGTTGTTGTGTAAAAAAGTTCCATTATTTTTAGACTGATGAGCAGCAATTAAGCTTTGTAAAGCTCAAATCTGTTTTGACTTAAACACTCGTTCTGATACAACCTAAGTTCAGTAAAGAATTCATGGTCTGTAGTGATGCTTCTCATGTCGGGTTGGGTATTGTTCTGATGCAAGACAGTAAGATCATCCCGGAAAGATCAATGTTGTTGCCAATGGTTTTAGTCGTAGAGCGATGGTTGATTTGAGAGCGGTTGTTGCTCGCATAAGTCTGCTTGAGGATGGTAGTCTAATAACCAAGCTACAAGTTAAGTCAAGTTGGATTGATCAAATCCAAGTTAAATAGTTTTCTTTACTTTTGCGGTTTCGTCAGGTTGAGGAAGGTAATACTTATAATTTTAGGTTGAAAAGTGATGGAGTTCTGTGTTTCCAAGGTCAGGCTTGTGTGCCTAACAATTTTGAGTTAAGGTAATCTATTCCGCAGGAAGCATATAGTAGCCCTTATGCTATGCATCACGATGAAAATAAGATGTGTTGGGATCTCTAAGAGTTATACTAGTGGCTAGTTTAAAATAGAAGGTAACATATTTCATCTGTCGTTGTCTGACATGCCATCAAGTTAAGGTTAAGCACCAATTGCCTTCAGGTTTGTTTCAACCTGTTAAGATTCCCCCTTGGAAATGAGAATGGGTAACTATGGACTTCGTTAGTGGGTTGCCCTGAACACCACTAGGAAGGATTCTATTTGGGTCATCGTGGATCGTTTAACCAAGTCTACTCATTTTTTTCCTATCAAAATAGATTATTCCCTTTAGAAATTGGCTAAACTGTATATTTCTGAGGTCGTTAGACTTCATAGGGTTCCAGTCTTGATTATCTCTGATAGAGATCCTCGTTTCACTTTTCAGTTCTAGAAGAAACTTCATTTGGCTTTGGGTATTTAGTTGGACTTCAATGCTGCATTCTATCCCCAGACAGATGGACAATCTAAGAGGGTGCTTATATTCTAGAGTATATGTTACGGAGTTGTGTGATTGAGTTCCAAGGTAGTTAGGAGGAGTTTTTGCCACTGGTTGATTTTGCGTATATTAACAGCTTCCAGTCCAATATTCAGATTGCACCTTACAAGGCTCTGTATGGTCGTAAGTGTGATACCCCTTTGTGTTGGACTGAGTTAGGCAAGAGATGGGTTTTGGGTCCTGAGTTGGTCTCCAATACTAAAGATAAGGTTAGACTGATTCAGGATTGTTTTAAGGCAGGTTCTGATAGAAAAAAAGTCTTATTCGGATCTGAAGGGTAGAGATATCGAGTATTCTGTGGGTTACCAAGTTTTTCTTAAGCTATCTCCATAGAAGAAGGTCCTTCGGTTTGGACGAAGGGCAAGTTGAGCCCTAGGTTCCTTGGACTGTATCAAATTTTGAAACATGTTGGACCGGTCATCTATCAATTAGAGCTACCTTTATAGTTAGATCGTATTCACGATGTGTTCCACATTTCTATATTGAGACAGTATCAGTCTGGCCCATCTCATATTGTATTTGTTAAGAAGATTGAGGTAAGATTAGATTTGACCTTCGAGGAGGAGTCGGTTCAGATTTTGGATTGAGATGTTAAGGTTCTGTGGCATAATTAAGGAATTGTGGAAGCCATTTGGGAACCTGAGGACTCGATTCAATAGTAATATTCACATTTGTTTAAATTAGGTAAAATTTCGAGGCCAAAATTTCTTTTAAAGGGGAGAGTTGTAATGCCCCTAAAATCTAATTTACGATTTGTTAAAGTCTACTATAATTAAGTATCTGCTTCAATGGTTAAGGGCCTTGATTATGTGTTTGAGGTTTGAGGTTCAAGTCACACATTTTGGGAAAAGTCATTTATTTTTATTCCTAGGCCTATCTCTTTTCGTTAGGCTTAAATATTATTTTCGATCAACTTGTGATAGAATGAGCCTACTGGTTCAGTGGTAAGGTTTCAGCTTGCTCTTGGTCTTGATTTTGAATCCCTGCATGAGCCAGTGAGATTATTTTTGTTAGTTTTTGTGTGCTGCATATTCATTCAAATTTTTGTCAGGTTTGAACTCTAATAGTTGTTGGATGATGGAGAAATTAGTAGGGTTAGTGGTTAGATAGGATTTGGTTTAGTGGGGATTTTATGATCACTAAACTAACTATAATTACGACAAAGGCTGGCGCACCTATTGAACAATAGTATAACTATGGCGAGTAAAGAATATCGTATCCACGGGGACTAAAAATACAAGTAATTACCATTTTTTATTATTATGCCGATAAATTGGGATGATTGTTTTTAATCGAAATTTACTAATCTAATGTAACTTAGAACACAACAGAAAATGAAATGGAAAATATAACCGAAGACAACCATTGAGAAAGACAATACCCAGGAAAGGATCCACATAGACTTCACCTATTATTTTGAATATGAATTAAACGGTTGATTCACTTGTGTCTTGATCAGTAGAAATCCCTATATTATGTTAATATCTTTTTCGAGAGTAAAAACAACTGACTCTAGGTTGATTAATTGAAATCTCTTCTAATTAAAACCCCTACCGTCGCATTAACTCAATTTATGAATTCTCCTATTAGATTTGACTCTAATCCAGTAGATTTATGTCGTCCTATTTCTAGGATTGCATGCAACTCCACCCAATTGTACTAGATCTACTCTTAAATAAAGACTTTTGCTCCATTGGAATAAGCACATTAAACGATAATTAATATCCTGATAATATTAAAATAAGAATTAAGCATACATAATTGAGAAAAAGAATCAAGTATTTATCATGTAATTCAGAAATCAAATCATAAGATTTGTCATAGGTTTCATCNTCCCTAGGTATCTAGGGAATTTAGTTCATAATCTGAAATGAAAACATCTCAAAATTGGAAAAACCACAAGACATAATGAAATTCAATAAAAATTCAAAATAAGTTAAAAGGAGATCTTCAATCTAGAAGGATATCTGCTTCTGAGTTGGCTTCGATGGTGTTTTTCGAAGTGTTTTCTTCAATTTTCTCTGAGTGACCCCTTAGATATTCTTCTAATTGATATTTATAGAGTTTAGAAAGCTTAGAAAGCCTAAAAATTGGGTTTTCTGCATGTTTGGGAAACAGGGAGCAATATAGACATTGGCAGGCATATGGGCGTATGGAAATGCCTAGGTCATGTGGATTCTGGAAACAGCTCTATTCATCTGATTTTGGCTTGTTTTTGGCTCATTTCACTCCCATATGCCCTCCTAAGTATAGAAACATGAATTTAAAGGATTAGGAGCATCAAATTCACTAATTTACATAATTAATTA
>CM025253.1:31063796-31081559 GCA_013677275.1 Gossypium schwendimanii | reverse complement strand
TAATATAATATTTTTAAATTAAAAAAAATTTAGTAATCATGTAACTAAAAAAATATTGTAATAAACTTGAATTTGATAAAAGAATATAAATTATGTTAATAGCTGACTTATATTTTCAATTGTAAAAAGTAAAAAGACTAAATTCCTTGAAATAAAAATAGGAGACTAAATTCCAAATAAACAAATAGTACAAGAACTTAAAGCATATTTTAACCTATTTTAAATTCAAGTTTGAATTGAAAAAAAAAAAACTTAGAGAATATTTATTTAAGATGTAATTAATGTTGTTGGGAAAGCTGCTACTTGTTCCATGTCATGTTATAACAAAACTGTTTCTCTACTTGAGCCATTGACTTGGGCCTTGAATAGGTTTCGTTTATGCTGAGTTCATTCCACTTGAATTTGGCATATTTGGAAAAACTAGATGTGTGGGTCAACTAGGATGCTAAGACTCCCAGCCGAGTTTCTTGAGGTGATTGGATAAACATGAAAGTTTTAATATTAAAATATTTTTTTAGAGATAAATATCAAATTTATTCTAGAGAGTTTTGGAGTGGTTAGAAAACTGATTTATGAAGACTTTTATATGATAAATACTTAGGATAATTAATGAGATAATTTCAACTTTTAAATAGGAATTTAAAGTCTATCAAAATACTGTTGATTGACTATTTGAAGAGGCTTATAAATAGACTATTTTGTGATGCACATCAAGAGCAATTTTTGGAGTGTCTTTGTTGACAAATTTGTTTTTCTTGCGGTTATTTTGTGACACATTTTTAAGTATTATTTGGAGAGGTTTATTGATAGTATCATAAGATATTAGGGTGAGTGATTTGTGACAATTGGAGTCGATATTGGGAATGCAATTAGTTATTCGTGTAACTTAAGCCAATAGGTGATCAAGACAGTTATTGATTAAAATTATTTACTGGGTGAAGCTCCACAGATGTGGGGTCGTTTTGTCTAAATTGCATTAACAAAGATTGGTAGTATCAGTTCTTTTTTTTTCTCTTATTCTTTTCGCTTCTTATTTTCGTTCTAACTATCGTTACAATTAATGTTAAACAAAGTCGATTTTATCATATCTGTAGACTAATTATTTTTCAATTGGTATCAAAGCGGGCTTCACGTAACACTCCAAACCCATCCTTAAGGAGAATCTAGGGATGGCATGTCACTACCTTAAAATCATTATCTTTAAAACCATATTTGGCATAAACCAATTTAAAATATAGTTCAAATTAGTATAGAATATAAACTATCTGTCATTCAAGAATAAATAAGATAATACCCTTTAAAAACCATATATACTTCATTGAAATTTCATTAGAACAATAGGTTCATAATCGTAAGTTTAGATACAAAATAAATTCTTCAAAATGTAAATATCTTGACACAACCCCCATGTCATGCATAATGCAAAAAACAAGAAGTCTCACGGCAACGATAGTCCTCTAGCGTAGTCTTTAGAGATTCCTTTACTTCGTCAGCAAGCCTAAGAAGGAAAGGTAACTAAGTAAGTTCAAAGAACTTAGTTAGTTCCAGAGAAAAAAAATTGTTTCAAGTAAATCTTTCCAACTCAGCATAGTCACATAGTTCGCCAGTTGGCAGATACCAACCACAAATAAGCTATACACCAAACACTATTCCTTTGGCTTATACACTATGCCCATGTAATCATACAGACCACCTTCCTCGTGTTAGCCAAAAACCCTAATCCTTATTCAGATCCATATCGTTCGTTAATACATTTCCCTTTGTCATGATTTGTCAATTTGGTTTGCAATAACACTTACCTTACTAGAGACTACATGACCATTTTCATGTATTGCGATCTGTCAGTTCAATGCTCATTTCATTGAACGCAACACCATGAAATCATTTCCATGTTTCAAATCATATAGTTCATTTCAGAAGCACGGGGAAGTGATTTAAACACGAAGGAAGGCTCTTACATCTTTAACACATGCAGACCAAATCAGACTAATAACGATAAGCATCCATCACTCTTGTACAAATATTTCATCTTTACAAAATATGCATACTCACCTTAAAAAAAACATAAACAAGACGTTACACACACATGGAGTAAGAAGGAACTCACCAGAAAGTGCAGCAAGTTCAAACATCAGGACTCTTGACCTTATCACGAAAACCTTCAAGAGTTTCTTGAGTTATATAATATAAATAGTTAAACTTATCAGGCTGTATACCAGAAAACTAATTAAATTTGTAAGTAATATCATCACAAAACCCAAATTCAGGAAGTTTTCTTCTTTACATTTGAAACTGAAGCTAAAGTGTGCAGCTCAAAAGTCATGTAAATAACCATGAAATAACCTAAGGTTCACCGATATTTACCAGGTGCTAAAACAATGAAGTTGGTTGAATATAATGAATCCAAATATCAAGATGGCTTCTAGTCTAAGGTTTTCCCTAGAGAAAAATGTAGAGAAAGAAAGTATGTGYGCAAGAGAAAAATGTAAAACTTGCTCAAGAAGCYAATAACCTTATACAACTATACATGGAAGCTAGGTTCAGTGGATAAGTCTGATTATCCCACTAAACCCCCTCGATTCCTGTGTCTAAACACATCTTCTCTCATCATAAATGTGAGTTCTATTAACTACAGTAACTTAGCTCTATTCTAACTAATTCTCATTTGTCTAATAATTTTTTTCAACTAGAATAATAATATAATGATATAGTAAATAATTCTTTAAAACTAAGGACTTAATGTATTCGTCTAATAGCTGGGGCGATGTATACTCTATAAGGGATTTCGCCAAACCACCAAACTGGCCCTACACAAACTTCGCAAGGAAGGACATTACAACTCTCCTCCACTTAGGAAATTTCATCCTCGAAATTCATTCTTGAAAATAACTGAGGATACTGATCTCGTATTAGGCTTTCTCTTTCCCAAGTATCTTCTTTAGTACTGTGATTTCACTACAACACTTTTAACTAAGGGAATTATTTTATTTCTCAACTCATTTACTTCTTTGGCTAGGATACAAACAAGTTCTTTTTCATTGGACAAGTTCGGTTTAATGTCTAGTTCTTCAATCTATACAACATGATTAGGATTGGATCTATACCTTTTCAACATTGACATGTGAAACACATTGTGGATTTTTGACAATTCAAGAGGCAAAGCTAACTTGTATGCCACGAGTCTAACTCTTTTCAAAACCTCATAAGGCTCTACAAACCGTGGACTCAATTTTCCTTTCTGGCCAAACCTGATGATAGTTTTTCAAGGGAAGATCTTAAAAAACACTTTATCTCCAACCTCAAAGGAACTTTTTTCTTTTTAAATCTACATATGTTTTCTATCGATCCTGTGCAACTTTTAAGTGATTGCAAATGATAGCAACTTTCTCTTTAGTCTCGCATACCATATTTGGCCCCACTATCTTTTTCTCACTAAATTCCATCCAACAAGTAGGTGTTCTACACCTTCTACCATTCAAAGCTTTGAATGAAAACATCTTCAATTTAGCGTGGTAACTATTATTGTAGGCGAATTTGACCAATGGAACATACCTTTCCCAGTTTATCCTAAAGTCGATTACACATCTTCTCAACATATCTTTTAAAGCCTAAATAACTCTTTCTGATTGGCCATCAGTTTGAGGGTGAACTGCAGTACTAAATTGCAACTTAGATCCCAATGATTTCTGTAACTGATTCCAGAACATTGAAGTAAACCTTGGATCTCTATTAGACACTATGGACATCCCATGCAGACATACTATTTCAGCAATATAAAGTTCAGCTAACTTCTCTAGAGAATAGGTAGTAGTCAATGACAGAAAATGAGCTGACTTTATAAGTCGATATACAACAACCCCAAAAAAATTCTTCTGGGACGAGCTGAGGGGTAACCCCGATACAAAATCCATAGTGATCCTATCCTATTTCCATTATGAAATTTCCAAAGGATACTTACCTGAAGGAACTTGATGTTCAGCTTTGACTCTCTAACAAGTCAAACAAGTTGAGACATACACTGCAACTTCCCTTTCATGCCAGGCCACCAATAAGAGCCTTTCAAATCTTTATACATTTTGATTCATCCAAGATGTAGTGAAAAAGGTCATTAGCGAGCTTTATTTAGAAATTCCTTTTACAAGCCATTTCCCACTAGTACAAACATTTTGTTCCTGTACTTGTACCTTAGTTCGCCATCTTTGCATATAATGAAGTTTGTTGCCTTGCCAGACATCATTCTTTGCTTGTACTGATCACACTGAATATCTTTCACTTGTTCCTCTAATATCTGTTAGAGATAGGTTGGTTTTATCGCTAATTCTACCATCAATACTCTATTATCAGACATTTCAACTTAGCTCGATGAGATATCAAGGCTGCCATAGTTTTCCTACTCAAAGCATCCACCACTACATTGGCTTTTCCTAGATGATACTCATTGGTCAAGTCATAGTCCTATATAAGCTTTAACCATCTTTTTTTGCGCAAATTCAAGTCCCTTTTAGTCATTAAGTACTTCAGACTTTTGTGATCAGAAAATATATTACATTTCTCTCCATACAAATAATGTCTCCATAGTTTCAATGCTAAGACCACTACTACTAATTCTAGATCATGCATAGGATAGTTCTTTTCATTAAGTTTTAGTTAGCGTGATGTATAAGTTATGACCTTACCTCTTTGCATATAAGCACACATAATAACCCATTCAGAGACGCATCTGTATAAACTATATATTCTACCCCAGGCTTTGGTTGTACTAATATCAGAGCTTTAGTAAAAAATGTCTTCAATTTCTCAAAGCTTTGTTGAAAATTATCACTCCAAACAATTTTTTCCTTCTTTTTCAACAATCATGTGAGAGGTGATGCTATCATCAAAAAACCTTTCACAAACCTTCTATAGCAACCAACTCACCCTAAAAAGCTGCGAACTTTAGAAACATTCTTGGGCAAGTTCCACTCTAGAACTGCCTTAACCTTAACAGGAACCATCATAATACCATTAGTTGTGATGACATGTCCTAGGAAATGCACTTCTTTCTACCAAAACTCACATTTACTGAACTTTGCATACAACTGATTAACACACAGAGTTCTCAATATAATCCTCAAATGCTTTTCATGATCAATCAAATTCTTATAATAAACTAATATTTCATCAATAAAGAACACAAAAAACTGATCTAAGTAAGGTTGAAATACCGTGTTCATTAAGTCAATGAATGCTGTTGGCACATTAGTCAACCAAAATGGCATTACCAAAAACTCATAGTGACCATACCTTGGCCAAAAAGCTTTTTTAGGCACATCGTCACGTTTAATCCTTACCTGGTAATAACTTGATCTTAGATCAGTCTTGGAGAAACCTGAAGCCCCACTTATCTGATCAAATAGATCTTCAATCATTGGTAGACGGTACTTGTTCTTTATTATGACCTTGTTCAGTTGATGATAATCTATACACATGCCCATCGATCCATCTTACGTCTTAACAAACAAAATTGATGCACCTCATGGTGAAACACTAGGCCTAATAAAACCCTTACTCAATAGATCTTGCAACTGTTTCTTTGATTCTTTAAGCTCTAACGATGCCATTTTATAGGGCGCACACGATAGAGGGACCATTCTAGGTTCCAACTCAACCGAAACCTCTATCTCTCTTTCAAGAGGCATCCTAGGAAGTTCTTCAGGAAACGCATCTAGAAACTCTTTCACCACAGGGACTTGACTGATATCACTCTTAGACTTGGGTGTATCCATGATGATGTATGCCAGATAAGTATTTGTGCCCTGAACAATCATCTTCTTGGCAAACACTACATAAATAATTCTATTTGTTAATTCTGATTGTTTACCAGACATCAATATCATTTTACCCTCAACATTTACTAGGTGTACACTTCTAGTTCGACAATCAACCATAGCATTATGCCTAGTCAACCAATCTAATCCCAAAATGGCATCAAACTTATTCACAAAAAATATGTGTTCATCAAAAACTAAAGGACAATTCTTGATAAACTTATTCACTATAGTACTTTGTCCCAAATGATTTGTTACTAGCATATTCATTTCAGAATACTCTATCTCAAGACTAAGACCCTTTATAACCTTAGTACGAATGTAAGAATGAGTAGAACCAGGATCAATCAAAGCATAAATACTATTGCCAATGAAAGAAAAATTACTAGTTATAACCTTTAGTAGATCTGCATCTTCCTTAGCCTTCTTCATGTAGGCTCGAGTTGATGTGCCACGGCTCGTCTTACTAAAGTTCTTCCTTTGTGATCTCTATACTGAGCTAGATTTAGCTGCCACCTCTGATCTATTCTCCTATCAAATTTTTTGTAGGCTTCTAATTGATTACTCAGTGTTAAATTCAGACTTAGATGGGCAGTATTTAACTAAGTGGTATCTAGATCTACAACCAAAACAAGCTCCCACTTTTGTCCTACTCTCAGCACTGTGACTTCTACCACAGAAGTAACTTTTACTTTTTATCATTTTAAAACCACCAGAACTTGCCATAAATACAACTAATTTGCTAAATCTCTTACGCTTGTAGTCGATGAGCTGTGAATCTTTCTTGAAGTTGAAAAGCTGTGGTCTTTCGGTTCTTAAAACTGGATGAATGTGGAGGACTTGATCGGCCTCTTTTCATTATTTCCCACTCAAAGTTTTTGCTTCTATCCCTTGATAATCGTTTCCATCTTGTGGGTCTTAGCTGTCATTTCTGCCATATTCTTGTAGACATATCTTTCTCTAAACTTTACAAGAAAGAAATCCCTATCGATCATTGGTTTTCGGGTAACATTAATCAAGGTTTCCCCACCATTAGTAAGCTTCTCCTTCCAACAATGACACAACACATCGAAGACTATCTTTATGATTAAATTTTAGTTCCTTAATAACTCTACACAACTGAGACAACCACTACTCAGCTATAGTAGGGTCATCTCCTTTATCACCAAGGAATTTCTTGGCCCCTCTTTTTCAAATTCCTTAAATAAAATGTCATCTTAGTACAAAATATTAGAGACTAATCAAAGGTGTACTATGCATGATAGGGGTGTGACATTGCCATCAGTTTTTTCGAGAATTGGCTAAACCTTGGCTTTAATACTAAACTTGTAATGCTCCAAACTCGATCCTTAAGGTAGATACAAGGATGGCGTGTCACTACCTTAAAATCATTATCTTTAAAATCGTATATGGCGTAAACCAATTTAAACTAAAGTTCAAATTAGTATAGAATATAAACTATTTGTCATTAAAAAATAAATAAGATAATACCTTTTGAAAACCATAAATACTTCATTAAAATTTTATTAGAACCATAGGTTTATAATCATAAGTTTAGATACAAAATAAATTCTTCAAAATGTAAATATCATGACACTAACCCCATATTATGCATAATACAAAATATACGAAGTCTCACGATGACGATAGTCCTCTGGTGTAGTCTTCAAAGATTCTTTTACTTTATCAGCAAACCTGAGAAGGAAAGGTAAGTAAGTAAGTTCAAAGAACTTAGTGAGTTCCAGAGGACAGAAATTGCAATATCCACATATAATTCAAGCAAATCTTTCTAAATTAGCATAGTCACACAGTTCGCCAATTGGCATATACTAAAGGCAAATAGGCTAGTCACCAAACACTATTCCTTTGGCATATACATTACGCCCATGTAATCATACAGATCACCTTCCTTGTGTTAGCCACAAACCCTAATCCTTATTCAGAGCCATATCATTCGTTCATTCGTTTTCCTTTTTCATGATTTGTCAATCTGGTTTGCAATAACACTTGCCCTACCAAACGCTACACGACTATTTTCATGTACCGTGATCTGCCAGTTCAATGCTCATTGCATTGAAAGCAACAACATGAATTCATTTCCATGTTTTATATCATTTAGTTCTTTTCAGAAGAAAAGGGTAGTGGCTTAAACACAAAGGAAGGCTCTTATAACTTTAACACAGACATACCAAACTAGATTAATAACGACAAGCATCCATCACTCTTGCACAAATATTTCATCTTTACATAATATGTATACTTACCTTAAACAAAACATAAACAAGACATTACACACACATGGAGTAAAATGGAACTCACCAGAAAGTGCAACAAGTTCAAACAGTAAGACTATAGCCCTTATCACGAGAACTTTCAAGAGTTTCTTGAGTTATATAATATAAATAGTTAAACTTATTAAGTTATATACAGGAAAACTAAAAAAACTTGTAATTAGTATCATCATAAAACCCAGATCAGGATGTCTCTTTCCGTACATTCAAAATTGACGCTAAAGCATGCAACTCAAAGCTCACATAATTAACCATGAAATAACCTAAGGTCCATCGATATTTACCAGGTGCTAAAAAAATAAGGAGTTGGCTAAATACAACGAATCCAAATCTTAAGCAAGCTTTTGTTCTAAGGTTTTTCGAGGAGAAAAGTGTAGAGAAAGAAAGTATGGGTGCAAGAAAAAATGTAAAACTTGCTCAAGAAGCCAATATTAACCTTATACAACTATACATGAAAGCTGGGTTTAGTGGGAATATTATCCCACTAAACTCCTTCGATTCTTGTGACTAAGCACTTTCCCTCTTATCATAAATGTGAATCCTATTGACCACAGTAACTTAATTCTATTCTAACCAAGTCTCATTTGCCTAACTCATTTGTTCAACTAGAATAATAATATGATTGTATAGTAAATGGTTCTTTCAAACTAAGGACTTAACATATTCATTTAATAATTGAGGTGGCATATACTCTACAGAGGAGTCCGCCAAACCACCTAGCTCGCCCAACATAGATTTCACCCAAAGGCAGACTTATAGACTTGCATTCTTAGTCACAATTAATACCTTACCCACTTAGAACTTGCTCTAAACACCATACTTCGATAAATAGTATCCGAACACAAGGACTTCATCGGATGAGATGTTACACTTCAAAAGTTATTTCAAGGTGATACTTTTTTTGGTTTATGACCATGAAGAAAGGTAGTTTGATTACTCAACCTATGTTACAACTTGATTAAGCAAACTTGTGGAACCCTATACCCGACCCAATCATCGAGTCCGGGTATCGAGTGTCACAATTAACTCGAGTTACTTAACCATAAATCTAACTTTGTTTAGTTACAACTTTAATGACACCAAGATTAATCTAATTTTACCACATAAGTATACTCTAATATGTTTTTTTAACAACAAGATTCAAAACATGACTACAAATAACTTTCTTCAAGTTCTAAGGTTTTTACATTTGATTTTCCTTATTGAGCATGAAAAATTAATTACATTGACTTAAAACTAAAGTATTCCTTGTGAAAATACTTAATTAACCCCCAACGCATAGCCTCTAAGGATGCCTTTCTATACATATAAAATCACTTCAACTTTGAACTATCACAATTCGTTGTAGCAGATTAAACTACATTTTGTACTTAATGAGCTCGTTAGAAAGCAATTTCGTTATGTTTTTAGTTAGTGTTTGCTTTCAACACTTAGGTAATAAAATGAGCAATTTCAGTATTTTATTTGACTTTATGTGTCAAAGTAGGCCTAAAGGTAGACTAATATGTTTAGTGAATATGCAGGACTTCACTCGAGGGTAGAAAGACAGTAGATTACTCCCGATGCTGCAACACGAACATAGAAAATAAATACCCAAGAAGCAGTCTGCCAAGGATGTCCCGACACAGTCCTAAAGACATACGTAATAAATTAGACTGTCATTAATGTGGCAACACAGACCATAGGGTACCGCGACATCAACATGACATGGCCACCTAATGAAGCAATGATGTTTTTGTTCGCACAACTTATTTTAAGGAAGATTTGTCAATCATTTTAGGTCAAGGATGAGCTGTTAACCCTAGGCGTATAAATAGGACTACTTAGAACAGTTTAAGGGACTTTTTCCTCCCATTTAATTTCACATTCATTTGTAGTTTTAGGATTTTACTTGTAATTATTATTTCAGTTTTTGTTTTGTTCTTCGAGAGATCAAGATTATAGATTCGTCAGACTCTTTACATATTACTGTTTGCACTTTAATATTTATATACATATTAGGACCTTTCTCATATTGACTTTTGATTTTCCAAATGTCTATCTTCCAATTCAATTCTATTGTATGAGTTAGATCCATGAAGAACTAAATTATTAGAGAGATTAACAAATAGATGGGGAGTAGTTGACGCATATGTAGGGCTTCTTAACATATCAGTTAGTTTGAAAAGGAAGAACTTAATGCCTAGGATTGATGACCTTAGGAAGTCATATAGGTAGACATTAACCCAAAATTGATATGGTCTATTGGGAAAACCTTACCCCTAACCCGATCTGACCTGTGACATCGAGAGATAATTAATGTTTGCTTACTTATTAGGTTAACGGAAGGTTGAGAGACCCTACTAGGTTAATGAATAGTTGATTGAATAGAACTCGAAATAGGAGTTAACTATGAACACTAAAATTAGTTAGTCTTCTGTCTTTAAGTCTGATAAGTTTACAGTCTGTGTCAGTCATTATTTTATTCTTTTTATAAAATAATTTTCTTATTTCCAATTTTTTATTCTCTTTAAGTCTGATAAGTTTGTTAATTTTATTATTACTGAAAATTGGTAAAATGATGCAAGTAGTAGGAATAGTACCTTTTGATATAAATTGGTTAAAACCCAGCCTTATTGAAATCCTCTAGTTTGAACTTGACCCTATATTATTGACATGGATATATTTGAATCTCAGGTTCAACAGTCATGAGGAGGGAGATCCAATATTATTTCTATGTCAATTTGAACAGTTATGTAGCACAGTTGTGCATGCAGGTGTTTCCCTAGAGGTCATTAAATTGTTGCTTATTTTGTTCACCCTAGAAGGTCAAGTGAAAGCCTAGTTAGATTATCTACCTCCAAAGACTATTACCACATAGGCAGAATTTGTACAATTATATCTATGCAGAGTTGTACTAATGGCTATGGTAATTAGTAAACATTAAGAATTATTTGGATTCAACCAAGGTGCTACCGAAACACATGCATGGGACAGATTTAATGTGATCAGTAGAAAGGTATTAGGAGGAGATATTGATTTAGCTATACAATTGCAACGCTTTTATGTTGGTCTAAATGGGTATAATAAATGACAATTTGACATCATTGTCGGAGGAAGTATTTGGTCTAAAACAGGCCGTGAAATAGTCATATAATTGGAAAAAGTAACCAGCAACGATTATAAGTGGGGTATGAGAAGAAAATAAGAAACTATAGAGGCAATGAAAATCATACTGCAAGATGGTGTGACACACAATCAGGAAGATTTGAGGGTAGTTGGATGAAATTGAGCATCGAGTTAGGAAAAGAAAAAGAGAACAAGGAAAAGATTGGTGTAATAAGTGTAAGGAACATCGGGAATCGGCAAACTCATCTTCAAAAAAAAATGATTCCATCTATTGTGGATCCATTCATTTGAGAATTAAAACACCTTTATAATCATCTAAAATACGAATATTTGGGAGAGCCAAACACATTGCCTATAACTATTGCAGTGGGCCTATTGACATAGCAGGAAGAGGCATTATTAGATGTCTTAAAAAGGTACAAGAAAGCGATTGGATGGACTATTGCAGATATCAAGGGAATCAATCCAGCTTTATTTCAACACAARATCAAATTGGAAGAGGGAAAGAAACCAGTTGTGGATGCACAACGACATTTAAATCCAACCATAAAAAAGGTAGTGAAAAATATTGTTCAAATGGTTCAATGCTGGAATAGATTATGTTATCTCCGATAATGAATGGGTGAGCCCCACACAGTGTGTGCTAAAAAAAAAGAGGATTGACTGTAGTAGAGAATGAGAAGAATGAAATAATCTCTACTCGGATAGTGACTAGATGGAGGGTGTGTATTGACTATCGAAAATTCAACAATTCGACTAAAAGGGATCATTTTCCCCTTCCATTTATTGATCAAATGCTTAACAGGCTAGTAGGAAGAGAATATTTTTGCTTCGTTGATGGATGCTTCGGATACTGCCAGGTCCCTATGCACTCCAATATCAGGAAAGGACCATATTTACATGTCCCTTTGGTACATATGCTTTCAAGCGCATGTCATTTGGGTTATGCAATGCCCTAGCAACTTTCATGAGATGTATGACTGCTATCTTTGTAGACATGTTAGAAGATGGCTTTGATGTGTTTATGGATGATTTCTCGATATACAGAGATTCATTCAGAGAATGTCTAGATAATTGGCTGCCTCAAAATGTGTGAACGTTTAGTAAAAATTATGAAAATTAGTATATATAAATTAGGTACAGTATCTACAAGCGAACATGTTAAATTATAATTTAGATTTGTTTTACAATGGAACACTGATAAGTATTAAGAGGATGGTACCCAAGGGATTGAAAATTAGAGAAATTTATTATTAAATTAATTACAGAAAATAATTACTAATCTAATCGATTTACAAGTTAGTAGTGTGAATCCAAGTTAAAATAGTGATTAAACTAATTAAATTTCTAAACCTAAATTAACCTAATGGAATTTCTTATTCCTAGTGTCGACAATGGAAACTCCTGACCCATGATCGATTAAACTCCTAATTATTAATTAAGTCATAAATTAACCTTAATTAAATATTTATCGCCCTTAGCAAGAGTACCCTCTTGATCTCATCTCTACTAAGGATTATCTCCTAAGTCACCCTCTCGGTCTCTTATTAGGCATACGGATACCCTCTCGGTCTCACCGCTTGACACAAGTTATACTCAATAGGCTATCCCCTTTCTATCTCACTTGTCTAGATATTCTATTAGGGGCTTCACTACCTAATATACTAAGTACTCTTGAATAAATACTCAATTAAGATAAATAATTACTTAATTAATAAATTAGATCAATAACTGAAACATGTAATATATGAATAAAACACAATAGTTTATTCCAATATTCATAAAAACATTATTTGATCAAGTTAACAAAAAATAAACAATGGAATAAAAGAGTAAAGGAAAAGACAATGCTCATTGATAAATAATTGAAGCTTGATTCTGGAACAATCTCTGCTCACAAT
Organism: Gossypium schwendimanii; assembly: GCA_013677275.1. Lineage (NCBI taxonomy): Eukaryota > Viridiplantae > Streptophyta > Magnoliopsida > Malvales > Malvaceae > Gossypium > Gossypium schwendimanii. Next base: position 31,068,452 of record CM025253.1, on the reverse strand, counting down.
CATCTTTACATCGGAATAGAAAAATTTTGACTAAGCAAACATAATAAAAACTAAAGAAAACTAAAGAAAAATTGTATCCCCAAGTTGATTGGCAGCTATGATGGGGTTATAAGAGTATTTATATAGGAAAATATTAGGGTTTTAGGTGCCTAAAATAACCTTGATGCTTTGAGTGCAAATAAGAAATAAAATCTAAGAAAATCTGCCCAAAATAAGACTGTTGATGTCAGCACTACATCTTGATGTTGTCCAAGCTGTGTTGCGACATTGGGTTTCAGTGTTGCAACACAGGAGGCGGTGTCGTGACATGGGTGTCATCCTTTATGTTTTGAGGCCTAAAATGGTTGTCATTCCCAAGGCCCGAGTTGTCCTAATGGGTCGTTGAAACACTAGAAAATGTGTAAAAACACTTATTTTGCGAATAATTATGTTTAAGCTGCTAAAATTGAAAATGAAACAAACTGACATAAAACAACTTGAAATCAAGCTCATTAAGTGTCAAAAATAGTCTAATTTGCAACAACGAAATGTGGCAGATCAATCATCTAGAAAGGGTCTTAAGAAGATGTGAAAAAACCAACCTGGTACTTAATTGGGAAAAGTTTGATTTCATGGTGAAAGAATGAATGGTTCTTGGACATCAAATCTCTAAGAAAGGCCTGGAAGTAGATAAAGCTAAAATCGAAGTCATAAAAAATCTACCAATTCCCACTACAATTCACGGGCTAAGAAATTCTTGGGACACGTTGTTTTCTATAGGTGATTCATTAAAGATTTTGCATAAATCACAAAGCCACTGAACCAACTTTTGTAGAAAGATGTACCCTTCATGTTCAATAAGGAGTGTATTGATGCTTTTGAGGTAATAAAGAAAAAACTCACCTCTGCACCTATTACTATTAACCCTTATTGGGCAGAACCCTTTGTTATTATGTTTCATGCTAGCAATTATGCTATAGGTGCAGTATTGGGACAAAAGGGAGACAAGATATTTTGCACCATTCATTACGCTAGTAAGACGGTGGACACAACACAGTGCAATTACACTACCATGAAAAAAATGCTATTCATTGTGTTCGTATATGAAAGATTTTGTCCTTACCTGATAGAAAATAGAGTATGTGTCTATACAGATCAATCCATGTTAAATATGTGTTGAAAAAAAAGGAAACTAAAGCTAGATTGATGAGATGGTCCCATTACTTCAAGAATTTGACCTTTCGATAATAGATCAAAAAGGAACGAAAAATCAAATAGTTGATCATCTATCAAGGTTGGAAATGGAACAAAAATAGAAACTACTGAAGTGGTAAATGAAAATTTCATTGACGAGCAATTATTTAAAGTGATGCTATCTCAAGGTAGGAAAAGGGCTGATAAAATGCCATGTTATGCCAATTTCATTAATTATATAGCTCGAGGGGTCTTCCCAATAAACTTCTCTTGCCAAAAGAAGTAGAGGATTATCCACGAATCAAAAAAAAACATTGGGAAGAATCATATGTGTTTCAGCAATGTGCAGATCAATTAATCCGAAGATGCATAGATGAAGAAGAGATAGATGACATACTGAAAGAATGTCACACATCAGCTTGTGGTGGACATTTCGAAGGTAAAAAGGTCACCCAAAAGATATTACTATCGGGAATTTATAGGCTCACCATGAATTCCAATGATCTGGAACTAAATCAAAGAAAGATGAAATGTCACAAACAAAATCGTGGAAGTAGAGATATTTGGTGTCTGAGGAATTGACTTTATAGGGCCTTTTTTGAGTTCATTTGGGAACTAATATATTCTATTGGTCGTAGATTATGTCTCCAAATGGATTGAAGCAACAAATTTTCCTACCAATGATACCAAGTCAGTAGTGATAGTGATATTCTTAAGGAAAAATATATTTTCAAGGTTTGGGACCTTTCGAGCTAACGTAAGCTATGAAAGATCCTGTTTTTGCAGTAAAAAATTTCAACTTCGACCAAAAATAGTGTAAGAAATTGAATCACTACAACATAATATTCGTAAGAGAATTGATAAGCAGAAGTGTCAAACCAAGAAGTTAAACAAATTTTGGACAAAATGGTAAACTCAAACTGGAAAGATAAGGCATTGAGACTAGATGACGTGCTATGGGCATACCTAACAACATATAAAACTCCATTAGGTATGTCCTTATATAAACTTGCATATGGGAAAAATTCTCATCTGCCTATAGAATTAGAAAGAAAGCATACTGGGTGATAAAGGAATTGAACTTAGATCTTGAGTTAGCCAAAGAAGAAGGACTATTTCAACTGCAAGAATTAGAAGAGTTTTGATTCTTGGCCTAGGAGAATGTAAAGTTGTACAAGAGAAGGACTAAAATTCGACATGATGCAAGAATAAAGAAAAGGGACTTCTTACTAAGGCAAAAGGTGCTTCTATTCAACTCAAGGCTAAACTTGTTCCTAAGAAAATTAAAATTAAGATAGACAGGACCATACATCATAAATCACGTTTCACCGCACGGCGCAATCGAACTCATAGGAAACGGGGGAGAACCTTTCATTGTCAGTGGGCAGAGAGTCAAACATTATTTTAGGGAAACTAAAAAGGAAGTTGTCAAAAAATATTTGTAATATAAAACCATATTGGAGAAAGATGAGGGAAAGGAAACTCAGGAGGAGAAGTGGTAGTTAAACAGTTACTTGTTACAGGATGAGGATTATGGTCTCACCAAAGAAAGAACTGTAATTAGTAATCTGTGTTTTTGAAAAGGAGTCACAACATCAACTACCCCTACAAATTGTTCTTCATGTCGAGACATCAACATGGTGTGTCATGACACCGAGTCGTTAAAATCTATAGCTCTTAAATTAATTTAGGATGTAACCTTAGAAGTATAATAGTAAATTATTGATAGCTAACCTAGGGAATCTTCATTATAAAAGCATATATTAACCTCCTTAATCTCTAACTCCGTTTATTAACTATTTCTGGATTTCCCAAACCCTGAAAAACCCCATATCAACAAATTAAAACTTGCAAGTGAATAAATTTGGATCATCAAAGATTCTCTCAAACATCCTTTAGGTTAGCTACACAAGTAGGGAAAGAACTCCAACAAATATCCAGTCAAAGAGGTCAGCAAGAGAAAGATTAAATTTTTCTTACTCTTAACCTTATCAATATTATGGATAGGACTGTTGTTTTCAAAGAGGAAGATGTGAGCAAATATTTGTTATACCTTCAACCAAAAATGTTTGTCCAAGAATAGGGCTTTGGCCCTTTAATGAAAGTGTGTAAGGGAATATGGGAAGAAGCAAACGAGTGCCAATGGGCTACGTTCTCTCTAACCTCAAAGGAACCCACTGTAATACCAATTGTACAAGAATTGTATTTAGCACTAAAAGAAAGAGAGGCAAAAAGAGCATATAATGAGATACAAGCGTATGTTACGACTAGAGGGATAGATGTCTTACTCACTCCCAGGAAAATTTGTTAATATATGATGTACCATACTATTTTCTTGACTTTCTATTTAAGACTAATTTATGTCAGTACAAAAATGTAAGTATGGATAAAGTAATAGCATATTTAGCAGAAGGGAGAGAGGAATAGATGTATCGGACAAACACCAAAATGCCATTAACATTTAATCAGGAATTAATGTCACTTTTACCGAATATATGGATGCAATTTATTTTCTCCAGAATAATACCTATGTCGAATATCTCTAACATTAATACTTTGCAAGCTATTCTGGTATATTCATTTTTATAGAGAAAAAAGGTATGTATAGGCACATGGATATATCAGAGTATGTTCGAATGCGTAAGAGATCAAATCAAGGGAACTCTCTTTCCACACTATTTAACAACATTATGTAAAAAAGCAAGAGTTCTAATAAAAAAATGGAAAGATTTATGAATCCACCAAAAAAGATGATAGGGGATATGACATAACACTACAATAAAGCAGGCCTACCGCGACACTTTTGGGCCGACACTTTCCTAATTGTTGGGATAGACTTGTCGATATATGCTTTGGCAAACTCTTTGTATAAGGGTTGGGGTATGCATGCCCAAGGCAACACTTAAATAAGAGTCAGCTTTGTCCAACACTATGCCGACACTTTTGGGCCGACACTTTCCTAAGTGTTGGGATAGACTTTCCGACATATGCTTTGGTCAACTATTTGTATAAAGGTTGGAATATGCATGCCTAAGGCAACACTTAAATAAAATTAAACTTTGTACAACACTATGCCGACACATTTGGGCCAACACTTTCCTAAGTGTTGGGATAGACTTGCCGACATACACTTTGGCCAACTCTTTGTATAAGGGTTGGGGTATGCATGCTTAAGGTAACTCTTAAATAAGAGTCGGCTTTGTCGAACACTATGTCGACACTTTTGGGCCAACATTTTCTTAAGTGTTGGGATAGACTTGTCGACATACGTTTTGACCAACTCTTTATATAAGGGTTGGGATATGCATGCCTAAGGCAACAATTTGATAAGAGTTGGCTTTGTCCAACACTATGCCGACTTTTGTTATACATTTCCAAACTATATAAAAGCGTCGCCATATGAAAAGCCAAACATGATTTTTCTTTTTCCTACCCAAAAATTAATAAATATTATAACCTTAAAATTTTATTATATAAAAAGAA
>CM025253.1:30978135-30988353 GCA_013677275.1 Gossypium schwendimanii | reverse complement strand
AATTGTAGACCATAAAAATATAATAAAAATAATTTTTTTCTCATCAAATTTGTGGTCCCGAAACCACTGCTCCGACTTGGCCCAAAATCGGGCCGCTACACCTCGAAATTTAGGCCAAGAAGTATTGGGCCTTGAGCAAGGGAACAATTTGGAAACTGTGTACAAAAGTATGTCTGCTTTAGTGGTTAAGGGTCCTGAGAGGAGCTGGAAAAGTCCTGGGTTCAAACCTGGGTTTAAGCAAAAATTTTGGTTTTAAGTGGATAAAACCCTGGATGCATGGATGTAGGCCCTTTAAATTATTGTGTTAAAAAATTTCATAAGAAAGCATGTGGTTTAGTGGTTGTGGCGTCATAAAGGTTGTAAGGGAGCCTAGGTTCAAGTCTTGGCTCTTGCAATTTATTTTTGTTTTTCTTTTAAAGGAACCTGGACTTTGGCCTTTAGAACTTTTAGTTAATTGAAGACAAAATGTAACACAAAAGAGCTTGTGACAAGAAGGCAAGTGGCATGTTGAGCTATTGAGGGGGCTTGGGTTCGAATCCTATTGCAATCAAAAAGGATATTTATTTTGCTAGCATGAGGCGGCAGGAGTTTGAGGTGGTTTCAAACTCTGTTGGGTGAGAGTTTGAATGGGTCTTGGAGGTTGTTATGGAGGATATCAAAGAGGGATATCTGGAGAGATGTGAGGAGAGAATATTGGGATTTGGGGAGGTTGTTGTTGTGGAGAGCTATAAATCATCCATCTCATTTGTTCCTTGTTCTGAATGGAGGAGATTGGCGAGGCTTTTAAGTTATTCGTCGCTTTTTCCAACCACCATTGCTTCTATTCGTAATTGGTGGTGGTCGAGATTGATTGGCACATTGTCTGGGAACAAAGGGTGTGATGATCATTGATTTACAAAATAAGAGTGCTCAGATTGAAGGGAATCTGCAAATCGCATCAGGTGTGTAAACTCCCCACTGTAACTATAGAACAACAAAAGTCGAAAAGCTAAAATACGGTGTTTGAGACCACACGAGCGTGCGATCGCTCGTGTGGAAAACTAAACCTGCGAATCATGGGCAATAAACTGTAGAGGCCCCCATGAGCATTTTCATGGGCTTAGGTCGTAATGGGCCACATTAGGTCGTGTGGGCTCAATGGGTAATGATTATTTTTGCCCCTCGAGGTCAAATGATTGTTTTGTCTGTGGTTAAATGACTGATTTGTTTTTGTTTGGTATGACTGATTTGTCTGTGATTTGAATGACTGATTCTGAGCATGGCATGCTGCATACATGACATACTGCATGGGGTTGGGATACTATTATGGAAGAAGTACTGTACTGGTGGCTCTACCACAATCACTGTTATTGGTGGCTTGGCCACATATACTATTACTGGTAGCTTTACTGCGATACTATTGCTGGCAGCTTTACTGCGATGCTACTGATGGCTTTGTACTGATATAGTACCATTACTGATGGCTTTGTACTAATCATAATACCGTTACCGATGGATGTGTACCGATCATTTCACTGTTACTGATGCTTGTATGCCGATCATATCGCTGCTACTGATGGCTTTGTACCGGTCATGTTACCGTTAATGATGGTTGTGTGCCGATCATATCACTGCTACTGATGGCTTTATGCCAATCACATTACTGTACTTATGGCTTGCAGTCATTCTGTTTATAGCTTATAGCTATCCTGTTTAATGCTCTTAGCCATTCTAACTACTGGCAACTCTGCTGCATTATTACTACTGGTAGCTGTGCTGTGATATTGGTGTGAGGGTTGGGTGGGTCAACTCTGTCCCCACATGGTGTGTTGGGTTGGTACAGGTGGTGTGTTGGCCAGATTGGGATGGGTTTGCATATTTGCACCATACTGATACTGTATCGGGCTTAGGCCCAACTGTTTCTGTATTGGGCTAAGGCCCACACTGTACTGTTCCTATTAAACGGCTCTGGCATAGACTGATTCTGTTCTGTATGCCGACTGTTTGATAAGGGATTACACACTGAGTTTTCGTAAACTCACCCTCTCCTCTTATCTATGCAGGTAATCCTCAGCCATAGTTGATTCGGTGTTGCGAGCGACTCGGAGGTGGCCACCAACTGCATTAGCTTTCATTTTTTGCTTTTGATTTATAAGTAACTGAATTTGGGTATTTTTATGTAAAAAGGCCTCTTTAAAGTTATAATCTTTAAATTGGAGTTTTTTTTTTATTTAGTTTGATATAAACTGATAGTTGTAGAATAAGATGGGTTTTCAAAAGGTAATCGTTTTCAAAGACACCACATTTTCGCAATAAATGAGATTTTGGAAAATTTATAACGTTTTAAAAGTGATTAGTTTGTAATGATGCACACTTGGAAATGAACAACCCATTTTGCAATCACCGTTTAATAACAAAATGATTAATTGATTTTAAAGAATTCAACAACAAGTTTTACGCTAAACACCTCAATGTGACATTGCTAGATTCAGCCATAACTCCTAGGCCGGGTTTGGGGTGTTACAAAATGACATGCAAACAATAAATTTAAAACACAACTCAACTAAACCCTAGCAACCCTACCTCACTGTTAGCATACAATTTAACCATGATACTTTCAAAGAAAACTCGCCTTGCAAAAATATATTCAATTGGTCCCATCTTGGCAGTATAACATGACATCAATTACAAACATTTAAATTAGCAAGAACAAAATTAAATTGACCCAATTCACACAGCAAGATCATTTTACCAATTTGAAAAAAATTAAAACCCCACAAATTCGGACAACATTTAAGCATGTAAAATACCAACCAACTTCAACTGAACTATTCTTGAACAGTATTAATAGGTGATTACTAAGCAAATTAAATCTAACCAAAACTTAGACAAGTTTATGAAACATATAACAACTAAACATCATTGTAACCCTCTTAATATACAATGGTTGGTTGTCTCGAGCAAGAAGCATGCAGCAAAAATTTATAATTGCTTACTAGCAAAACACATTTAACTTGTCGTAATTTGGGTAGCATGTATACAACAACAATGCAAGCCATTAATTAGCAATAAACACATTAATTTGCCTTACTTCGGATAGAATAATTACATCAAAAATGCAGAGCAATTAACCAACAACATCAACTCAATATTAGAAGAACTTAAATCACACTCCTCAATTCATGACATCAAGGCATCATAATTTACAACAATAAACCCTCTTTAATTACAACTTTAAAACAACATAATTTCTGCATTAAGACAACTTAAATTGTAACATTAAGTCCACTTTAATAATGTTTTTAGACAACATAATTTACAACATTACACAACTCATTAGACATTTTTAGATATACGACAAAATAATTAACAACCAGAATCCAAATCCCGTCTCAACCTTAGCATGTGCCTCTAGACTTAATTTTGATCTAGATTTAATCTAACAATCAGCTAAACCTATAGCTCTGATACCATTCAACGTAACACCCTATACCCAATCCAATCATCGGGTTTGCTACAGGATGTTACATTCATTGCCGAAGTGACTATACCATTTCCATTTGAATTATACCACTAGTTAATCAAATTCATTCAAAACATGCATTAAACGTTCTAAACAATCATTGCTGAGCCTTCCACAAGCTTACGATAACTTAAGTACTAACCCACAGTCAAATAAGGACCAAAGTGTAAAAAATATCTTGAAATAAAGGGTTGGCATCACAACGTAAGGGGGTTCCCCATCACGATGTGACAAACTAACTTCATGTTATGGCTTGGAGTCTATTTGTCGTACCTAAAGAACTATATTTGAGTTACAGTACTTATGTATTTAATACATCACTCCTAAACATCATTTACTTCTATTCATCTAATCAATTAATTTACTAATATTACTTAACCTAGTACGTACATGCCTTTTAACCAAAAAAAAAGGTAGCTACACAAGCATTGTTGAGTCTAGCTAAACTACTAAATACTCAAGGTTATTAACTTTCATTTTTTAAGTTTTCAAAGCTTTCTCTAATGGAAACTTGCATCATACTATAGCAATTTCAATTTCAAATGAATGGGTCTTGATTATTTATGGTTGTACAGCAAGGATTTGACCAATATTAAGGAAATTGTCACTTTACCTTGAATATTTAGCTCACAATTAGGAAATAAAATTTCAAGCAAAACCTTTCTATTCTTCCCTGGCATATTTGGTGGAGAAGAAAGATGATAATCATGACCTCCTTTCATCTGTCCTATATACATACATATATATATAACATCTTATAATTATTAAGCATAATCTAATGGTCAAGAATGACGGATGAATTAGCTAGTGGATATCAATGGATGATATTTAAGTCATCCACTAACATAAATTCATTTATAGATTAATAATACATAAGTCCATGGCTTTATTTCTCAATTAAATCTTACTAGTTTAATCACCTTACAATTTAGTCCTTGTACTTTATCTAATGAATTCTTAAATAATTCTATTTCCTAATATCGTAATCGTTCCATAAATTTCTTATTTCAATATTCAGAAACTGTTGATTAAAGAAATTGTAGCCTCAAAATAGATTTTTTTTTTACACTGATGAAAATCGAGTCATTACATTTGACCTCAAAATCAAATTTTTTGGCACCATTGTAAATCGGGTCTTTATACTATTTTAATTCAATTTTTTGATGTCTTTCTTGATGCCACTATTAATTTATAAATATTCCACATTAACCAACACTCATACTAGAAATTGTATTTACTCGAACATTGATGCGATATGAATTCTGACATTATAAAATTTAGGGCGTTAAACTTCAAGTTTCCCTTAATGTGTGAGAGTTTGTCTTTCACCTCCAAGTAATTTCTTGTTCTTTTCCTCTTTTTTCTCTCTTAAATTTTGCTACCCTTATTTTCAAGGTTTCTCTTGTACTGCTTCGCTAGACACAGAATTAGTAGTTCAGCGGATTACTTACTACTAGAATTTTTGGATTGAAGAACATACTCCACCGCACTAAATTAGATCTGGTAGAATGGAAGGCTTCCTTTTACCATTTTTTTCCTCTATGCTTCAAGTCTTCCATTATTCATACAATACCTATAATGGAGAAAGAAAAATAACAAGTAATGTAACACCTCACACTCGACTCGATCATCGAATCTGAGAGGTGAGATGCTTCATTCGTTGTCAAAGCAACTACAATGTTATTTCAATATCTAAAATCTAAATTACACTAATAATTAAGTTTCTAAACTTTTAACAACATTATTTATTCAAATCTGGGTTATAGTCAAGCTTACAAAACCTCTTATGAAACAATGGTGATAAATAAGGGACTAAACCGTAAAAATTTCTAAATACAGAGGTTATGTCACGACATCAAAGAAGATGTTTCTCGACACTAAGGCAGAAGCATGATGTCACAAATTCAACCGAGGTGAGTCGCGGCCTTGAAGACAAAAATTTTATGTTGTGACTTCAATAGGGGAACGTCACGACCTTAAAGACATGGGGCTCAATGTTACGACATCAGCAGGGGAATGTCACAACTATAAAGATAGTTTTCCCCAAATTTTACATGTTTCATCACAAACCTACGAAGTACCAAACCTATTGGTTTAAATGACCCAAAACTCAATACATCTCATTTTTAGGCATTAATTCAAATGCCCAATTACATCCTTAATACATTTAACCATATTTGAACATGTGATCATATACATATTCTCATTCATATTAAACTCAACCACGTCTATCATTACTTGGCATACAAGCAACAGTCTAATTCAATTTATAGTATTACATATCTACTATTAACTCATATGATCATATTCCAAAGGTAACATTTCCAATCCCTAAGCATCAAAATGGCAACTTAATATAAGAAAAAAAACTCAAAGGTTCGGGACATGCCCCTTGCATTTAACATAATAAAATTATATAAACTTGTTGAGTCGAGAAGGCTGAGTTAGATGTTGTCCATCACTTTGTGACTTTGAGATCAGCGGTACCTGGGCACGAAAATAAACAAATCATACGCTGAGCACTAGGCCTAGTGGTGTTAACATGATTTAAATTAATAATTCAAATAGAAATAGATATCAATACAATCAACATGTGATCTAGCTATCAACTAATTTAAATTGGCATTTCATGTCTCATTTACAAATCCTCATACCATATTCCATTTGGCATATCATATTTGAACATATAATATTTTCTATCATCATATCACGTTTACTTATGTATCATAGCTTCTCACATAGTCCATTTAATTTTTTTTCTCATTTTTATCTCGAACCCACTGATTCTTTTTATATCCATGTCGACCCTTATGGCTCGTTTTAATCGATTCACCTGAACTTTCACATGCCATCTCTTTTACTTTAACATTAATATATAAGATATACCATTCAATATTAGCATTTCATATCAAATGTCACCTAGCATTGTATTTGTTTCATGATCTCTATTAACCAGATACAGACTCAAGATGGATACACGGATCATCCAACCATCACACCAATATCTGGCACCTAGTGCCTCATCGGTATGTCTAAAGTGTAATTTATTATCCACACCTTATCAATATAAATTGAAGTAATAAATGTGCCTAGCACCTCATCGAAACGTCTTAAATATAATATGAGCTCTGCACCTCATCGATATAAGCCAAAGTAAAATCTCATACAGTAATCCTATGGCATGCCAACTATACACGACTCTTCCTAAGACCATTAATAGGGTAACCAATGTTTTCAAGCATATATATATATACATGATCTTCAAATCATAGTTTCATACACAATCTATTATATCAAGCTCAATTCGATACATATCATTTAATACCATCATATACATACCAATTCATGAGACAAGTAAGGTCGTTACGTTAATCAAGCTAGTTTGTAACAAGGCATATAAATATGGAATTCAAATCATGAAAGCACAAACAAGGACTAACTATTTGTCTACAACTCTCGCCTTTCCTTTATCTTGTGACGACCTAACGTCGTCTTTAGTTACGTCTGATAATTCAAGCATAAAAATAATATTAGTTTTCAACCAATCACATGAAAGTCACATAACCAAGCATAGTTTTCACTTTATTCATTTTAGTCTCTATATCTGAAATACTCATATTTTTTAATATTTAACATCCAATTAAAATCAAATTTTATATTATTTCATTAGGGACCTTGTATTTATAATATTTAGCATAATTCCTTACTAGCATTCAATTTATTCAATTTATTCAATTTAGTCCTTAATGTTACAAAATTAACTATCAAGCTTAGTTAAATTTCTAATCAAATCCATCACTTTTCACTCCCTTCTAACTTTGTCCTAAAATAATACAAGTTTACTAACTAACAATCTCTTCAAATTCAAGATTATATTCATCAATTATTCTTTAATTGAAACTTACTAAACATCTAACAGTTGTAAAATCCAAAGCATGGGTAAGCCTAATCAAGCTTACATGATTAAGAGAACATAAAATTTCAAAAGAAGAAGCATGTTTACCTTAAGGATTTTGAACAAATTTTTAAAAGAAAACAAAAGGGAATTTCTTTCTTTTCTCTTTAGTTGGATGGCCAAAACAATGAAAAATGATAATAACTTCATCTCTCTCTCTCCACTAACTTACTATATATGTTAAGATTAATATTCTAATTAAACTTAATTAGCCTAAAATTTAATCGTTAATTATGTTTACTTAACTAATTAACTTGATTAATTAAAAGCAAGTGGAAATACAAAAAAATCCACTAATTCATTGCATAATAATGGTTAAATAACCATTTGGTCCTTTCATTAATTGCTACTTGCGTCCTAATCATTTTTAAATTTAAAATTTAATAGCGATTGAACTTTTATAATTTAGTACTTGTACTATAATTAATGATTTTCTGGATTTAATTTTTGCACCATCTAATCATATATTTCTAATTTAAGCATATAAATTCTCCTTTTCATAATTTCACTAACTTTATTTATGGAATTGAGTTCCAAAATCACATTTTTTGACACCCTCTAAAATTGAGTTATTAGAAGTAAACTCAAATTAACTTAAAAATTATAAAAGAAAATAAAATTAATCTAAAACCTATAAAATGTAATGAAAACTAACCTAAATGCCAAAATTTTCTACTAAAATGCAATGAAAGATATACTAAACTAAATCTAAATATGAGAGTTACCAGTCATTAATTTCATTGCACCAGGCTTTGCCCTATTGGCTGTCATGGTTGACAAGTAGAATGTGATGTTTTGATATTGCTTCATCCATCATTGATTCTCTCTTTGACGCCATGACGAATCTAGCGTCTTTTTTTTTTGGTTTTCATATCCCAGTTGGCCTTTCCAAAAGGGTTGACTTAATTAGGCTAGTTGTAAAGAACAAGCTCATGTGATTTCGGTCTAATCATGTTATGATGCAACTTGAAGATGTCGGGATTGGCCCAAACATGAATGGCCCAAATTTAAAATGAAATGTGGACATTCTATATTTGATGTTTTTGTTAACATTTTTGCCCATAACGTGTGTGTGTTTCATATTCATGCATTTATATTGTGTTCTTATTTCTACCATGTTTATTTTGAGTCATATGAAATTATGTTTATGTGTTTTAGTGTTATATTTTTAACAATGCTTATGCATCAAATATCATGTTTTCAAAGTGTTTGCTATTGTATCCACAACTTAGTATAGACTTTGTTTGTGTGTTTAAGTGTTTGTGTGTAATGCTTATGTCGCGTGTTATGATTACATTATGGTTGTTACTTCGTTTTGTATTGGTTATAATCGTGTCAGATGTTTAATTTTTTAAAGTGTCTTAAGCGTGTCCTTACTTTCTTTGTGTGTCTCTTGTGTCAGTTGAATTGTGCTTTGTTTGAAAGTGATTTAACTTTCTATTTATATGTGTGTTATAAGGACTGTTCGGCTAGCCATTTCAAGACTTTTAAAGCACTTTCATTAAGCCGAATGCATGTACACACTTGTTCATAGATTTAACAAATTCATGCAAAAACTCCATGTGACCGTTCGTGTGAAGGAGTCAAGTTCAAGGATACATGCATTTTATGATTGGAAGAATTCAATACATGGATAAGGTGCATGGAAAATGGCTTGAAGGGGAGGATAACTTGACCAATCAGCTTCATACATGCATGGCCTATTGCGTGAATACAAAGGGGGGATGTGCTTCCATAAATGCCGCACAATGAATTATTCCATGCATGCACCAAAATGGGGAATGAAGTTCAAGATCCATGTCACAAATTCATGAACCAACCAACCTTTAAGGCATCTAATAATTAAAGGTGAATGTCCCATGCAAGAATCATGTTTGGCAAAAGGGAATGGAGAAGACCATTGGAGTATCTTCCAATCACTTGAAGCTTTCTTCTATGCTAAGAATACATGCACAATTTTAAAGAGAATAATGTGACCGTTCACATGTTCAATCAATCAACAATATGCATGAATGAATTTTAATTCTATATGTGAACATCATTATGGTCGAATGTGGCTATTAGGTTCCTAAGTCCTATAAATAGTTTGAAACTTGTAATTTGTAAGGTTACCTGATTTTGAATATACATCTTAGTTTGTGAGATATTTCCCACTTGGTTCTTTGTTGAACTTCTAAACTTATCAAACTTTCTAGTTCCTGGAGTTCACCCTTGTCTTATCACTCCGTTCATCCATCCCGTAGTTCTTCATAACTACGGTTCCTTATATTGCAATTACTATATGTCAAGGTTCCACCTAAATGAACCTATTCAAGAAAGTCCTATCAAACACGTGAATTTTCCATCTATTGAGTATGGGTCTCGTTGATCTATTTTCAAGGTTCTATTTGGGTCTTGGAAATTGCATGACAAGCACCAAACTTTGGCTCTCCCTGCCCCTCCTCGTGCGACAGTGCTAATGGTGATAGTAGGGACAATAGGTTTTGTGGTGTTTGTTTTTAGGACTTTCCTTGTTGTAACTTTTGAGTTTTAGCTCATTTGTATCTAACATTTTTTTAATGAATAATATTTCATTTAAAAAAATAATAAATCAAAACATTTTGAGTACACTCGTCTATACCATTTAAAAAACACATTTATTTCAATCAAAACATCGCATAGATGATGGCACCTCAAAAGCACACAAATCCAGGAGGTAGTGAGGAGACTGCCAAGGGGCCTCAGGCCCCCTAAAATAGAAAAAAATTTTCATTTAAGTCCT
>CM025253.1:30876689-30887631 GCA_013677275.1 Gossypium schwendimanii | reverse complement strand
CTCGAAATTTGACAAGTCTTTCTACAAGTGTGTATTTGTTTCCTTTATCTTTAAATATTCACAAATTTATATATTGTATTCTTTCATGCTTGAAATCTAGACATCGGACTCTGATGTTGCAACACTGCAGGCCTGTGTTGCAACCAACCCCTTGCGTAGCCCAAAAACTCCTACACATTTTAATTACGTTTGGGAGGGAAATTAGGTGATTTGTCCCAGTCAAACTCTAAGGACTTCAAGGATAATTTAGGCACTTTAATATTTCGAGTTTAGCCTATATAAAGGCCATTATAATTAGTTTAAACATACAATTTTAGGGTTTTAATTCTTAGTTTTTTCTTTCATTCTTAGTTTTTACTTAGGTTATTTTATGTTCTTGTAATCAGAAGATCTTATTCTGAATTGTGACTTCCATGTTTTGAGATTGCTCTAAAACCATGCTTTCATCAATAAATCCATTAGCATATCTTTTCCTTATTCTCTTCTTTTTATTTCTTTTTTTTAACATTGTTAGATGAATGTTTGTGTAAAGATTAAAATCAATATATGCTTTCTACATATTTTGCATGTTTCAATTGCTTTAACTTAATTAATTACTTGAATAATAGAGTTTTTTAGCGGATCAATTGTTTGGGAAAGGAAGAACATGAAATAAACCTTAGGCTTGACAACCTTAAGAAGTCATTTAGGTGAGAATTAACCCAAAATTGGTATGGTCTATATGTGAACACCTTAACCCTGACACGGTCTGGACTGTTAGGTCGGAAGAGAAGTTGTTCTTACTAACTTGTTATTCTAGTGGAAGATCCTACTAGGGTATCGACTACTTGATTGATTAGAACACTACTTCAATAATTAATTAGGTAAAACAATTAGATCTAGGTTTAAAGGAACTTGCATAGTCAAAACAAGGAATAGAAAAAGCCATACAAGAACCTAGGAGTGGATTTTGGTTTAGTTAAATTTATTTAATTTCTTCTTCTTATTATCATCTTGCTTCTTGATTAACACTACTAATCCGTAACTCGAGTAGATTAGTAATTATTTCCTATAATTGGCTTGATAATAGTTTTCCCCAAATTGCAATCCATTGGGTACGATCCTCGAAATACTTACCAAGTGTTTCATTGTAAACAAACTATATTGTAACTCGACTAGTATACTTGCGGATACCGCCTTGTCATTCTATATTTTATTGTAGTATTCACACTCTGGACGTTAGTACGCCCAAAGGCAGTCACTTCTTTCCCTATAAATAGATGGAATTGGTAGAGCTATTTATGCAACTTTGAGAAACTGTTACTCCGTTGAAAAATAGAGAGAATTTGTTCTCAATTATTAGATTTATTTTTCCAAAATAACAATTCAACTCGTTTCTATTAAAAAAGAGAGATTTTTCATTCTCATCCCAAATAAAAGAGAATAAACTTTTTCTAGTTTTTTGTTTCGATTCAATTGATTCAAGCCCACATTCGAAGCAGTTCGTGGTACGAGAATAGTGGAGAAGAGCATTTGGTTGAAAGCCAGAAAACATCAAGTATCCGCTTATCCAAAAACACAGGGACGATTTTGGTCTAAGGTTTATTGCTATAAATATAAAAAATTGGGCTAGTTTGAAAATTTTTAATTTTTTGTTGTGTAAGAAAACCATTTTCAAACCAAATTTTTTCCAACACGTCACCCATCAATTTGAAACCCATGCAACGTAGTATGGCATGTAAACAATGAAGCATTTCATGCTTTGACAGTATCGATTTTAGTATGGTGGTATGCTTAACATGCATTTAGTAAAATAATATCAGTGGTATGCTTTGCATACATTCAACAAAATAGTATTGGTGGCATGCTTTACATGTATTGAGTGAGAACAGTAACATTTAATGGCATGCGTACATGCAATAATATACAATACAACCAGTAGTATGCTATACATGCATTCAATATAGAACACAGTAAACATGTTTACATGTACTCGATAACAATAATGAATAGCATACTTAATAGTGCAAGTCACGAAATGGCATGCATTTAGCCATCCAATAGAACAACACACAATCAGCCCATATGTAAGATACTTAGACAATCGGTTACCTTGTCTTAAGGCCCTATAACATTCAACCATTTACTAGAGGGTCACTTAGTGCTTTAGACCAACTTACGACTACTTACCATAACCGACAACTTCATGGATGGCATAATGTCATTTGACCATGCATTGAAATTACACACAACATTTGGAAAATCATTTAAACAATCATACAACTTACAGTAAACACCAAAACATACAAAAGTTAAGACCCACACTTTGTATTCACAGATCTATAGCACTACTAAAAAAATTCGTAACTACCACGCTTTAGATGTAGATAGATATAAATCGGATCTGTACACAACATAAATGAAATTTGATTAAAACTAGCATCTAGGCACCCCTATAGGTTTTGTCCAAAATAAGTATTAATAGTGGCATATCAGTCCCAATTTTTAGGACCTCTACTTACTCTATTTCAAAATATAACAAAGATATGAACGAGCTCCAATGTGACTGTTGATTGATCTGTCGTAATTAGGTGTAGTAGATTAAACTAGTTTTCACACTTTAGGAGCTTGAAATTAAGTATTTTCATTAGGATTTAATTATGTTTTAGTATTTTTTGTTAAATCTAATAAAATCTGCAAATTGAGTATTTTATTGACCTTAAAGCCAAATAAGGCCTAAGGGTGAGCTAATGAACTTTATAAGTGTGTAGGAGACCATTAAAAGACATATTAAATAAATATTGGTCGCTATGTCTCAACACAAAATGCTTAATGTCGCAACATAGAGAGCAGAATGGAGAAATTACAAAATTGCGTTTGATGTCACGCCATACCTCTGAAGATATCCCAAGAGGAGTATACAGACTCCTATGTTGCAACACAGGTCCTAGTGTGTCACGACTTCAACTTTGGACAACAATTAACACGAGTCAGGTGGCATTTTTGTCCACACAATAAAACTTAAAGCTTGAGGACATTCACGAAATCTAGAGTTAAGTATGACGACCACCTAAGATCTATAAATAGGCTCATTTGTCACATGTAAAAGACACTAATGCCTTATCTTAGAAGTTCTCTTTCAAATTTTAGTTTAGTTTTCTTTATTTTTAGGTTTTAGATTTATTTTTAAGTTGTTCTTATTTATCTCAAGAGATTTAATTTGTGGAGACGATCAAACTTTGTGGATTCGATTTATTCTAAATACAAATCAGACGTTTTCTTAAACTATACATTCTAATTCATTTATCATGTTTTCTATTTGCATTAGTTCCATATTGTTTCTGAAAACCACGTGGAGCTAATCCTTCTGTAGGGGATTAATGAGTGGAGGTATGATCCATTAACTATTTTGTATGGCTACTCAATGAATTAGCTGTTTGGGAAAGGAATAACTTAAATCCCTAAGCCTGACAACCCTAGGAAGTAATCAAGGTGGGAATTAACCTAATATTAGTATGGTCTATCTTGTTGGGCTGTGAGGTTAGAAGATAAGTAGTTCTTGCTGATTTATTATTTGAGTGGAAGATCGGAAGATCCTGTTGGGATGGCAACTAGTTGATTAACGAGGAGCCCGAAACGATAGTTAATGGGGATTACATAAATGAGCTAATCACCCATAATCAAGATTTGATTTATTCTACTCTTTGATATCTTGAATTTTATTTTCCTATGTTATTTTACTTTACTATTATAAAAATTTTAAAAACTCTCTTTTATTTTACTATAGTACATAACTAAATTAAAGAACTAATTAGACCTTTCAGTGTTTAAGTTAAAATTTATCTAGCACTTGAATCCCTTAGGTACGATCCTCGAAGTACTCACCTAGTCCGTCGTAACTATATTACAATTTGACCCGTATACTTGCGGATATCACCTCATATATTTATATATTTTACTGTAGTATTCATAATATGGACGTTAGTACGTCCGAAGGCGGTCACTGATCTGAGACATTCAGATTCGGTCCTTTAAGATTTAAAAAAACACGAAAATTAGTATGTAAAATTCGACCAAGGCACAAGCACATTCTACCACAACAAAATAAAAACAAACGAAGAATACGATGTAGATCTCATTAAAAATCAACACTTACGATTCACCCGTTTTAGATCTATGATGAATAGTGATCATAAAATCAAAAAGAACACTAACAATAGCCTAGGAGGATTCGATCAAAGGGGGTACAAATCAGCAACCAAAAATGATGAAAAAGATGAGAGGACGAAGGCTTGAAGAGGCAACAATGTAAGAAAAACGGAAGCAACAAAGGGCTTTAATGTACGACAATGGGAGGAGAATAATTAATGCAATGGGTAGAAAATAAGAGCAAAAAAATAATGAACAAAATAGTGAAAGAAAGGTGGGTAATAAAGCAAAACAACACCACCAATGGAGGAAGAGAGGGGCGATACAACAATGGTGATAAAACTAGGTTATGGGGTGGCACACAGTTAAACAAAAGAAAGAAAATTTGAGAGAGAAGAGATAAAAATAGAGAGTGGGACAACAAGAGAGAAAACAAATGAGAAAAGCTAAATGAAAAGAGAGAAAATAGCATTTATACCTAGGATTTCTAAGTAGGGGCGACACAAGAAAAGGATGAGAGAAGAAATAGAAAAAATTAAACATTGTGCAAGGGTAGGGAATTGAACTTGAGTCTCAAGAACAAATTTTTTATCTCTTAATTATCTCTTAACAGTCAAGCCAATAACATATTATTTGAAATAATTTTGCAAACATAATAAGAATAGGGGATTTGACAAGAACAGAATTCTCATTTATTGAGAAAAATACATCATTTGAATAATGTTGCAAAAGTTTATCTCCATCTAACTCGTGTAGCAGCAAAGTAGTCAAAGATCTGTTAAAGTTGCCGCAAATATCTTATCATCATCTATTTAAATTTCATCCCATTTCTATCCCTTGAGAATTAGAAGCGAAAAAATTCAAATCCATTTTACCTTAACTTTTTGAAAAAAAAAATGAACATTGCTTTAGTAGTATTCTCGTTGGCCTTGGTGCTCTCAATCTCTGTAGGAGATGCTGTCGACATAAAACTTACTCCAGAGCAAGAAAAAAAGATTGGTGACAAGCTTGAATATGCATTCCTAATCTGTGTCGCCAAGAGATTATCACAAAATGGAGTAGAAATATCCCCCAAACAGGAAGAAAAAATATTATCAGAAATGCTCATTCACTGTGTGAAAGAGTTTTTAGACCTGATACAACCTGGTATTGCGGAGAAAGCTATGGAATTCCCTAAGGCTAAATCAATGTTAGCTGAATTGATTCAAAAGCTTAGAATCAAGAGAAATGAGAGTGAAAATATGGGAAAGAAAAGAAAATAGTCAAGGGATGATGAGACATTTCCCCCTTAACATGCACTTGAATCTCATCGAAAGATGCACCTGCATTCTGCAAATATATCTAAAGGGTACGAAATTTTCTTGGAGTAAAAATAAAACCATTTGTAAGTTAGGAATTCAATAAACAACGAGAATTGGAAATTTAATTGGTATTGTATTAAAAATTGAATGTGATGGTTCTTTCATAAATATTACTCTATGTATATGTAGCTATCCATTTAATTAAGAGACACTTTAGGACTTTCACTAAGGCATTCAGTCCATCAGAAAACATCGATTCCCCTATTAAATATTAAAGATACATTGACAATAATGACAAAAGAAAACTCTTATAGTTTTGTTTAATGGTACTATAAGATCGATCATAGATTCTCGGCCCCGTTTGTTTTTGGAAGTTCGATACTTCTAGAGCAATACAAATTTCTTTTATTTTATGAGAAACTTCAATCTGCATATCAACAAACAATTTCAGTTCTAATATGGACATACTTAAAGAAATTCAATTATCGATGTTCTCATTGAACCTCACCTCACCTCTCTATCTCAAATTAATTAAAACAACCCATAAGGCATCTCTATGTAAAGCTCTATGGGAACACTCAAATCAAGATCTAGTTCCCTAAGATTATGCCCAAATGCTTATTGAATCCATCCTTCAACACGTAATGGATCGAACACTTCCCACATTTAAAGCAAAGCTTGGCATCATTGCATTTGGAAAAAGCGTAATATAATTTTTTTTATAAACATTATACGTTTTACTTTGGTTTTGAATAGAATAAGCTGAAACAAAAACAGTTCCTATCAGACCTCAATTCAAAATAAGTTTGCTCGAAATTTGACAAGTCTTTCTACAAGTGTGTATTTGTTTCCTTTATCTTTAAATATTCACAAATTTAGATATTGTAATCTTTCATGCTTGAAATTTTGTGGAATCTAGACAATTATTTTAAAATTTTTATATAATACTCCTTTATGCTAAACACAAGGCCTTTAACCTTTCAAATATATAAAGCATTCAATTCAATTATTTTTTTCAGCTATCTTATAGTGATTGTTGATTTATGTTTTTTCAGTTAGATATTTTTAACTCGGTTTAGTCTCTTGTTTTCTCAATTATATATAGGTTATCATTAAAGGTAATATTTATTCACTATCTTGTAATAGTGATTTTTTGCTTTAAAATAAGTTTTCAATATATTGTAACAGCGATTTTTTTGCTTTAAAATAAGTTTTAAGAATTTACCAAACTCAATTGTTTATATGTTTTATGCTCTTATTTTTTCTTAAATATATTCCAACAATGTTAGTTTGAACATACTAATTTCAAGTAGTGTGATTTTCTAAAAGAAATATTGCAACCTTCTCAACCTAGCCTAGATGTTATGACTGAATCATGAAAGTTACATTAGTCACCAAAATAGTCCAATAAAACATTTAGGTCTAGTAGTAAGAGTTAAATAGTATAAGTGACCATAATTCCTAGAAGAAATCATCACTTGTTAAAAAGGGTATCAAGACATATTAAAATACTGATATGTTTTGAGTATTCTATCAAACTTTGAAAATTTTGAACAAAACATTATTGTAAGATTTCAGTATATATATTAACTCTTTATAAACCTGGTGAGAATCACTTTTAGAAACTAAAACAATTTAGTTTCAAAATCACGTTTGAAATCTAATCCGTTTTAAAAAAATATTAGTTTATTTTAATTATCTCATTTATTTAATTTTAAGTAAAAAATCAATAGAAAATTTTATATTTGTACCATTATAAAAATAATTTAAAATAATATTTTGAAAACCTTAATCGTATTTGTGTTTATTGTCAAAATCATATCAAGTCCAATTCCAAAATTAACACTCATATAAAATAATAAATCTGTGCGACAGTCCGTTTGTAATAGTGCCAAAATGAATAGAATTTGTAAAATAAAGTTTAAAATATATCACCTGTCAAACCCGGTCTAGACGTTACACTTGGATTCTGAAGGACACCTAGGCCACTATAACGACCTAGTAAAATAATCAGATTCTGATATTTACTTTTGAAATGGTTTGCTTATCTTGCAGAAAATACATTTGAGTAATTTTCTTAGTGGGCTTTAAGCCAAATTGGGTTAAAGGTTATCTTGTAAAAACTCTTATGTCATTTGGAAACTTAGTTGCTCTTAAATTTTACAAAAAAAAAAATGTATGCCATTAAATTAGTTTAAAATCTGGAGACTAATTTGTTTTTAGTTTTATATTTTTGAAAACTTTTTAAAATTTCTTGATCAAAATATCTTTTCAGAAATCCAGTTTCAATTACACAACAAAAAAAGTGTTTTTAATCAATTTTATATTTAAAATCGGGTTTCATGCGTAATAAAGAGCAATCATAAGTTTGTTTAGCTTCAAACATTTTAAATGTAATGCAAACTAAAACCAACCCAAATAACCCATGCCACAGTCCAAATAAATTACTACAATCCCAAAATAAAAATTGATAAATTTAAGTAAAAATACTTTTGAAAGTAAAATAAAAAGTTAGAGACGATCTTCCTAATGCTGAGTCCAAAACCTAACCTCGCGAATTCTCTATAAAGACACTAAAGTAAGGAGTGAGCTATAAAGCTAAGTGTGAGTCTTAACACATAAGTTTTTCAGTTGCAGTAGGATAAAATAGCAATCAAGCTAACAATAACACAATATAACAAATAACATAAATTATATCATGTATGTACATGGTCATGTTTCACAGTGCATTTTTTTAATTTCAAAGAAAATTCCTACATATCATTGACTACACACCATAGTAAGAGTTCTCTAGAACTCATCCATCCCTACACACCGTATTGTGGACATTCCACCAGTATTTGCAGATAAACTGCCAGAAATATGTGGATAAACCACTAAAATTGTAGATAAAGTGCAAGAAATATGTGGATAAACCACCAAAATTACAGATAAACTACCAAAATCTTTCTCCTTACATATCATCCCAATCCCCATGCAATGCATTATGACATACCAATGACAAAAATAGAATCAGTATAAAAGGCATGTTTCAACATGCCATCAGTTTAGTGGAAATAGTAGGCATGTTTAACATGCAATCAATAACAATAGCAGAACATTGGGCATGCTTAACATTCAATTCGTAACAGTAACAGTAGGCATGCTGAATATATGATTAATAATAACGAAAAACAATGGCATGCTTAAGAAATAGAAGACATGCAATAACAACACAAAATCATACAATCACATCTAGATCATCACGAAAAACACTTGTATAATTTCGGTTAATCACTTACTAGGATTTACGCACAATCATCCAACATGCAAACATCACATAACACATTCGACCAATCTTAAAAATAACAAGGATCATATTTCTCAATCAATTTGAAGACACTAGACATTTGGCCATGTGAAAAAACTTATAAATACATTTGTTAGAGGTATCAAATCACACATAATAATCGACCATGCACAAACATACTCATGATTGGAAACACACCTTAATATACACGTTTAAATAACACTAGATCTAATCTGCAACTCCTTCACTATAGATCTGATCAAATCTGATCGAAACCTGAACTTTTGAACAAGCAATCGCACAAAATCATACAGGTAAAATTCAACTAATAATATCATTTAGGGTTCGACCAAAGTATAGAAGAAGCTCTAATTTTTAAATCTTATTTTAGAGTACACTTACGTTTTGTACCGATTAGGAATAGAGGATGTGATTAACTTCAATTGTTACTAAAGGTCTAGGCAGTCCAGATCCAAACCTTGATAAACCAAAACACACATATTAGACACTGAAGGATTCGACTAAAAACAATGGAAAAAGAATGATTACGAGATCGAGTTTTCATATATGATTTTAAAACAACTTACCATTCACCAATTTACAGATCTGAGATGAATCGCTCACAGTAATCAATGGCTACTAACAACCAACAAATTATAAATTTAGCCAAATTTAGAATGAAAAAGAAAGAGAGATTGAAAGTTAAAGAGAGCGACAACAAGCGACGGAAAGGGATGTGACGAAATAGGAAGGGCGGCAATGGTGCAAAAGGGCATGTTGGTGGTGAAAAAGGGAGAAAAAGGAGAAGAAGAGAAAAATATGAAAGATGAAGAAGAATGGGGAGAAGAGAAGTGAAGACAAGGAAAAATAGTTATGGCGTTGGCTCTGTAAAAGGTGGCGGTGGTGACACAAGCAAAAAAAAGAAGAGAGAAAAAATAAGAGGAGGCTAAGGAGAGAGGCAGAACAAGGGATGGAGGGGAGAAAGGTTTTTAGGTTTTGGGGCAAGGGTGGCAATGTGAAAGAAAAAAGGAGAAAAGATGCTATATACTAGGGTTTTTATACCCTAGGGGTGACAACAAGATTGAAAACAAAGGAAATGTCGACATTTAAAATAAAATGCAAGGGAAGGAATATGAACTTGAGTTTCAAGGACAATTTCACTAACACTTAACCATCAGACCAGTACCTCATTTTATTCTTAATCATACAAACAAAAAAAATAAATTGGGGCGTGACAAAATACTTATATATCAGTCTGATGACAGTGCTCTAGATTGTGTCTGAGCCCTAACCTCACAAGTTATTTGGTAAGATGGGTAACTAAAGAGTGAGATATGAAGCTCATTGTGGTCCTAAAGTGTAAGCAACAATCATACTAAGTAGTAAATAGAAGCACACAAGTATACAATATACAATACATGTCAGATTTGCAGTATTCATAAAAAACCCTGTAATAATCAACATGCTAAAGAACTTCGATGCAGTACACTACCCAATCTAGCCCTACACACCATAGTAAGAGTTCCACATAACTCATCCATCCCTACAAACCAAATAGTATTATACAGATGAGTCGCTAGTATAGTAGTATTTGATAGGCTAACTAATTTTACTTTTAAAGCATTTACTTCCTCCTACAAAATTCCAAACCCCAATGCAACAATATGGCATGCCAATGAAGCCAGAAAACAATACAGTTACAGTATTGTCATGCTATTTTCATGCGATCAATAATAATATTGCAGTTTAACAATAACAGTAAGCATGCATCGGTAAAACATGCAAAAATAACATTGTAATAACACCAACACACATTCACATAAGTAATTTAGAAAAATGGTACCAAATTATATCTCGATCTACCATTCATGGATTTGTTACCAAATGTTGATTTGTCAGTTTATCAGCACCTCCTCAAAGGTTATATCCTAATCAGATCCAATGCTACTTAACACCAAATCTTTAGAACAAAAATAACTACTTTATTAAGAAAAAATAAAGCAACCATAATTCACTATTACATACTCAAACATTCGGCCAAATGGAACGACGAAAATGTGCAAGTGTACACAATCGAAACAAGTAATAAAGTGACAAGTAAATGTCGAGTTATCGTACACACAGGGACTGTAAAAAGGAATATTTATGAAATTAATTTAAAACACTTTGGTGATGGAAAATATTTTGGTTTAAAGATGATTAAAAACTAAGGGTTAAAAACTAA
>CM025253.1:30851260-30871494 GCA_013677275.1 Gossypium schwendimanii | reverse complement strand
CCCATCCGTGCGTGCACCCTTTAGTAGCAAGCCATTGCATGCTCCTCTGTCACACACCGTCAGCCACCATCGGCCATTTGTGGCAATCCTCACGCACCCTCGACCTTTGTTGCTCAGGCCACTATTGGACAGTGTCGGAACTTATTTTCCACCACCGACCTATGTAAAACAAAACCCATCGAGCCCTGTAGATCACCATCAATTGAAATCGGACACCATCAATAACAATCGGGCCCTGTCCAGCCGTGTGCACCAGCAGTTGACAACAACAGATTTTTCGGCAATCCCCTTGGCGATTATATCTGACCCCTCAAAACTCAGCAAAAACTAGTTGCCGCTATATCCTATCTTAAGGTAATTGTGGGATTCCATTTTTTCTACTAAGTCATTTTTGTCTTGATTGCTTTTGATAGATCAAATAGAATCAAGTCACTTTCACACCATTCTTCCATATTCTTTCGTCCTTAACCATAGCTTGGCTAACGTTCTCGAGCTTAAAGTTTGATTGTGATTACCAAAATGCCCCTGCTTTGTGTTTTATTCTCATCACAGAGTTGATGTCCCAACACACCAGGACCTGTGTCGAGACATTAGAACCAGTATGCTCCTCTGCAGCCATCTTCAGGGCTATGTCATGACATCCTCAGCCTGTGTCGCAACATTGAAGGTAGTTTCCCACTTTCTCTATTCTGCTCTTTATTTTGCGACATTGGATCTCCCATGTGGCGACATAGCATCTACTATTGGCCCAAAATGCCTTCTAATGGTCTCCTGTGCACTCACGAAGTACGTTGGCTCTCCTTTAGGCCTCGTTCTGTCCTTAAGATCAATAAAAGACTCAATGTGCCACATTTTCTTGAATGTAAGTAAAACTAAAGAAACTTAACTAAAACATAATGAAATACTTGTATTCAAGCTCCTTAAATGTGAAAGTTACTTTAATCTGCTACATCGAATTACGATAGACCAATGACAAAAACCTTCAACATAGCAAACTGAAATTTCAAATATCCCAGTCTATACTTAATCTTTTTGCCTAAAACGAATTCCATTCATCTAATTATTCACTTACAACATATTCTCAACCTTTAACCTACTCAAAACTACTCAATTCATGGTATCAAAATTTTTGACATGCTTATGGTAATTTTCACGAAAATTAATTAAATCCTTAGAAACCTTTTAATCTCTTCAAAACAAGATTTAAAAATACTTTGAAACTACGTTTTTACCCAAAATCCTGAAATTCACCATTAACAACCCAATTTTTGGCTTTTATTGATGATATGTAATTCAATAGCTAAAAACTCAGTTTTAAAGACTAATTAATATTAAAAACTATTGGATAGACGAATGGTTACCTTCTAGTGAAGGAAAACGAACTTTTGATTGAAAACACAAAAAAAAACCCACAAACTTGACAATGGAGAAATCTATGGTGTTTTGAGTATTTTTCTTTCAATTTTATAATGTTTTATGGCTTGGGTGTTGATAGAAAATCAGAGGAATATAGTTTGGGAAATCAAAATTCGATGAACTAAGGTTTGGGATGAAAAGGACAACATAAGAATGAGAGGAGAAGAAACTAACATGATATGCTGAAGGTGGGAGATGAAATTAGGTTGTATTTTTAAAACTTGGCTTAACTACATAAACACACATAATTTTGCCCCTTTTACAAATCAGTCCCTATTTCAAAGTTGAAAACCTTTTGAACATTATTTTGAAAAATTGATTGGATTTTCTAAATACCATAAAGGAGAACATCTTTGATTACCATGCTTACGAAATTCTCGAGCTCACTAGAGCTAAAATCCTTAAAATACCCATAAAACTCCTAGTCCCAAATTTGGGGTGTGATAATTCTCCTCTTCTAAAAAGAATTTCATCCTCAAAATTACATGAGCTAAACAAATAAGGATATTGTTGTCTCATCGCATCTTCGGCTTTCCAAGTAGCTTCTTATGTCTTGTGGTTGCGCCACACAACTTTAACCAATGGAACCCTCTTATTTCTTAAAACCTTCTCCTTACGAGCTAGGATCTTAATTAGTTCTTCCTCATAAGTAAGATCAGTCCGAACTTTAATCTCCTCTACTGGCACAATATGTGATGGGTCTGAATTCGCTCCTCCACTTCCGTAACATTGACACATGGAAAACATTATGAATTCGCTCAAGTTCTAACGGCAACTTGAGATGATAAGCTACTGAACCAACCCTCTGAACAACTTCATAAGGTCCAACATACCTTGGACTCAATTTACCCTACCTTTCAAACCTCAAAACCTTCTTCCAAGGTCAAACTTTCAAGAACACCTTATCCCCAACTTGAAACTCGATATCTCGATGTTTCAAATCTGCATAAGATTTCTGCCTATCAGACGTTGCTTTTAAATGATCACAAATCAACTTCACTTTCTCTTCAATCTCACAAACTAAATTCGGTCCAGCAACTCGCTCTTCATCCAACTCTGTCCAACATAAAAGAGTTCTACAATTCCTACTATACAATGACTCAGACGGTGCCATAGGAATACTCGCTTGAATATTGTTGTTGTATGCAAACTCTGGTAATGACAAATATCGCTCCCACCTACCACTGAACATAATCACACAGCTTCGCAACATATCTTCCAAAACTTGAATTACCCTCTCCAACTAACCATAAGTATGAGGATGATAAGACATACTAAAATGAA
This sequence comes from Gossypium schwendimanii, assembly GCA_013677275.1. Taxonomy (NCBI): domain Eukaryota; kingdom Viridiplantae; phylum Streptophyta; class Magnoliopsida; order Malvales; family Malvaceae; genus Gossypium; species Gossypium schwendimanii. The sequence continues at coordinate 30,868,794 of CM025253.1, read as the reverse complement.
GCTTCAACCCAAAAGTCTCTTGCAAACTCTTCTAAAACCTTGAAGTAAAATACAAATCTCTATCTGAAATAATAGAAACTGGAACTCCATGAAAACAAACAATTTCAGTAATATACATCTCAACTAACTTCTGCAAAGAATAACTAGTATGCACAACCAAGAAATGCGCTCTCTTTGAGAATTGATCAACAATTACCTATATAGAATCTCTCTTCGATGGAATCAAAGGCAAACTTGAGACAAAGTCCATAGTGATCCTTTCTCACTTCCATTTAGGAATCGCAATCGATTGCAGCAAGCCTGAAGGAAACTGATGCTCTACCTTTAGCTTTTGACAAACCAAACATCGAGTAACAAAATTTGTAACATCACACTTCAAACCAGACCACCAATAAATCTCTCGAGATCATGATATGTTTTACCACTACCAGGATGCATAGTGTAACTGCTACTATACTCCTCAGTAAGAATCATTTGCCTCAAATCCACATCATTCGGCACACACAACCTACCTCGAAAGCTCAATAAACTATCACTGTTCACATCAAAATCTCACTTAACACCTTGCTCAACCTGTCGCATCTTCTTTAACAACTCTTTTTCTAACAGTTGTTTCTCTTCAATCTACTGCGACAAAGTCGGCCTCACTTCAAGTTCAACTAACAAACCACCATCGCTAGCTAAACTCAAACACACAAACATAGCTCTCAATTTCGTCATCGACTTCCTGCTCAAAGCGTCAGCAACAACATTCGCCTTGCCATGATGGTGCTCTATCACACAATCATAATCCTTTAAAAGCTCAATCCAACGTCTTTACCTTAATTTTAACTCCCTTTGGGTAAGGAGGTACTTCAGTCTCTTATGATCGGTATAGATAACACACTTCTCACTATAAAAGTAATGACGCCAAATCTTAAGCGCGAATACCACAATAGCTAATTCCAAGTCATAAGTCGAATAATTGCGCTCATACATCTTCAACTATCTCAAGGCATAAGCCACAACTTTACCCTCTTACATTAACACACAACCAAGTCTCGAATATGAATCGTCACTATAAACCAAAAAAATATTTCTAGGCTCTGGTTGGACCAACACAAGTGCCTCAATTAGAACTGCTTTAAGCCGTTCCAAACTCTTATTCCTTTTATCAGTCAATTCAAACACCATACTCTTCTGAAGTAGTTTTGTTACGGGTGCAACAATAAGGGAAAACCCTTCAATGAATCTACCGAAATAGCCAGCCAAACCAAAGAAACTCCAAACTTTGGTAACACTCCTAGGCGGCTTCCACTCTAAGATCGCCTCAATCTTCTTTGGAACCATTCGAATCCCTTCTACCGACACAACATGACCTAAAAACGCCACTTCTTTAAGCCAAAATTCCCACTTACTCAACTTCACATACAACTGCTTATCTCATAGAATCTGTAAAATAACCCTTAGATGCGTATTGTGATCCTCATTAGAATGAGAATACACCAAAATATCATCTATGAAGACAACCACAAATTGGTCCAAGTATGAATAGAATACTTGGTTCATCAAATCCATGAACGCAACAGGGGCATTAGTTAAATCGAATGGCATAACCAAAAACTCATAATGCCCATACGGAGTCCTAAAAGTAGTTTTCATAATATCTGAATCCTTCACTCTCAACTGATAATATCCTGACCTTAAATAAATCTTTAAAAACACTGTTGCACCTCAGAATTGATCAAACAAGTCATCAATTTGAGGCAAAGGATACTTTTTCTTAATAGTCAACTTGTTCATCTACCATAATCAATACGCATCAGCATCATAGCATCCTTCTTCTTCACAAACAAAATTGGTGCACTCCATAGAGATACACTCGACCGGAAGAACCCTTTGTCAAGAAACTCTTGCAATTGAACCTTCAACTCCTTGAGCTCTTTTGGTTTCATACTATAGGGTGCTATAAACACCGGTGTAGTACCAGGATAAAACTCAATAACAAACTGATAACTCTTAAAAATAGTTATATTTCATGCCTTTAGACCTAGCTAAATGTTTGTACTTAAGTACATTTTGTTGCATTTTAGGACATTTTAGTTAGCATTTTAAATATTGCATTAGGACTTGGATTGTGTTAGAATTAGGTGCTTCTAATCGCTTACGATGGATTTTTTGTGTATTGGTGTGGCAAGAACAGGTTTTGAACAAGGAAATAAAGGAGTGAAGTTTTTTCAGGGCAAAATGCAAACAGTTTGCTAGCACGGATGTCGTGGAAATGTCGGGAAGACCAAGTCAATATTTTTCGCACAACAGTCCGAGCTAAAATTCAAAATTTTACCAGATAAATCCCTCTAAAAGAGGAGAAGATAATCATGAGTTGTTAGCCATCCCTAACCTAATCTATTTATAAAAGTTGATAAAGGGGACCTCACAAATGGCGAACCAAAAAAAAAGGGAGAGAGCCTTAGGTGAAAATAAGAGTTCGGCTACGTAAAGGAAAGGAAGTCAAAGGTAGTTCTTCAAAGCCATCACAGGACGTTGTGCTGCTGAAGTATGGACTGGTCAAGTGAAATTTGTTTCCCAAAGTTCTTCCATTATTTACATTAGTGTTCCTTCAAATGATTGAATTGAAGTAGTTGAACACAATGACAGATGATATTTTGGTTTGGAATTGTATTTATCAGCCCATGAGCTAAATCTCATAGGGTTGGGATTACTTTCGATGAAACCTTAAATTATTTTTATTGATGCAATATATCTCTAATTTACTTTACTTTTTCATTTTATTGTTCTTATTGCTTAATTAAAATGCAAACTATCTTTAGACATATAGGATTGTTCGAATACTTATAAACTGATTCTAATTCTTAAAAGGTTGGATTGGTTGGATTAAAATTAAATGAAATGAGTAAGTATTTGATATACACTTGTAGTCAACTTCAGACATAGAGTCACAATCATACAGAAGGAACCCATGCAAGATACCTAAAAAGCCTATAGACATGGGCAAGGTAACTTAAGGTTTTGCTTTTGCTAGAGGCAGGCCATTTTAGAACTCTTCTGTGCAGTAAAGTAGATACAATTTTGCCAAGGCATTATTGACAGTAAGGGTTGATTCTGGGTAATCTCGACCTTTTGAATCAACATCACTTTATCCTTATTCTTTGTCATAGTAACTTTGCCACAGCATCTTTAGTTGTTTATTTCTTTGTTTACATACTATTCGGATAATCACTCTCTTTATTACCATAGCATCTTAGTCGTCAGTCTTGGCATAACATTAACCATATTAAAATAACTTGACCAATTTTGTGCCTCAATCTGGATCTAGTGGGAACGATACTGACTCATCACTTTATTACTTGAACTGACGTGTATACTTGCACAAAATCACGCATTATTTTACACATGACAAGTTTTTGGCGCCATTGCTGAGGATTAGTAATTTGGTGAAATTTCATTTGGTTATTTTACTTAGTAGTTTTATTTAACTTAGTGCATTAACTTTTTACTGATTTGCCATCAGTGTATGAGAAGAGGCATTTCTGTTAACATAGAGTATCTTTTTTATTTAGAGATTGATTGGACCTTGTGAAGAAAGAGAAAAGAATTTAGAAAAATGGCGGGAAACAAGAATGATCTGAATAGTAATCCAAATGATCACAATGAAAATCCTCCCATTGGACGTTTAGTGGATGACCGAGATGGGCTAATTAGAGAGCATGTCGTCCCAATGCTAGATGATCTGAATACAGAGATAGTTAGATCAAATATACAAGCTCAGCAATTCAAGTTGAAACCGGTAGTGTTCCCGATGTTACAAACCATAGGACAGTTCGGTGGAGTCCCTACTAAAGACCCACGATTATATTTTAAGACTCTTTCTAGAAGTATGTGTTTCATTCAAACAATAAGGTGTTCCTGAAGACACCTTGAGACTTCAGTTATTCCTATATTCTTTAAGAGATCGTGCGAGAGCATGGCTAAATTCTTTGCTGTCAGGAATAGTGGCACCATGGAATGATCTTTACCAGAGAATTCTGCTATGGTATAACCCGCCTACTATGAATGCCAAGTTGAGAAACGATATTATGTCTTTTTGACAGATAGAGTATGAGACGCTATATGAAGCTTAGGAATGATTTAAGGAGTTAATTCAAAAATGTCTGATGCATGGAATCCAACACTGGACTCAAATGGAGATGTTTTACAACGAGTTGAATGCGCACACAAGGATGGCAGTTGATGCATCTGCCAATGGTACTTTGTTGGAAAAAAAACTTAGAATGAAGCATACGAGATCTTGGAAAAGATTGTCAACAACGATTATCAGTATCCGACCATGAGAGTTGGGACGGGTAAGAGAGCTGATGGTACCATCGAGCTTAATGCAATCACTTTATTAACGGTCCAGGTATCTTCTCTAGCTAATATGATTAAAATAATAAAAAATCTAACTGCTATCCATGAGATGAAATTAGTCGAGCTGTCATGCATTTATTATGGTGAAGATCATGTGTTCGATGAATGCCCATAAAACCCAACATCAGTATACTACATAGGTAATTTTAACCGAAATAATAATCCCTATTCAACACTTACAACCTAGGGTGGAAGTAGCATCAAAATTTTAGTTGGAAAAATCAAGGTGCGGGTAGTTCACACAATGTTGCAAGACAAAATATCCATAATGCACCGCGCGATTATAATCATCCTATGCCGAGGAAAAATGCTCAGCATGGTTAAGTATCATCTTCTCATTCTATTGAATCTTTGTTAAAGGAATATATGGCCAAAAATGATATTATGATTCAGAGTCATGTTGCATCTCTCCGAGCTCTTCAAAATCAAATAGGGCAAATAACGAACGCTCTAATTTTAAGGCCACAAAAAACATTACCAAGTGATACTGAAAATCCGAGAACCCAAGGGAAGGAGCAGTGCAAGGCCATCACTCTTAGAAGTGGAACTCAGTTGGATAAATTTGTTCAAGATGCCACGGCAGAAGAAGACAAATCCAACCATAATCAGAAAAGGATCTCTAAATGCACTGAATGGCAGACAGCAGCTAAAAAGGGTACACAGAAAAATTTTATGACAAATTAGATCATGTTGCCAAAAAAATGAAACAGCAAAAGAATATCAGTAACCTGAAGGACGACCACATGTATCATTTTCTTAGTGATTCCATAATTGTAAACAAGAGGCCAAATTCAAAAAAAAAAATTGGAAGTTTTGAAGCAACTCCATATTAACATCCGCTAGCCAAAGCTTTGAAGTAAATGCCTAATTACGTGAAATTCATGAAAGATATATTATCGAAGAAGCATAGGTTGGGAGAATTTTAGACTGTTACTCTTACAGAAGCATAGGTTGAAGAATAAGTTGTCTCCAAAGTTGAAGGACACAGGGAGTTTCACTATCCCATGTTCAATTGGAAATCATTATGTAGGAAAAAAATTATGTGATCTAGGCGCAAGTATAAATATAATACCCATGTCTATTTTCAAGAAGCTAGGAATTGGGAAAGCAAGGCCTACCACAATGACATTGCAATTAGCTGACGGATCTTACGTCCATCCAAAAGGTAAAATTAAAGATGTATTGGTAAGGGTGGATAAATTTATCTTTCCAATAGATTTTCTTATTTTAGAATGTAAAGCTGACCATGATGTCCCAATTATTCTTGGAAGACCATTTCTTGCTACTGGAAGGACCCTGGTTGATGTGCACAAAGGTCAGCTAACCATGAGAGTGAATGATCAGCAAGTCACTTTTAATGTGTTTGATGCATTAAAATGCACAGATGGGAATGAGGAATGTCACGTCATTGACTTGATAGAAATAATAGTGGATGAATTCAAAATAATTTTCTACGACAATTCTAACAGTGAAGACGATTTGATGGAGCAAGGTGACACAGTAAGTTTTGAAGAGCTTGGTGAATTTATGGAAGTCTGGCATATAGTGGATAAGCTAGGGAAGAAATTTGAATCCTTGGATTTATCAGATCGATCTTTTAAGCCTCCTAAACCATTTGTAAAAGAATCTCTCGTACTAGAGTTAAAGCCTCTACCACAACATTTGAAATATGTGTATTTGGGAAATAACAATACTTTTTCAGTTGTAATTTCTGCTAAGCTAACACCTGAGCAAGAGGACAGGTTATTAGAAGTGTTACGGTGATCTAAAAGAGCACTGGGTTGGACCCTTGCCGATATAAAAGGAACTAGCCCTACATTTTGTATACCCAAAATTTTGCTGAAAGATTGCCATAGTAAATCCATTGAACAACAGAGATGACTAAATCCAATTATGAAGGAAGTTGTTAAGAAACAAATTATCAAGTGGCTTGATGCTGACATTATTTACCCAATTTCAGACAGCTTGTGGGTAAGTCATGTGCAATGTGTACCCAAAAATGAGGGTGTCATGGTAGTAAGTAATAACAACAATGAGCTCATATTGGCTCGTACTGTTATGGGATGGAGAGTGTGTATGGACTACAATAGGCTTAACAAGGCAACTAGGAAGGATCATTTCCCTTTGTCATTCATTGATCAAATGTTGAACAGATTAGCTGTTAATGCTTTTTATTGATTCCTAGACGGTTATTCAGGATATAATTAGATTAGCACTTCAAGATCCAGAGAAGACAAATTTCACGTGTCCATATGGTACATTTGCATTTAGGCGAATATCGTTCAGATTATGCAATGCCCTGACAACTTTCTAGCATTGCTGATGGCCATATTCTCGAACAAGGTGGAAAATTTCCTTAAAGTTTTTATGGATGACTTCTCTGTGTTAAAAAATGATTTTGAAGTTTGCTTAAGGAATTTGGAGATGGTTTTTATGCCACTATAAGAAACAAATCTAGAATTAAACTGAGAGAAATGTCATTTCATGGTCTGTGAAGGCATTGTCTTGGGACATAGGGTTTCATAGCGAATAATTGAAGTAAACAGAGTGAAAATAGAAGTGATCAAGAAATTGCCACTACCAACCAATGTTAAGGGTATTAGAAGTTTTCTAAGACACGTAGGATTTTACATGAGATTTATCAAGGATTTTTTGAAAATCTCTAAACCCTTGTGTACTTTACTTGAACAGAATAAACCTTTTAATTTTGATGATCAATGTTTGCAGGTTTTCAAGGAATTTAAGAAGCGACTTGTAGTAGCATCGATTGTGGTTGCTCCAGAATGGATATTGCCCTTTGAACTTATGTGCGGCACCAGTGATTATGCTGTGGGAGCAGTGTTGGGTCAAAGGAGAAACAAGGTACTACATGCAATATATTATGCTAGTAGGACGTTGATAGAGGCTCATCTTAATTATACCACTATGGAGAAGGAATTACTGGCAGTGGTCTTTGCATTCGAAAAATTTTGTTCTTATTTAGTAGGAACAAAGACCAAAGTCTACACAAATAACCCCGCTATCAAGTACTTGGTTCGAAAGAAAGATGCCAAGCCGAGATTGATTAGGTGGATACTTTTGTTACAAGACTTTGATTTGGAAATTAGAGATTGGAAGGGAACCGAGAATCAAGTGGCTGACCATTTGTTAAGAATAAAATCGAGAAATGAATATGAAAGTAAGAAACTTATTAAGGAAGAATTCCCAGATGAACAGTTGCTCATTGCCAAGGCATTACCTTGGTATGCCAACATAGTAAACTTCTTATTAAGTGGTGTAATGCCACCTGACTTCAATGCTCATAAAAGACAAAAATTTGTTCACGATGCCAAATAGTACTATTGGGATGAACCATTCCTATTCAACCATTGTGTAGATCAAATAATTTAGAAGTACGTCCCCAACGATGAGATGCATAGTATCTTACAACATTGTCACTCAGCCTTATATGGAGGACATTTTGGAGGAATGAAAATAGCTGCCAATTTACTCCAATCAGGATTCTATTGGCCAAGTTTATTTAAAGATGCTAATGAATTTTATAGGCCATGTGCCTATTGTTAGAGAACAGGAAATGTGTCTAGGAGACAGAAAATGTCGTTGCAAAGTATATTAGAGATTGAACTGTTTGATGTATGAGGAATGGGCCCGTTTCCACCATCTGTGGGCAAGCTATATATAGTTTTGGCAGTAGAATATGTTTCTAAGTGGGTAGAAGCAGTAGCCCTAGCCTCTAATAATGCTAAGCCGGTATTAAAAATTTTGCATAAGAATATTTTCATACGATTTGGTACACTAATAACCATTATTAGTGATAAGGGATCCCATTTTGATTGCAAACTGATGGCCAATGCCTTGCGCAAGTATGGGGGAAACATAGAATTGCCATGACATATCACCCTCAAACGAATGGCCAAGCTAAAATCTCTAATTGAGAAACTAAACAAATTCTGGAAAAAGTGGTGAATCTATCTTGAAAAGACTGGTCTACTAGATTGGATGAAGCTCTATGGGCATACCGAACTGCATTTAAAACACCATTAGGGATGTCACCTTTTAAACTTATGTACGGTAAGCCATGTCATTTACCTATTAAAGTTGAGCAAAAAGCGTTTTGGGCAATTAAGAAGTTGAACATGGATTGGGCTCCTGCTGGTGACAAGAGATTTCTAGAATTGAATAAGATAGAAAAATTTCTAACACAAGCATATGAGAATGCTCGTTTATATAAGGAAAAGACCAAGCGATGGCATGATGCCAGAATTTTGCCAAGGCAATTTGAACTTGTCAATATTCAACTAATATTCACTAAATGCTACTACTGCTACAAGGTATTCAACTAATATTCTAAAGCTGCCATTTTACTTTGAACATGGATTTTTATTAAAGGATGAACCACACATGGGGTACAATGAATCAGTATCATCAATTGTAGAAAAGCACAACTGGAGCAGATTTTGTCTACACCTAAGGGATTTTGTGGGTAAAGTGGTAAGAGAGTTTTACGCTAATGTAAATTCCCTATATTCTCCCTTCATTTATGTGAAGGGTAAATCTGTGCCATTCAACAAAGACCATAGCAATGCCCAATTCGGCATCGAGGAGGTTAGAGATGAGCATTATGAATTTGCTGAGAATATTACATTAGAGGGGTTGGCAAAAGTATTGGAAGATTTATGCGTTGAAGGAACGCAATTTCAAGCCAAGAGTGTTACACGGTTGAAAGAGCTACATTAAAACCAATTGGCAAGGTGTGGTACCACTTTTTAAGGAGTTGTCTTATATCGTTTGTGCATAACGCGACTATTTTGAAAGAAAGAATGTTGCTGTTACATTCTATTTACAAGGAAGACAGATAAATGTAGGGAAGATTATCTTCTAATAGGTCCATAGGTGTGCTGATAAGAATGTCGGGAGTTTGCATTTTCCTTCCCTTATTTATGCCCTATGTAAGATGGAAATGTGCCTCTAGTTGATGTTGAGGACATAACCCCCAATAAGGGTGGGATCACGCGATCAATTTTTTCCAAGCTACGAGGAACTGAGTTTGCTGTAACATCCCAGCACAATCAAGCTTTCCCTACCACACGTGTTCCCACAGCAACATCTTCTGCCTCTCATGACCAAAAAATCTTGACTTCTCTAAAGTAGTTAGAACATAGGTTGTCTTTGATTGAGATACAGTAATACCAGATGATGGAAGAGTTGGAACAAGGAAACGAATGCCAGGCTCGATACTGGTCGTATGTGAAAGATAGGGATTTGGATTTAAGATCGCTCCAAAAAAATTTTTCGAGCCCCATGCCAAAATTTCCTACTTTCTCAACTACTTTGCTCTCATCTAATCAGTGCGAAGAAGAGCCAGTTCCATTCACTGCTAGAACTGACTTCATGACTGAAGAAGCCACTGTAGATAAAGGAAAAGTTGTTGAAGAGGAGTTAGAAAAGTCATCCTCTACCATACTAAAGAAGGATATAGAAGAAGGAAAGGAACAAACAAATGTCCCTGCCACTGCACCAACTACAAACACTAAAAAAGGTAAAACTCATGTACCGACATCTTTACCCACCTCCATGACTGCACAAGATCAAGCAATCAATCAACTGATCAATGAATTAACAAAGACTGACAAGGAAGGTGAGGACGTTGACCTACAAAAAAGGAAGATGCGATACAAAAGTCAGTGCTCACAAGTCCACAAAAAAGAATTGAATGAAGTGCCAATGTTCTAGTCCAAGAAAGTTAAGTTTTTTTTTTCTTTCATGCATTGCATAATTTTGTTTGCCGTTTTTTGTTCATGATTTTACATGCATTGAGGACAATGCATCCCATAGGTTTAGGGGTGTATTGTGTGCATCTTGGTTGTATTTTGTATTTGGTATGTTCATTTTGGTATATAGGATATTTTTGCATGGCATAATAACTATGAAATACTATTTTGTTTATAAGAAGTACATTTTAATTTATGATGTTCGATGATGAGCTTAAAATTTTTTTCGATATACCTAGAATAGGTAACAATGGATTGAATGAAGTTAAATAGGCTATGTTGCTTGGAAATTGATTTTTAAAAATGGGATATCCTATACTCTATTTTTCTGGGGCGGGTTTCGCAATATAGTATGTATATTTTAATGCCCTTAGGGATTTTTGAAACCAAACACTAGTTAAATTGCTACAACATTTTTTTAAATAAGTATGCACTCAAATGCTTAGAGTTGCTAAGTAGGTCAGCATCACTTTGTTTCCTCCATCGTGCTGTTAATTAGAAAGGAGGGTCTAAGTAAGATTGTGTGATATAATTTTAGGGGCATTCCGCAGTAGCAAAGGACAGAGTAGATAAAAAGGTAGTTGTATGCTCCATCCATCTTTTTAGTTAAAAGCCTTAGCTTCATGAGTGACTTTTGGTTTAAATTGTGACATGATGAGGTACTCAAGAATTTGATGTATGCTCCATCATGATTGTCAAGTCAAACATTTTTCTAACATGAATAAATCCCTTAATATGGTTTCCATTAAATAAAGAAAAAAAAAAGGGAAAAAAAAGAAAGAAATGAAAATAAAAAAGAAGAATAAATATATGGGAATGTGAATAATATATTTTGATATAGGGGTAAAGCAAGTGGCCTCCAATGAATGAACTAAGTGAATAAAAAGATATTTCCTATAGGACGAAAGAAATAATGCATGGGTACTTTAGGAAATTTTGTTTTCAGGGAGAAATTTTTGCACTGCCTTTGCTAAAGAAACCTGACATTGGAATCAGTTTTAGGAAAAAAGAATATTGATGAGAAGGAGGTATAAATTTTTTCTAGAATAGCTAGGCAGTACAAGAAGGTTTTTTTTGCCAAGGCAAAATAGGTCCATTCATGCATTTAGGTGTATTTTGCTTTAGGATAAGCAATAAATCAAGTTTGGGGGTGTGATAACTCTTGGAAAGGGTTATATTTCATGCCTCTAGACTTAGCTAATTGCTTGTACTTAAGTACATTATGTTGCATTTTAGGACATTTTACTTAACATTTTTAGTATTGCATTAAGACTTGGAATGTGCTAGAATTGGGTTCTTTTAATCGCTTGCTGTGGAGTTTTTTGTTTGTTAGTGTGGTAGGAACAAGTTTTGGAACGAGGAAATAAAGGAGTGAAGTCAGGGCAATGTGCAGATAGTTTGTCAGCACAGATGTCATGGCAATACCGGGAAGACCAAGTCAACCTTTTTCTCGCAACAGTCCCAACTCAAATTCAAACTTGTACTAGATAAATCCCCCTAAAAGAGGAGAAGATATTCACAAGTTGTTAGCCGACCCTAGCCCAATCTATCTATAAAAGCATATGAAGGGGACCTCAAAAATGGCGAACAAAAAAAAGTACGAGAGATCCTTAAGCGTGAAAAAGGGTTCGGATGCACAAAAGAAAGGAAGTCGAAAGCAGTCCTTCTTAGCCATCACAAGAAGATATGCTACCGAAGTGTGGACTGGGCAAGCGAAAGATGTTTCCCAAAGTTCTTCCGTTATTTCCATTAGTATTCCTTCAAAAGATTGAATTAAAGTAGTTGAATACAATGTTGGACTAACATATTGGTTTGGAATTGTATTTATCAGCCCATGAGCTAAATCTCATAGGGTTGGGATTACTTTCAATGAAACCTTAAACTATTTTTATGGATGCAATATATCTCTAATTTATTTTACTATTTCATTTGATTGTTCTTATTTCTTACTTAAAATGCAAATGATCTCTAGACATAGAAGACTATTCGCATACTTATAAATTGATTCTAATTCCGAAAGGGTTGGATTGGTTGGATTAAAATTAAATGAAATGATCAAGTATTCGATAGACACTTGTAGTTGACTCTAGACATAGAGTCATGATCATATAGAAGGAACCCATGGAAGATAACTAAAAAGCCTATAGACACGGGCAAGGTAACTTAAGGTTTTGCTTTCGTGAGAGGCAGGCTATTTTAGAACACCTCTATGCAGTAAAGTAGATACGATTTCACCAAAGCATTATTGGCAGTAAAGGTCAATTATGGGTAATCTCAACCTTTCGAATCAACATCACTCTATCCTTGTTCTTTGTCGTAGTAACTTTACCACAACATATTTAGTTTTTTATTTCTTTGTTTACATGCTATTCAGATAATCACTCTCGTTATTTCCATTACATTTCTGCTCTCACTTTTGCCATAGCATTTCTGATTATTCATCTATTCCATCTATCACATACGTCATCATTCCTTTGAATTTTCACTGCAGACTTATCTTAGTTTACCATAGCATATTATTCATCAATCTTGCCATAACATTAACCATTTTACAATAACTTGACCAATTTTGTGCCTCAATCTGGACTTCGTGGGAACGATACTCACTCATCACTTTATTACTTGAACCGACGTGTATATTTGCACAAAATCCCACATTACTTTACATGAGACACAAACTCAACTTCATGTTCCGATGCCAAACATGGAAACTCTTTAGGAAACACGTAAGGAAAATCCTTAACAGTGTGAATATCCTGAACTCTCAACTCCTTATTAATTGAATTCATCACATAGGCTAAGTAAGCTTCACAACATTTTCTCATCATCTTCTCACCTTCATAGTTGAAACGACATTAGACATAAATCCTAGTCTTTCACCAACAACAACTTCCAAACCATCACTATTCCTTAAAGTAATTCATTTGTCTCAAATTCTACCTTAGCCTTATGCTAAGTCAACTAATCCATACCAAGAATAACATCAAACCCATAAAAAGGAAATTTCATAAGATTAAAAGGGAAAACATGCCCTTGAATTTTAAGGGGGCATCTACGATAAACTTTATTCACTATCACACTATATCCAAAGGAACTAATTATAGTCATACCCAAATCAATAGTCTCTATAGGAATCCCTAACTTACAAGCCAATTCACTTAAAATATACGAATGTGTAGAACCAGAACCAGAATCAACCAAAGAAAATATTGAAGTAGACTACAAAGCCAAAGTACCTGTGATAACATTAGCCGGATCCCGATCCTCTAATTCTTTAAAAACATAAACCCGAGCTGGACCTCTAAACTTAACCTATGAAGCAACATTATGAGCAACAATTCACTGCCCAACCGATCTCCCATTACCTCTACCGCGACCATGGCCTGTATAGGTGTAAAAACAAGTGTCGAACTTTGAGTCTGTGAAACCTCAAATCTGTTTGGGCAATCCCTTAGAAAATGTTCCTTCGAAACACACTTAAAAGAACAAACTATCAACTTACGACACTCACCAGAATGCCTACACTTATAATGTGCACAAAGCGGCCATCTAAAACCACTCGTCGAACCACTAGTTCTAACCACAACGCTACTCTACTGCCTAGACTGACTCGGTTGAGACCCATGTCTCGCACTCATACTAGAAATCTGACTATCACACCCTTTTTTAGGTGGTCAACCTAATGCACCATCAAAAAACCTCTTAACAGATTTAGTAACCACAGAACGAGGCATCTCAACTATAGTTTCCTCCACTATTTTAACTCTCTTGACTAACTCATCAAACATCTCTACGTTCTAAGCTATGAAGTAAACCCGAATCTCACTATTAAGCCTAAATTAGAACCTCTTACAACGGTCCCTATGAGATAGAACCATCTCAAAAGTATACTGACTAAGTCACACAAACTCTGCTTCATAGTCAGCCATGAACAAATAACCCTGAACCAAATCCAAGAACTCAAATTTACGACCTCCATATACTGCTTGCCCATGAACTTCCTCTTAAACACCTTAAGAAAATAACCCTAAGTCAAATGATCAGTGGTAGTACCTCTCTTAACAGTATTCCACCAACGATGAGCCTCACCGTCGAGTAGGGACACAGTACAACCAAACTTCTCCTCGTCAGAAAAGGACATCTGCTCGAGGATCCTTCGAAGTCCTTCCAATTAGTAGTTAGCTACAGTTGGATTAGTACCTTTTACCCCAGAAAACTCTTTACTGCCCAACGCATATAAACATCCAAGCAGAAACCCTCGATTAACAAATGTAGGATTGGCAGGTGTAGGAGTAGGATTAGCACCAGCAATCACTGGAACACTCTAATCATTGCTTTCATTAGAGCGCCAACACCCTCATCAGGTATGCTCACTTTACGTGGCGGCACAGGAAGTGCAAAGGGTGTACTATCTTCTTGAGCACTAGCTCTCACATTAACACGTCTATAAGGCATATCTAATAATCTAACATACAAACAAACAAACAAAAGTTGTGAGTGGCATGCAAGCAAACTTTAGAATTAAAGGCAATGTGTTTCTGTTCCTACTCTACATACAATTCAATTAGAGACATTTCAATAATTTTAAGAATTCAGAACAATTTAAACACTTGGGTTTCTAAATCCATGGGTTACGAAAGCCAATCAACACATCAACAATCACCTAGGTTTGAGTATTAGTGAACCTTGACTCTGATACCACCAAATGTAATACCCTATACTTTACCCTATCATTGAGCCCGAATATTAGGATGTCACACCCTCTCACATGATACATAGTACAAATGAGTTTATTATTAAAGAAAAATCTTTCATTTTAGAATTTACATGAGTTTTAAGTCGAATATACTCTTAATTATCATTAAGACTTACTACACACACTTTAATTAATCATATAACAACAGTTGCACATACATGAGGGTCACTTAGCAAAATTTCAAAACTGACTACGTAGGTATCGATACTGGAACATGGGTATTGATATTTTCCTTATCGATACTGATGGAAAAATTGATACCAAAATAGTATTTTGTTTCTCGACTAAAAATAAAAAACCAGAAGTTATCGGTACCTTTCAATATGTATCAGTAATTTTACCCCGAGTATCGATACTCGTGATATGGTATCGATAAAAAATTACAACCTTTTAATAGATCCATTTTGACTTGGAACATCCATTGATTTTTTGATTTCCTCTCAAAATTCAAGATCCACCATTAAAGAACCATGTGTTCTTAGAAGAAGGTGACATTGATAAAAATCCTTTAACTGGCTCTCAAATCATGTAAAAATATTTCTAATCATCATAAAAACAAGTTTAGGATTGAATATTACCTTTGATTCGCTCTAAATTCATTGATTGAAAATATTGATTCATGAAACTTGAGAAATTTCAAAATATATTTGGATACTTTTGAGAATAATTTCGGGTGAATTGAGAAAGTATTTTAAGAAGAAAATTTGTTGGATCTATTATATGATAGTAGATCTTTAAAATCATGTAAAGTAAATGAATTTTAAGGCTCTCTAATTTGATGTAAAATGTGTGAAAAGTGGGCTAGATACATTAGTTTTAAAACTGAACCACTCACTTACTTTACCATTTAATCCTTTCCCTCCAAAATTCTGAATTTTAAGGTTTATTTGCCATATATATACTCTAAATTTTCCCTTGTTTTACAATTAAATTATATTTAATTAATATTTAAATTTATTCAAATTACCTCCAATAAAAATTATTTTAAAATTCTTTTTCAACCCAAATTGATTATTTTCACTAATAACTATTTAAAACCTTTAAAATTAATTTTTCGAATATATATATTTTTAATTTTCCAGAGTATTGTTTAATCGATTTTAGATGAAATTAACCTCCTAAATTAAATTAAAAATTACTATGAGCCCTATAAATTCCTAGTTGCACACTCAAAACCCGAAAAATATACCCAAAACTACTAGACTCGGTCTACGGATATTACATGCCTAAGCTAAAAATAGCAAGCCATCAACTCCCTCCTCCTTCAGCCGACCACATGGGGAGAGAAAATCAAAGCCTCCAAATCCTAGTTTTAGTTGTCCCTTGCTAGTATAAATAGACCCTCACTTTGTCATTCATTCATCACTCAATTCACTCATCCATCTCTCTTCATTTCCTCTCCCATTTGTTCTATATTTTCTCTCTTTTCTAATTCCCTATATTTCCCCCTCTCGAAAGAGCGTTTTCAAGGTTTGAAAGAAGCCTTATTCGGCCACATTGAGAGCTTCTTGGGTTGGATGTTTGTCAATAAGGGAAGAGCAAAGGAAGAAGAAAGCAAGTTGTGCTTTGAAAACCTACCAAAAATGGCTTACAATTTCTTCTTTTCCTTTAAATCTTTTACTTTTTCTCAATTTAATGAACATGATTTGATGTGACCCTAGCTCGGGAAGTTACCACCAAACCAGTTGAGTTGCCACAAGGACCTATAACTCGGTCACGAGCTAAAAGGTTTCAATATGCATTAGCAAGCTATGTTGATCGAGCTTGGGGAGAGCAAGTAGCTGAATCCATTGATCATGCTTGGACCAGCTCAATAGGAATCCCTTTCAATTTATTGCAAGCTGAACTTTAATTTAATTAAACTCATCTTAGTTAATAATTGAGTTGTTGGAATTTATTTTTTTATTAAACTCATTTTAGTTAATTAATTGCTGGAATAATGCTTATCTTAGTTTATTTAATTGCTGGAATAACTTATTGTTCAATATGTTTAATTAAAGTTTATTAAATTAAGTTAAGTGTTTACAGTTTATTAATTACGCTTATTAAGTTTAGTGTGTTTAAATGTGTTTTAATGTGTTTGTTAATAAATGCTTGTAGGTGACTATTTAGTTGGAATCAGTTATGTACAAGGGCTATTACAAAGTGATAAATGTGACTATTCAGCTGGAATTGGTTACATACAAGGGGCTGTTACAACAATAAAAGGAGAGCAATATGCATCATTAAAAGTCGGCAGCCTCTCCATCTTCTCCAAAGAGCTGTTCAAGAATAGCAATGGACAAATGAGTGATTACAAATTCCATAACTAATTGCCTCTTTAAGAACACTCCATGGTCTGTTTGTGTGCCCAAAAATATCATGAATGTTGTTGGTGTCTATTCGGCTGTCCAAGGGAGAATTTAAAGCTTATCCAAAACTCTTTGGCTGCTCAAAAATGAAACCTAAGGATTCAAGCTTATTAAATCAGCTGAATTAGAACATTAAATCTTATTGATAGTTGCTGTTACTTACGCCTATAATTTCAAGAGTTGTGCTTAGTGATTAAGTTTTATTTCAGCTCATTATTAGCTCATTTAAGCTGAACAATTGTGACTTTT
>CM025253.1:30620200-30630892 GCA_013677275.1 Gossypium schwendimanii | reverse complement strand
AAAAAGTTCAAGATTCATACCTCAAAATCAGTCTCCAATGAAGTAGTGGATTTCAAAAGCCACAAAAAACATATTCTAGTGTGTGCGTGTGTTTTGGCCTTTGGTCACCCAAAGCTAAAAAAATGACAGGGAAAAAATTCAAAAGAGACTGAGAGAGAGAGAATCGATAAAGAAATGGGAGAAGATTTGGATTGAAGAGATATATTTGAGGATTTGTTATGAAAGTAGAAGAAATGAGGACAAAAATTAACTTTGCAATACCGATGGAAGAAGAAGTAGAAATTGATGAGGGTAGGAAAAAGAAACGAAAATAAGAAACGGGTAAGGATTCCCTAATCGACGCTGAATGGGGGAATACCTATTACGGGACCTAGGTGTATTAGGGACGGAACTGATTCGGGACGTAATGGCATTACGTCCAACCAAACACCCGTTTGGTTGTAGGCCCGCGGAATAGGGGGAATGCATTCCTATTCCCCCTAAACAAACAGCACGTTACTTTACAAAAGTTGTTTATCTATCAACAACCTTTCAATTTCTACCATAAATTTCATAATTCATCTATATTCATCCATGGAAAAACCTAGTACCTTGATAACTTTACAAATTAATCCCCAAGATAGCTAGATTTATATTACGATCTCGAAAACATAATAATCATTAAAAAAGGACAAGGATACATACCTAATTAGGCCAACAAAGTTTGCATGAACTCTTTTCTCTTAGCTACGGTTTTCATGTTTTTCTTTTTAGGAAAGATTATGAAAATGATGATATTTTCCTTTTAATGGTCTATTTGCCATATAAGAACCTCAAATTTTAAATCCCATGGTTATTTGATCCTTTTAGCTACTAGAACTCAACTTTTTCATTTTATACAATTTGGTCCTTTTTATCGGATTAGACACAAAATCAGTAAAATTTCTTTACAAAATTTTCTTATGACATTTCTATTATAATGCTGACCATGAAACAATATTAAAATAAATTTTCTTCCAGACTCAGATTTATGGTCTTGAAACAACTGTTTCGATTTCATTAAAAATGGATTGTTACAACTCTCCCCCCTTAAAAATTTTCGTCCTAAAAAATATTACTAGTAAAGAGGTTCAAATATTGCTTCCTCATTGTTTCTTCAAGTTCTCAGGTAGCTTCTTCTATACCATGTCATTTCCAGAGAACTTTTACTAAAGCTACCTTTTTATTTCTTAATTGCTTTGTCTCACGTGCCAGAATTTTGATCGATTTCTTCACTGTAAGTCATGTCAGGCTGAATCTCAACCTCTGTTGGAAAGATAACATGTGAAGGATCTAATCGATACTGTCATAAAATAGACACATGAAAAATATTGTAGATCGTTTCTAGTTCTAGTGGTAAAGCCAATTCGTGTACAACAGGTCTGATTCTCTCAATGACCTCATATGGCCCGAGAAATCGTGGACTCAATTTTCCTTTACGACCAAACCGAAGAACTTTCTTCCAAGGTGAAACTTTTAGAAATACTTTGTCACCAACTTGAAATTCTATTTCTTTTCCCTTTAGATCCGAATAGGATTTCTGATGATTAGAAGCTGTGTTCAGGCTATCTTGGATCACTTTCACATTTTCTTTAGTCTCACGAATCAGATCGACTCCATGTATCTTCTTCTCACTGAGTTCAGTCCAATACAATGGAGTTCTACATTTACGACCATATAGAGCTTCGTACGCTGCCATCTTTATACTCGACTGGTAACTGTTATTATATGCGAATTCGACTAAAGGAAGATATTTCTCCCAATTGCCTTTGAATTCTAGTACGCAGCACTGAAGCATATCTTCTAGAACCTGTATTACACATTCGAATTAGCCATCAGTCTGTGGATGGAATACGGTACTGAAATATAACTGTGTACCCAGATCTTCTTGTAACTTGCTCCAAAATCGGGATGTAAATCATGGATTTCTATCTGAAATAATAGAGACCGGCACCCCATGTAGCCTAACAATCTCAGAAACATATAACTCTGCTAATCTATCCAGGGAGAAATCTATACGTATTGGAATAAAGTGTGCAGACTTCGTTAAACGGTCAACGATTACCCAAATAACATCTTTCTTTTTTGGGCATAGGGGTAACCCTGATACCAAGTCCATACTAACTTTTTCCCATTTCTATTCTGGTATCGTCTCTGGTTTTAATAATCCCGAAGGTACCTGATGTTAAGCTTTAACTTGCTAACATACCAAACATCCAAATACAAATTCAGAAATATCACGTTTCATTCTCAGCCACCAGTACATCTTTTTCAGATCGTTGTACATTTTATTACTCCCCGGATGAACAAACATAGTACTATTATGAGCTTCGTGTAAAATCTTCTGTACAAGCTCTAAATTCCTTGATACATATACTTGGCCTCTGAACAATAGACAATCATCAGGTTTAATCTGAATTTTTGAATCAGAAATTGACTCACATTGTACCCGTTTAGCTTGTAATTCATCATAATTTTTCTAAGCTTCACAAATCTCCTGTAGGAATGTCTGTTTAGCTTTTAGCTCAGCTACGATTGAACCATCATTAGACAACGACAATCGGGTATTCATTGCTTGTAAAGCTAACAGAGACTTTTTACTAAGAGCATTTGCAACTACATTGGTTTTTCCCAGATGATAGTCGAGAACCAAATCATAATCTTTCAATAATTCAAGCCACTTGCGCTGTCTCAAGTTCAAGTCTTTTTCCAATATTAGATAATTTAAACTCTTATGATCAGTGAATATATGGCACTTTTCACCAAACAGATAGTGTCGCCAAATTTTCAGTGCAAAAATAATGGCTGCCAATTCTAAATCATGTATCAGGTAATTCTTTTCATGTGGTTTTAGCTATCTAGAAGCATAGACTACTACTTTACCTTCTTGCATCAAGATACAACCTAAACTATTCAATGATGCATCATTGTAAATTACAAATTTCTTACCCCATTCAGGTTGGACCAAAGCTGGTGCTTCAGTTAACAGGGCTTTTAACCGGTCAAAACTTTGTTGGCGTTTGTCGATCCATTCAAATTTCACATCTTTCTACAACAACTGTGTCATCGGAGAAGCTACCATCGAAAACCCTTTCACAAACCTCCTATAATATCCGGCTAATCCCAAAAAATTTTGACTTCATACACATTTTTCGGTGCTTTCCAACTAACAATTGCTAAAATTTTATTCGGATCCACTCTAATGCTTTCAGCAGATGCTATATGTCCAAGAAAACCAACTTCCCGAAGCCAAAATTCACATTTACTGAATTTAGCATACTATTGTTTCTCACGTAGAGTTTGCAAAACAAAAAGTGATCAACATGTTCATTTTCATTCTGAGAATATACCAGAATATCATCAATGAATACTACCACAAATCTATCCAAGTATAGTCTAAAAATTTTGTTCATCAGATCCATAAATACCGCAGCTGTATTTGTTAAACCAAACGGTATTACAAGAAATTCATAATGTCCATACCTGGTTTTGAAGGCTGTTTTTGGCACATCTGAGTCTTTCACTCGTAACTGATAGTAGCCAGAACGGAGATCGATCTTCGAAAACACTATAGCACCCTTCAATTGATTAAACAATTCATCAATACGAGGCAGTAGATACTTATTCTTGATTGTAACTTTGTGAAGTTGTCTGTAATTGATACATAGCCTGAATGATCCATCATTCTTCTTAACAAATAAAACTGGTGCACCCCAAGGTGATGAACTAGATCGAGAAAAACTTCTGTCGGTCAATTCTTGCAACTATGCTTTCAACTCTTTTAACTTTGTAAGGGTCATTCTGTAAGGTACTATAGATATCGGTGTTGTCCCTGGAACAAGATCTATAGAAAATTCCACTTCTTTGACTGGTGGTAATCCAGGTAACTCCTTTGAACATACATCTGGATACTCACAGACTACTGGTACTAACTTAATCTGACTCAGATACTTTAGTGTTTAACACATAAGCAAGATAAGCATCATACATTTTTCTGACATATTTCTGTGCTGATATGACTAATATTACATTAAACAACTCGTCCATTTTATTAAATTCAATACAAAGCATTTCACCATTCTGACATTTTAGTACAATATACTTTTGTTTACAATTTACTATGGAAATAACATCAAATCAGCCAAAAAATAGAAACCCCATATCATTAGTGGACATTTCTTGCAAATTTTATCCACTATCACATACTGGTCAAGGAGATTTGATACTTTAACCACGAATTCAGTGAACTCAACAGGTAAATTTTTATTAGACACTAAATTTCTACAAATGTATGAATGTGTTGAATTAGGATCAATCAAAGTAGTAATATAAATATCAAAAAGAAAGAAAGTACCAGTAATAACATCGGGTGCAGAGGCATCCTCACGTGAACGAATATCATATGTTCTAGCTGGCGTTTGTGCTTCAGATTTTATTGTTGGATCTTTTGTTGTACCTCGGCTACCACTCACATTGCTGGGATTTTGAGTTGGTCTACCTCTAATAATGGGGTTGCTCAAGCTCGAAGTTTGTACAGTATCGTTCTCAAGCTTTTTCGGGCAGTTTCTGAGATAGTGGTCAAAAGAACCACATCTAAATCAAGCTCCGCTTTTCATGCGACACTCTCTAAAATGAAATTTATTACAATGCTTGCATCGGGGTTTGAAATTTCTAATACTGCTTGCACTTGCTACAAATATAGCCTAAGATCTCAGATAAAAGCGTCGAGTGCTTTTATCTCTCCTTAAATATCCCGCAAAGGTAACAGAACGATCATGATCTTTCTTTGACTTCTTTGAGGCCGACTGATGTAACTTTTCAGTAAATTTTTTACTTGAAGTTCTAACTTCCATCTCGGTCTATTTCTTTTCTATATTTAGTTCTTCAGCTTTGTGAGCTCGATCTACTAGTACGAAAAATTATTTTAGTTAAAGAATCTCAACTAACAGTTTTATGTCTCCGTTTAATCTCTCTTCAAACCTTTTACACATGGCAATTTCAATCGGGACACATTATTGGGTATAGTTACTCAATCGAACAAATTCTCTTTAATACTCATAGTCATGCGGCCCTGTTTAAGTTCCGGGAATTCTTTCCATTTCTGATCAAGAAACCTCTGGCTAATATTTTATTTTTCTAAATTCAATTTGGAAGAATTCTCATGTGACTCTTTCTTTCGAAACAAAAGAAATTAATGTATTCCATCATTGGTAAGTCGAGTCTTTTAACAGAGATACAACACATTTCAAACATTTGGCTGGTGTACAAGATAATTCATCCAAAACCCTTATAGTGTTTTCTAACCAGTACTCAGCTCTTTCAGGATTATATTCAGTTGTAGCTCGAAATTCTTTTTCCTTATATTTACGGATTTTATCTACTAGAGGCTTACTAATTCTAACAAGTTCTATACCTTGTGGCATATCAGGAACTGGTTGAGAAACAGGAGGGGGAGGATGTTGTACAGTCGGGTTTGTTCTTACAAACTCTGTAAACCACTTGTTCATCATTTGGAAGAAGGCTTCTTTAGCCTCTTCTCCTCGGCCCTCAGATATAAGCCTTCTACCACTAGATGCTGCTCCTTAAACTGAAGCTTGAGCATTGCTCTCAGCATCTTCGGATTCAGCTCGGTTGGACGACATTACTATATGAAAAAACATATTAAAAATGGTAAGGAGATATCACATTATCACAAGTTATATAATGACATGTATAGCTAGACTTGTACATGCTACGTTAGTCCGAGAATCGACTAAATCGTAGCTCTGATACCAATAAATGTAACACCCCTAACCCATATCTGTTGCCGAAACAAAGTTACAGAGCATTACCGGAGTTTACAGATCAAATACAATTAATACATAACATTTACTATTCATATCAAAAATCAATCGTAATATTTTTTATATGAGCCCTCGAGGCCCAATTTGTGCAATAGAAACAAGTTGGGACTAAATTGGGAACTCAGAATTTTTCACGAAATTTCAAATTTTTCCTTAAGTGCAAGGGACACACGCTCGTGTTAGCAAGCCGTGTGGGCATTCGTTGTGAGGCACACGGTCGTGTCCCAGCCCGTGTCCAATTTAGGGTACTTATTAACTTGGGTTACACGGCCAAGCCACACGCTTGTGTGCTAGGCCGTGTGAGCATACTGACTTACATTAATTAGGTGTAAGGTTCACACGGCCAAGACACATGCCCGTGTGCTAGGTCACATATCAGACGGGTAAGACACACGCCTGTGTGAAAATAAATGAGCATCCTGTTTTGCAATTTTAAAGATGCAGGGGACACATGACCAAACCATGCGCCTGACACACGGCTGAGACACATGCCCGTGTGGACGAAAATAGGCCATTTTTCTCACCTAGCTTGCCTTCCACCTACAACAACACTTTAACACGTTCTTAAAACAATACCAATCATTTAAATCAAGCCAAAACCAAGTCTTATAAATAATATATCATCTCATATGTTCAAGTATACAAACTTACCTATTTGTCCAAACACATAAACTTACCAAATTAATCAAATGCGCATTTATGCATGTTTATATCTAATTTACCAAATCCAATACAACCATACCAAGCACACTCATATCAAATGTGATATATCCTCATATATATATATATATATATCAAAACATACCATTACTAGTCATTCTAATAGCTAGTTACAATTAAAACACATATATGCTAATGTTGGCCAAATTACCCTATACATACCATTATAATCAAAATTTAGGTTTTTAGATATACTAAAAAGTCTGAGAGATAGTGTGATGTAGCTCCGACCTGCTTCCAACCTTTACGAGCTTCCGAGTATTATAAAACAGAGGAAATAAAACCAAGTAAGCATTTAATGCTTAGTAAGTTAGTATAACAAAAATTTACTTACCATGCATTTATATTTCAAGTAAACACAAAATATGCATCCAAAGTAAATTGACTAATAGCCTAACACATGATTTCATCAAACATGTTAGTGATATATTTCACATGAATATCAGGAAACATGTACGAGCTCATCAAATATCAAATTTCCATGTTCATAAACTTTCCACATCTTTTATTCATATATAAATTCCATAAATTTCGAGTATATACTAGTATAGTCCATTTCAATTTCATATTGTCTCATATCAGAACTTTACTCGTTGAATCATTTAAAATATCGATGGATACACAGGTAGTACACAAGAAGTGTACAAATTGTAATCCGTCAATTCATATTTGGGAATGCTCATTCGAGCACATAAACGAGAAACTCATGTGAGCCATGTAACGGGAAGCTTTAGAGAAACATTAACGAGAAGCTCATACAAGCCAGTATCAGAAAGTTCTTGCGAGCCAATAATGGGAAGCTTCGGACAACCATTTATCAAGACACTCATAAGTGCTACAGTGTGTCCACAATACATGCAGGATCAAAACCAATCGAGATGCTCCAAAAAGCTATTGACGGGAGGCTCGCAAGAACCATATATCGGAAAGCTCATGAGAGCTAATAAGGGGATGCTCTTTCGAGTTGTGGTGTGTCCGCAACATATGTAGAACCACAACTAATACGAGAACCCTGTATCCAATCGAATTTCATTTATTCAAACGGGATTTAATACTTGTCGCCCATTGTCAAATATGTGACCAACTTCATATGCATGACAATTACATAATTCTCATACACAACATTCAATTCGAGCATATTATTGTACAAATTTAATTACATGAACTTACCTCGACAATATTCGTGTTCGTAGACTACTATTCCGATACTTTTTATTTTCCTAGATCCAATTCCGAACTAGGTCTATCTGGATCTATAAAAGTAAATTTAAATCAATTTAATACAATTTGCATTCAATTTCATTCAATTCACATCTTAAGAAAAATTATCGTTTTGCCCCTATACTTTTGATTAATTACGATTTCATTTCTAAGCTAGGAAAATGAAATTCATAAAATTTAATCCTTATTCAAAGCATAGCCGATTTTTACATATAACAATAACAGCCAATGTATTTCACAAAATTCAAATTTTTTCCATAAATTTTATATTTTTTCAATTTAGTCCCTAAATCACAATTTCATTAAAATTCGCTTTACAAAAGTTGTTTATCTATCAACTACCTTTCATTTTCTACCATAAATTTCATAATTCATCTATATTCATCAATGGCAAAACCCTAGTACCTTGATAACTTTACAAATTAATCCCCGAGATAGATAGATTAAGCTATTATGATATCGGAAACATAAAACTAATTAAAAACGAGCAAGGATACATACCTAATTAGGCTAACAAAGTTTGCTTGAACTCTTTTCTCTTAGCTAGGGTTTCCATGCTTTTATTTTTAGAAAAGATGATAAAAATGACAATATTTTCTTATTTTATTAATTTATCATCTTTTCATCTTTTACTTTCCAATTTCATTTTTTTCTTTAATTAAATTTCCATCGATGAATCATCATACTTATCTACTAACTCCTCTTAATGATCTATTTGTCATATAAAGACCTCAAAAGTTGAATTCTATAGCTATTTGATGCTTTTAGCCACTAGAAATGAACTTTTGCATTTTATAAAATTTGGTCCTTTTTATTGGGTTATACACAAAATCAGTAAAATTTCTTTACAAAATTTTCTTATGACATTTCTATTATAATGCAGGTAATGAAATAATATTAAAATAAATTTTCTTCCAAACTCGAATTTGTGATCTTGAAACCACTGTTCCAATTTCACTAAAAATGAGCTATTACAGAATGTCCCACAGAAGTTGTAGAACGATAGTGATGTTCTTTAGATTTCTTCGATGCTAACTAGTATGATTTTCCCATTAATCTCTTTCTCGAATCTCTGGCTTCAATCTTAACATGTCTTTTCTC
The DNA here is from genome assembly GCA_013677275.1 of Gossypium schwendimanii. Lineage (NCBI taxonomy): Eukaryota > Viridiplantae > Streptophyta > Magnoliopsida > Malvales > Malvaceae > Gossypium > Gossypium schwendimanii. The sequence goes on along the minus strand of CM025253.1, from coordinate 30,621,989 downwards.
TTTACTTAGTTCTTCAACTTTATGTGCCCGATCAACCAGTACAACAAATTCTTTCAACTCAAGGATCCCGACTAATAGCTTTATATCTTCGTTTAATCCATCTTCAAATCATTTACACATTGCAGTCTTAGTCAGAATGCGCTCTCGAGCATATTTACTCAAACAAACAAATTCTCACTCGTATTCTGATACGGTCATACAACCCTATTTGAGCTTTAGGAATTCTTTATGTTTCTGATTCAGAAACCTCTGACTAATGTATTTCTTACGGAACTAGGTTTGAAGGCACTACAGAAGTTAATGTATTCCACCAATGGTAAGTCGAATCTTTTAGTAAAGATACTGCACATTTTACACATTTAGTCGGTGAACAGGATAACTCGTCAAAAAACCTGATGGTATTTTCTAACTAGAATTCAGCTTTCTCAAGATCATCCTCGGTAGTAGCTTGGAATTCTTCAAACTCGAACTTACGGATCTTATCAACAGGAGGCTTACTAACTCAAATAGTTTTCAAACCTTGAGGAATAATGGGAATCGGTTGGGGAACATGAGGGGGTGGAGGTTGTTGAGCAGCCGAGTTCGTTCGTACAAACTCGATGAACCATTCATTCATCATCTGGAAGAAGACTTCCTTCACCTCTCTTCCCCGGCCCTCAAATACGGGCTTCATACCGCTCAAAGCTACTCCGTGAAAGAAGGCTTGAGCGTTACTTTCTACTTCATCAAAATCAACCCGGTTGGATGTAATTGCTATATTAAAATATGTTTTAAAAGGGTCAAGAGATATCACACTATCACAGGTTATTTAATGGCATGTATAGCTAAACTCGTACATGCTACGTTTAGTCCGAAAATCGACTAAATCGTAACTCTAATACCAATAAATGTAACACGCCTAACCCGTATCTATTGCCAAAATAAAGTTACAAAGAATTACTGGAGTTTACAAATCAAACAGACAAAATTTCAAATATTTCATATCATAAAATATTCTTCTTAGAAACCAATCAAAATTATACATATTGTCCCTTATATGAGCCTTCGAGGCTCAAATTACGTATTAAAAACAAATCGGGACTAAATTAAAAACTTAAAAAATATTTCGAAAGCATTTAAAATTTTCAAAGCTACAAGGGTCACATTGCCAAGAGACACGCCCGTGTCTTAAGCCGTGTGGACACTCAAAATAAGGACACAGCCGTGACCTAGCCCGTGTAACTCACTGACTTGGGTCACACAACCAAGCCACACACCCGTGTGCTAAGTCATGTGAGCATACTGACTTGTACCCTTAAAAAGCTACAAGGGACACAACTGTATCACCTGGCCATTTGTCACACATGGCTGAGACATACGCCCGTTTCTTTGCCCGTGTGGACGAAAATAGGTCATTTTCGAAACCACATTTCTCACCCAATTTGGCACCAAACTAAACTCAATATTATGCATATCAACAAGCCATAGCAAGACATCCAAAACAAACCAAAATCAAGTCTTAAACATGTAAGATGTCACATACAACCAATATACCCTTAGTCACCTAAAATGACARTATTCAAACATGTATTTTCATATATATAATTTAACCAAATAAACCATCAATTTACCAAGCTAATTTGCTTCCTTTAATACCAATTCATTTATCTACCAAAACATACAATTTGATACCAAAATACATTTCAAACACTAACATATTTAAACATATATATACCTTACATATCAAGGTACCAATTCATCACCAATTCTTTACATCACAAACACATGTACAAAATGCACATTTAGCTAA
>CM025253.1:30481001-30501312 GCA_013677275.1 Gossypium schwendimanii | reverse complement strand
AAAGGAATATTTGATATACTAGGTTTTCATTTCGTTAAGATTAAATTGACATTTAACTAAAATCTTAGTTTTACTTGAACATTTTTTATATCAAACAATGACTATTTTAGTACAATTGTTACTACAATTCTTTCAGTATTGATATATTGAACAAGTTTTTCTTGTAAATATAAATAATGAGTTGGGAGTAATTGATTAAGCTTTAGTTTAATTGATTCGGTTGTAATTGTAGTAATGCGAAAAAAATGAGTTCGAGCACTTTTAATTGCATTTTTTTTCTTTATTTTAAGGGTTGAGAGGAATTATGAACAGAAATATGCATTGTACAAAAAAAATAATGAGTTTTTAATTTCTCGAAATTCTCTAATTGTTTTTATTTTTGAAGGTTGTATCATTGTTTTTAAAATTAGTAGTTGGTATTTAAAAATATAGTTATGGTTTATTGAGTCTTAGTTTGGTTGCACTGACATTATTGTCAATATAGGAAGATGTGGGTTCGAGCGTGCTGAAAATGTATTTATCCTCCTCTGTTAAAATTGGGATGAGTTATGAATTAGATTTTCAAAAAACCAAAAAATTGAGTCATGTACTCTCAAGCCTTTTCTTTATCTAAATCATTTTTGCATATATTAGTGATTTTTGAGTTTTAGGTGGAATTCTTAAATTTTATTTTAATTCAAATAGATTTATTTGACTAGATTTTCTTTTGCATTTGACTTCACTTAATAAAAGTTTAAATTAATTTCAATTGAAAAAGATAAAATTTATCAACTAAATTAATTTAAAAAAATTTTCATTTAAAGAAAAAAAAAAGGATTTGTAGAACAGGAAAAATAAAAGGAGTTGACGATTAATTGCTTCTAGAAATATATAAAAATATGTTAGCAATCAAAATAGTTAGGCGTTGAAAGTGTAAACGTGGAAATTGTGCTGTTTTGGGGGACCACGGCTTCGTTCATCAGTCGCAGTTTCCGGAGCTAAGCTTGGGATATAATAGAGTTGAACCGCTTGGAAAATTGGAATGTTGTTTTAACTTTCGACTTCTCCGCCAACGTTTAGACTTGGAACCAACAACTACCAATCAACAAAGCATAAACAACGAATTGATTGAATTAGAACAATTTAATGAAAAAGATGTCTTATTTTAAAAAAACCCATTTTTTTTTATATGAAAAAAGAAAAAAGAGTGCATCTAAAATAATCATTCATAAATTAATAAAATCCATACATATTACTTAGACAACTAGGTGAATTCTAACACCGCATCACTTAAAAGCAATAAAATTACCAACGAAATCCCGTAGCAGCACCTCCAGGCTCATATTGTCATTGATATTATCTTCCCTGTTTCCACATTTAATTTTAACCATCCAATTGGTGGTTTTATCGCTCTCGGCAAGACATGTAGTTGCTTAGCCCATCACGTCTCAAATGTTGAGCACTTCTATATTGTGCCATATAACTAATACACCAACTATCAACAATTGTGAAGTTTGGGTCCACGCCATACTGATAAAAATTATAAATCATTGTCTAATGGATCAGCTTTCACCAGTTTTTTATTAGCCTATTCTTAAGGTTTCTAGTTACGGATCGAGTTACTGAACGATTTATAGAAAAATCCTTTGATTTAGTGGAGCTTTTCCTCTTGTTTCTTTCACATGAATAACTTATAGTAAACTAGTGAAACTCGTTTGAGTTTTAAATCTCTTGACTAAATTATTCTAACGTAATTTTATTTCTCCCAACTTGGTCTCTTTAATAAAGGTTATATAGTTCAAATAAAATATTAAAGCAAATATTCCAACAAAAGAAGGACTCCTAATAGATAAAAAATCTCCTAATTAAATTAAACATCTTAACTAAGGCAAAACTCCTAATTGTAACACTGTATATCCGACCTGATCGCCAAGTCCGAATTAAGGGATGTCACATTTGTTGCCGAAGCAACTATGATTAATAACGATTCAATTTAACCTTGTATGTGCTAACAATTATATATTCATTTATAATAAGATAAATACTCATATTCGGGTCTTATGCGAGCTTATGAAAGCTCTTAAGGTGACTCGGGTCGAATAAGGATCAAACTGTAAAGGTTGTAAAATATGGGGTTGACATCGTGACTTTGGGGGCTCCTTATTGCGACGCAACTTATTGACTAGACTAGTTGCGATATTAAGGGCCTGACGTCATGACGTGACCTCTATTTTTAACAAGGTCTAATTTGGTACCCAATCAGTCATACCAACACCTAACCAGTTGGTCAATTCAACTGTTTAATTAAGAAATACCAATTCATATACTCAATTCTAACAACAAAACAACACTTAACATGTACATAATTCAATATATCATTCATTGCATTGAATCGTATGACAATTTCTACCATTTTTGAAGCATTTGAACCTTTCATATCAAGGCAATCCATTTAGCATAACATAACATGACATTTCGATTTCAACCATCTCAACATGAAATTTTCAATATCAATTGACCATAATAAGCTAACCTTTACTAGCTTAAACATCAATGCAACTGTATTATATATATACAAAATCGATTCAAAACCTAGGTTCATGCCATGTATTAAAAAAAAAGGGACCATACTGACATTGCCAAGTCGAGGATCACAAATCTGATGATGAAATCACCTCTAGAACTTCGATTTATACCAATACCTGCACACAAAATAAATAAACCGTATGCTGAGCGATAACTCTCAATCGTACTTCCATGATTCAAGTCAATATAACACAAACTTAACTCAAATGCCTACACTCAAATCAAATTCAAATTATAGCCATTTTGCATACCAAGAACTTCCTTTACAATATGAAACATGCATATAACCATTTTGGAACATCAATTCACTACATATGCACTTAAATTTACCATTCATGCCATTTAACACTAAGGTACCGATTCTTTCATTCATACCACATTTCTTATTACTTACCATACCAATTTCTATTTATTTCATAATCTACTTACTCATTTCTTACTACCATTTACAAGTATATATTTATACCTATTATTTCATCAATTTAAGTTCTCAATTTCATTTTACCATTTCAAACATGTTCGAGCTAACGGACCTGATTCTATCCAATTCACATAAATTTTCATATTCTTACTCTTTCATAAATTAAAAATATATACATACATATAGTTCCATATCATCAAATCAGTCCATATATACTATTATCAATTCATAGTTTCTTACCATTTCAATTCAACTCACACATCATATTAGCTTACCTTGATCATTAAAAGTATAATATCTACTAATCATTTTGGCATTCAGCATGGCTATCCTTGGCATATAATGAAATAAATTGACACATATCAACATTATCAACGAATTATATTAGTCATGTTTTCATATCATAAGTAATATCACTACATTAATGAAATCACATACCTATCACATATCAAATATCAAACATATGCTATCTCATTTCCAATTCACATTTTAGTTTTCCATTTCCATTTAATTGAATATCGCTTGATAGAACTATAGTAAAATAGACTCGGATACACGGGTGAATAAGTTGCTCACACAAGCCGACATTATATCAAGGTTACCCGTCCAGGCTAAACCTATGATACATATAACTAGAGAATCTGCAACAAATACAATACCTCATTATAACATGTAAAATCCTTGATCAATCAAGCGTATACCCTATTGGCATGCCAAATATATCCTAGCCTTTTACTAAGTTCACACGAGCATCATTTCCATATATATATATCATTACCATACCTGTAATCATTCTTATTTACCTGTCATACCCTGTTTCCGACCACATTTTCATTTTCATACCATGTACACTATTTTATCACACGACATCCATTTATCTAATTTCATTTTAATTTAGTCCAATTAATATATATATAATTTCACATTCAATTTCTTAATCACATCTTAAACTATCATAATCACACGACAATAATTGAACTTTTACAATTTAGTCCCTAAGCCTTAATTAACCATTTTTTAGCTAAATTATTTAACCAAAATTCAATATATTTTTAGAATAACTCCGTAAATATTTCTATTTAATATTTATAGACTCAGTTTACAAAAATGGGGTTCCAAAATTGTACTTTTTGACACTTGCATTTCGAGTCATTACAATTGTCCCGTCTTAAGAAATTTCGTCCTCAAAATTTACTGAGAAAGAGGTGGGGATACTGGGATCTCTTTGTCTCTTTTGATCCCCAGTTAACTTCTTTCGCACTATAATTGCGCATAAGGCTTACAATATTGACACGCATTATTTCTTAGCTCTTTTACTTTTTGAGATAAAATCTATTCTGATTCTTTTTCGTAGGATGGATCAAATTGAATTTCGATCACATCTTCTATCAAATTGAATTTTGATCACATCTTCTAACATAATATGAGAATGACCAAATAGATATCATCTAAGCATAGATAGATGAAACACATCATTATAACAATTGTTTAGGTGTTGAATGATATATTGAATTATGTACATGTTAAATTTTGTTTTGTGGTTAGAATTGAGCATATGAATTGGTATTTCTTAATTAAATGGTTGAATGGAACAATTGGTTAGGTGTTGGAATGGCTGATAAGACCTTGTTAGAAACATATGTCGCGTCGCAATGTCGGGCCCTTAATGTTGCGACAAGTCTAGTTAGTATGTTGCATCGCAATGAGGAACCCTCGAAGTCACGCCATCAACTCAATATTTTGCAACCTTTACAGTTTGGTCCTTATTCGACCCGAGTCACCTTAAGAGATGACGTAAGCTTAGTTACGATTTGTTTCATGATTTTAAATGTCCAGATTGTCTAAATAGGTACTAGTTCAAAAGTTGATAAAATGATAGAATTTAAATGACAAAGTAGAATTGGATATAACTCTCGAATAAAACAAACCAGAAAAGAACCGACGTTATATAATAATGCGACCTGAATTCTATAAGGTTGTTTTAGACTCAAAAATTTTAAGGATGGATAAGAAAGATCGCCACACTTTGGGATAGTAAACAAAGTGATAAGATTGATTTGAATGCCACAAGAACAAGTTCTTGATAAGTTCGATAAGTTCTTGAAGAACAAAGAGATTAACTCAAAAGATATTATATCAAATAGTCTCAAAAGTCTAACCTTACAATGCTTAAAAACTAAACTATTTATAGGCAAAGTAAAAGGAAAACGAATGGTCTTTTAAGCTTGTTAGTTCATGCACAAAATTACTCCAAATATTTATCTTCTAATGTCCTTTGCAATGCCTTCATGTATCAGCCCCTAAGGGGACCGAATAAACATATTTTCTCCCAAAAACAAATAGTTGGAGTGTGTGAATGCCTTAGATCCTTCATCAGCCTTTGAACATTCCTAAAGACATATTTAACATGCATTAGACACATTAAACCAACTAATAATGTTGCAATAAAAAAGACAAAATTAAAGCAAACTTTTAAGACACATTGACACACTTAAGACACATTTAAAAGATGTAATAACAATGACACAAATTAAACACAAATAATAAATATGTAACAAAACTAACTAAATAAAATAACAACTAAATTAACTAAAAAAAATACCAAACTTAAAGCATATTAAAAATGCAGCACACAAAAGAATAAATAGCACATATATAAACTAAACTTAAAAATTAAAAGGTTGTGGAATTTAAATAATTTTGGACAATTTTTAGGCCTTAAAGCTCACATGAAAGATGTTGCATGGCTTTGATTGATTCTCATCTTGCATTTAGGCCCTTCAAGCTTGGCCCATTCTTGGGTTCTTTTAATCAAATCACATGACATGACCGATATCACATCAAGAGCTTTTGTAAGCTCATATAAAACCTGAATACGAGTATTTATCATATTATAATTGAATGCATAATTTTTAGCACATACAAGTTTAAATGAACCACTATTAATTATAGTTGCTTTGGCAACAAATATGGCATCCTATAGCTCGAACCCAATGATCAGATCAGTTATGGGATGTTACACTAGTAATATTCAATCTACTAATCCTTCTTATAATTTTTATTTCATCAAACAACAACTCCATCAAACATCAAGCTTGTGGGTCTTCAATGTTTATAGGTTTTACCCACAAATGCATTCGTAACATTACCCTCTCACTGGAAAAAGAACTTGTCCTCAAGCTCATAGTCTAGATAAGCATTGTGAAAATCATCAACATCCTCCCAAGTGGCGTCAAATCCAACTAAACCAATCCACTTAACTAAGACTTCCCATTTACCATGATTTAGTTTAGCATGAAGAACTATAGATGGAATGGGTCAAACTTGACCATCGATGATACATGGTAAGCTAACCATAGTCATCGGTTGGTTATTATGAAATGGCTTGAGTAGAGAAGCATAGAACACGTCATGAAGTTTACACAGGGGGTAGTTCTAATTGATAAGCAATAGAACCAATCTTGTGCAACATTTTGAAAGGCCCAGAAAACTTAGAGGTAAGCTTATGTCGAGGCGTCTTTGGAAGTGATTTTTGGAAATAAGGACGTCAATGTAACCAAACCAATGTTCCAGGTACATAATCAATTTCATGATAACCTTTATCATAATATGGTTTAAACCGCGCCACGATTTACGAACGTCGAGTAGAGAATTAGCATAAAATATTGAGAAATGAATAGTGACTTTCACTACAAGTGTGACAGGTCAGTTGTAATATTTATAAGTGTTATAATGGAACACTATGAGTTTTCTAAAGATCGAATCCAAGGGATTTCTAAATTGGTAAATGCGTTTATGAAGTTAATTACAAATTAAGTAATTACTAATCTATTGAGTCGGAAATTATCAAGAAAATTTCAAATATAAATTGTTTATTAACTAAATTTAAACTATCAATTAAACAAACTAGGCTAAACTTTCTTCATATTTTTTAGACAATGTAAATGATTAAAACAATGTTCAATTGATTTGTTAATTGCTAACTAAGCTAATAAATCTATACCGATTATATTGTTTATCACTCTTAGCTAGAAATCTTCTCTTGGTCTCATCCTAAACTAAAAGATACCACCTAAGCTCTCCTATCAGTCTCACTTAAGCATATAGATCTTCTTTCAATTTCACTATTCGACATAATTATATCGAACTATCTAATGATAAACTCTCATTTTGGTCTCCTTTATCTAGCATAGACATTAAATTAATTTAACAATCAATTCATGAATTAACCAACAAGCAATATCATCACATAAGAAAGCTTAACACCCAAATAGACATGTCATCGTATAGTTGATATGCATGATTTAAAGGTAAGAGTAAGAAATGCTCATTTAGATTTGAAATCAATGGCATCCAAAAGCTCGATTCATCTTTATTTGCAAAAGTCTTTAACAAGAAAGAAGAAATAAAACAACAAAAAATAAAATCTATTCTAAATAAAGGGGAAAACCTAATCTAAAAATAAGAAGAAAAGAAAAAAATCTAATCTAAAAATATGATAAGTAAAGAAAAAGTTTCAACCCCCAAAAATCTACTCCAAAAAGCTTATAAAGTAGTATTTATAGTCTAATAACATTTGACCTAATAAAGACAATTATGACCTCACTTAAAATCTAACTTAAGCCTTGTTGGATTGCAAAACACCCTGTAGAATTTTGGCCTCATCAGAGTCGGTGTCGTGACACCTACATACTGGTGTCGCGACATCAGCAGTAGATTACTCTAGGGATGCTTTTGGGCTTTAGTGATGCGACAACAACCCTTTGGTGTTGCGACATCGTTCTTAGGCAATTTGAATTTTTCATCTACTGGGGTTGTGGCTAGTGTTGCGACCTTGCTAGGCCACAATTGCGACCTTAAGAGTTGGTGTTGCAACTTTAAAGATAGTCAACTCAAATGTGCAAAATTTTGAAGTCCAATTCCTTGGTTGATAGGAAAGGCACTAGTGTCGTTACATTAACATCTTGGTGTCTCGACTTTGGCTCTAGCTTAGGCTTTTCTCTTCATTTTTGTATCAACCAAGTGCTTAAAAAAAACTTAAATAAAAAATTATGTTCCTAATGGAATAAGCTTGTCATTTTATTCCAAAAAGCATAAAAATGCAATAAAAACTAAAATTATGCATAAAATCTAATAATCAAGGAAAAGTAATAAAATATAGTATAAAGTACTCGAGAATAAGCTCGTTAAGTGTTTAAATAACTTTATTTGACGTATGTAAATATGACAGATCAGTCTTCATACGTTGTTAGGATTGTTGAAGCCCAAAACAGATTTATTGTAATACAATAACTTGATTAATAATGCTTGGTCCATTGCATATACTTGAGAAGAACCAACCTCATAGGACAATAAGTGAGGTAGATCTCGATCATAAACCACATTAAAAAAGGAAGTACCAAGTGTGGTGTGAAATTAAGGATTATAACAGTATTCAGCCTATGGAATCCAATTCACCCAAAGCTTTGGTCGATCTCTCGCGAAGCATCACAAATACATTTCAATTGTTTGATTGATGACTTCAGTTTGGTCATCTTTTTGTGGATGATAAGTCGAAGAAAAAGCTAAGTTTGTCCCATGTAATGAGAAAACTCCTTCCAAAACTTGCCTGTGAAAAGTACCTCACTATTGCTTACTATGGATTCTAGCAAGCCATGAAGTTGCATGACTTTATCAAAGAAGCTAATTGCTACACTAGTTTCAGTGTATGGGTGTACTTAGAAAATCTATCAACCACCACTAGCAAAATTATTTTATACCATGATTTTGAAAAACCGCTAATAAAGCCTATTGAGATAGCAACTCATCTTTGTGTTAGTAATTGTAAAAGTTATAATAAGTCAATTGGGCTTAAATGCTTGACCTTATTGCATTGGCAAACCAAAATGTTTCCACATACCCATTAATGGTTGATTTCATCGCTTTCCCATATAAATCCTTGCGCACAGGCTATAAAGTCTTTTGTATCCCTTAATGTGTTGCATTATAGAAGCCAAATAGAACTAAAGATGTAATAGTTTGATTTTTAGTAGTGCGAAAAATGATGGCTTCGAAGCCCGGTTCTTTGATTGTTGAGTTTGTAAATATTATTAATTAACATTTACAAGTTAATTATAATTTTATATTGAATTTTGGTTTGGTGAAATTTGTCAATTGGAAAATTAGTTAAAGTACAAGTGTACCAACCCTCAAGTCAATGGTGTTGGAAAATGAGGTATGAGGACCTTGATTTTGTAAATCGAGCCTGTAAACATTTTATTAAATGTTTATGGAGTTGTTTTATAGCTCAATTGAATTTTGGATTAGTATTTTTTGTCAATTTAGTGATTAATTAAGGCACAATGACTAAATCATAAAAATCGTAAAAGTTAATCGCTATTAATTTTTACTAGTTAAAATGCTTAATTAATAAATGTTTGAGGGTTTAAATGAAAATTAACCACTTTTAAAAGGTAATGGACGGTAGGAACACTAATTAATTGAAAAAATATGTTAAATAATGTTTGATAAAAGATTAAACATATGTTAGAATAAGGTAAAAAGTATTTTCTTCATCATTTTTCTTTTTCTCATCACCGTTTCTTCATCAAGTAAAACTAGTAAAGCCATTGTTGATGCTCATACTTTTGGTCGTTGCATGTAAGTCTTAAATAAGTCAGTTTTCGTAATTTTTATATTTTTGATATCGTTGTAGCGTAACCTAGTTATCATGGGTATTTAATTGTAAAAGTACCAAAGGTTTTAAAAGTTTTTATTAATTATTTTTGAGGTTTTTGATGTTTAATGGTAGGATTTGAAGCCTGGAAATGTAATAGAGCTAATTTGTAAAGTGAAATTTGTTAGTTATAAGTGTAGGGACTAAAATGAAAATATTTCAAAATTAACATGAAATTTCTATAATTATTGAATTTAGAGGGCTATACAGGGATGAAATTAAAATTGGAATGAAAAACAGGGCTTAAATGTGAAAATTATGATAGTTTTGATTTTAAGGACTAAATTGAATAAAATACAAAACTTTAGGGAAATTGTGTAAAATGAAATTAAGTTATCATATGCCTTGAAAGGATGTTATAAGGTAATTGGAACTGATAATTGGTAATGAATTATTATAGATCGAGATTTAAATCAATCGAATGTTAATTAAGAAATAGGAGAAATTACAGATTAATCCTTGACACTTTGTAGTTTCCGTTTTCTAGGTAAGTTCATATGGTGTATTTATATTCTAATTCCTCATGTGTATTAGATTGTGAATGTTATATATATAATAAATGTTTTAGTGAACTTTTGATTGTTTACAATTTAGTACAAAATAGTGAGAAATGATTAAATTGAAATGGAATAACATGAATTTACATGATTGAATTACACTGATGAAACTTCATAAATGTATCGTACTGATCGACCGTAATTCGATGTAGTATATTAAACTAGTTTTTGCACTTTAAGAGCTTTAACATGAGCATTTTCGTTGCGTTTTAATTACATTTCAGTAAGTTTAATTAAGTTTAATAAATGGGTAAATTAAGTCTTTTGTTGACCTATGGGGGAGCTAATATACTTTGTGAGTGTCAAGGAGACCATTAGAAGGCGTATTAACTCAGTATTGGCTACTAAATTGCAATACGGAGCATGCGATGTTGCAACATAGGGAGCAAACTAAGAAAAGACCAATACTGCCTTCAATGTTGCAACACAGCCTGAGGAGGTCGTAACATACCCTTGAAGCTGAGCATACTGCCCTTGATGTCGCGACACAAGACTTGATGTGTCACAACATTACAATTGTACGAGAGATTAATACGAGCCAAGGGCTTTTTGGTCCGCACAATCCAACTTTAAGCTCGAGAATGTCAGCTAACCTAGGTTTAAGGACAACGACCATTCTAAATCTATAAATAGGCTTAGATAACACATGTTATATAAACCCATTTTCACTTTGTATAATTTTCTCTTTAGATTTAGACTTTAGATTTCCTCTTTTCTTAGGTTTTAGATTTCTGTTCTTGTTATTTTCTGTTAGGAAGAAATCAGATTCTAGAATTATTCTCAAACTTATGAGGATTTTGTGCTTAAATTCAATATAATCAGGCTTCTTCTAAACTTTATTCTTGAAACTGTTCTTTATGTTCATTATTTCATTCAATTTTATATTGTTAACTAGACCCATGAGGAACTAATCCTCCTGTGGGGATTAGCGAGTGGAGGTATGAATAATTAATTATTTTGTAGTGATTTCTTAACGGATGAAGAACCTAAAACCCTAGGCCTGACAACCCTAGGAAGTTATCAAGGTGGGAATTAACCCAAAATTGGTATGGTCTATCCATGAACACCTTAAACTTGAACCATTCTGGAATGTGAGGTCGGAAGATATGTAGTTCAGTGGACGTATCGGAAGATCCTACTAGGGTATTGAGTAGTTGATTGAACAAGAAAACTCAAGACGATAGTTGATTATGTATTCCGAAGCAAGCTAAATCACTAATGCTCAAATTTGATACATATTTATTTATTTGAATTCTTACTTTTGATTTATTTAATTTTCTTTTATGATTCTTCCTATAGTTTATTAAAACCCTTCTTTCAATATTTCATAATATAATTTAACTAATGTACTTATTAGATCTATTTATGTTTAAATTAGAATTAATTTAGTGCTCGCCTCCTTTGGCTACGATCTTCGGAGTACTTACCTACTCCGTTGTAACTATATTACAACCTGACTCGTATACTTTCGAATACCGTTTATTCACATCTTTTGTGCAGAAGTTCTACTCTGGAAGTTGGTATGTCCAAAGACGGTCACATACACATGGTTATAGATTGATTTTCAATGATCTCGAGATCCAACATTTGTTACGGACTCAAAGATACATGTGATAGGTTTAGCTCAAACAAGGAACCTGATGACGTTTTAAAGGTTTAGCCTGAACAAGTATCCTGACATGTATATTTACATCTTTGGCTAAAATATTTGATTTTTTTGATAAAAGGTTTAGCTCGGACGGGTAACCCGACACAAGTGAATATGTTTAGCTCAGGCTAGCACCAGATGTGATTAGAATCAGAGTATTCAAGTTCTTTTACGATGTTTTATTAGGTAACACTAATGATACAAAAATGTGGAAGTTGAACAATTTGAATTATGTATATTGATCCTAAGTGGTGCAATGGAGAGATTAAGGGCAATGATTGAGTATATTTCCATATGATTGAATGGTGGTTAAATTGAATGTAAATGATATAAAACTTATGCTTGTAATTGAAATGTTATGTAATCAACTATGAGTCAAACTCACCTTGATGTTGTTGTGTTATGCCATGTTAGGTGAACTTGATTTTACATTATTTTTAGTATATCTATTGAATGGTTGATGTAAGTTAATTGTTTATATTGTATGAGCTTACTAAGTATTTCGTAATACTTATTCTGTCATACCTTTTTTCCCCTATAGATTTTGGATGTCCGAAACGTGCCAATCAGATCCTCAAGGAGCTCACACTATCTATCTCTTGATTTGGTAGACTTTTGATCATTTGAACCCGAATATATGTGACATGTACTTAGGAATGTTTAGACGTTTATAATGTTATGTACATTTCGAGGCATTTTGAGCATAAATTCTTATGGAAATGCTAATTTGTTATGCTTGTAAGTTGGTATCATGTTACGTAAGGTTAGAATAATCAAAGTGAATTAAGTATTTTAAACTAGTTGATTGCATGAAATGGATGAATGGTTTGGAATTGTATAAGTAGCTTGAATGACATGAAGTAAAACATTTAACCTTGTTGTGTTTTGGTGCCACATGTGATATATTGATTAGATGTTTAAGGGAAATGATATATGATATGTTTTGGCATGAATTTTAAGTGTTTTGAACATGTTTTCATGTTGGATAAGTGCACCTATTTGATGACTTGAGTGGTTACTTTGAACAAATACCAAATGACCTATTCTTGCACCACACGGGTTGGCCACACGCCCATTTTAGTATTGTCGATTTGGTCAATTATTTTTCTCATGGCTTCAATATGTTACACAGCCAAGCCATACGACCATGTGACTGCTGGATGAAAATTATGGTTTTTTTTACCCACATAGTTTTAGAGAGTTACACGGCCTAGACACATGGTCATGTCTCCTGATTTTTATGAATGCCCTTATCTTTTGAAAATGTTTCAATTTGATTATTATTTGTGCTCGGGCAACTTAAGAATTTTCTTAAACTCGATTAAAACTCGAATCTTATTGTATATCATAATATGTGAGTGTTTATGACATGATTTATTTTTTGAAGGATTTATTTATGATGTAAGTGATTTGTAATTTTTGACATGTTTCAAATTAGTCCTAGTAAATTCTGGGCTGTAACACCCTTATACCCGATCCACATAATGGGTTTGAGCTTCAGAATGTTACACTCATTGCCACAGCAACTTCAGAGAAATTTAGTTCAAAAACTCTTCCTAATCAAGTTAATAGTACGATTTACAGTTAAAATATAAATTTCCAATTTCATTCCAAGTTTTATTCGAGCTATCGTTGGCTCTTTCAATAGTTTATAGACAATTTAGGATCTATTTGCAAACTCTTCATATCATACAATTCTACTAAAATACTACATTTACAGAGTTCTGCAATTTAATTACTATACCATATAAATTACTATTATTCATATGCATCTACTTTCAAATTACAACACCGTATGATTTAAAATCAAATTATAAAATTTTACAACTATCAAAGTACTACAAATGAGTCCATTCATACATTATATAACAATTTTTAAGTGTTATACTCTTCTACTATTTTTACTCTTCTTCTACATTTCTATTCTGCATCGTTTATATACGTATATTTATATGAGAATTCATAAACAGATCTAAATAAGAGAACGCCTCAATTTTTATATAAATTAACCAACTCAAAAATATTTCCAACAATATTCTATTCCTTTCATAAAAATAATTGATTTCCAATTTAACAATTCTATTTCCCTAATTACTTTACCTTTTCCTTAAATTATAATACTATTCTGTATAATCAAACCACGTCAACTTTATTCCTTATAATAATCATATTTCAATAATTTTTTTAACTTAGAATTTCTATTTTATTGTACTTTCCATGCTTGTTCGTACATTGATGTTCCATTTTGTATTTCTATTCCATTAATAAATTATTAATCAAATTTTTATTAAATAGTTTTAAACCAAATCATTTATTATTTATTAGTTTAATATTTCTCTAATAATTCAACTAAGCACTTATATAATCAATTTACTCTAATTTTAGTTTTATACTTTTCAGAACTATCCAAACAGTCCAGTTTTCACTGTTTTACATATTAGTCCTTGACTTTTTTTTTTACAATTCAATCCCTAAAATACCAAATATTTTCTTTTTGATTTATTTAATGTGAAATTTAGTTAGTGCATCACATAAACACTCCCATAAATTTCGAATTTTATAAAATAGCCCACTACTTCAAAAAATTCCAGTTTAATCAATTTAGTCCTGATGATTAAATTATTTGATGTTTTAACTAATCGGTATCTCATTTCAATTTTTACTACCATTATTATAAGCCAGAGACTTTCATCATCCTTATAAAGGTCCTTTTTCTTATTTTATCTTACTTTCAATTTAATCCTTCTCTATCTTTTTCATCGAATTAGTCACACAACATTTATCTTTGCATTCAACCAAAAATCATAAGTGATTTAAATGCATAAAATAACTTATCGTTTTTTTCTCCAATAAACTTTCTTAAATTTTCTCTTTTAGCAATCAAGTCACTTCTATTTATTTCCATTAGATTACTTGCTTAAATCTTTCATAAATTAATTCCAAAACCCCATCCATTAACACACCCATTCATAGAGATAATCTTTCCATTTCTATAAACATGGAAAATAATTCTCTTAAATCAATTCATATGATTTCTATTAAAACTCTCATAAACTATTAACTTCTATTAAAATAAACGACTTACCTATTTTCTCCAAACCAAATTCCCTCTTATTCTGCCTTACTTAGACCTCCTCTCCCTCCCACCGCGAGGACCTTTTGTAGGGGTAGAAGAATTTTTATGAAAACTTTAAATTTTGCATGAAAAAGACTAAATTAAATAAGATGAAAACCTTTTATTTTTTTCTTCTTTTTCCTCCTTCCATTCCCATTTGGCCAAGGGCGTTTATCTTTCCCCCATCTTTTTACACCCCACATTGGGGTTTTTATAGAGAAGAGAATGAACTCTCTTCTATCTTCTGGTTGTTTCTTTAATTTAATTTCATTTTCTATTTAATTTGTTCATTTTATTATTTAATAGATTAAATCAATGGTTAGGATTCAATCATTGAAACTTTTATCTAAGAACTACTATAATCCAATCAAAATATCTTCTTTTTATTATTTTTCTAATCTTTCTTCCTTCTCCTAAAAGACGACTCAAATTATATATATATTTTCACCTCGAATTGCGGTTCAACCTTCAAAAGAAAACTAATCCATTAATTCGCCAACCAATCAAATTGTACCAAATTTTACTCCTAATTGCCTTTCCTTCCATCCAAGTGTATCCAAGTATATTAATTAAATATATACTGTACTCATTATGTCTCATAAAAATCAACTAATTATTGAAAAAATTGTCAATTAAATTTTTTAAAACTTTAGTTCTTAAACTTTTATATTTTATTTAATTTAGTCCATACCATTATTTTCTATTTTTGCCTATAAATATTTTATTTTTATTTGTTTATGTCGTGTTAAAAAATATTTATTTGTGATTCCACCTTTTCTTCTTATAACCTATTTTCACTTTTAGTCCTCTAACTTTCACCAAATTATAAATTATTTTATTTTACTTTCTTCTTTTTTCTTTTTTTTTTTCGTTTTGCCAAACCAAATTTCAATACATTCAATCCCTTTTCTTGATAAATTTATCATGTACGTTATTGGAACAATACAATTGTTGTACTGAAAATTTTGGGGTAGTACATAGGTAATATTGGAGCTTACATTAGCTTGTATAAGGCTAGAGAAATGTTGTATTTGGTAATTACGAAATGAATTGACTACGATTGCATGAATTATGTTCAATTTGAGTATTATTTGTGTATTTATGAAGTATTCCATGTTTATTTAAAATAATCGATGTGAATTGAAAGCGTACGACTCTAGTTATGACTGTAGCATTTCATAGCTCGGGTCCGACGACCAGATTGCGTAAGGGTATTACAAAGGAAATTAGTGAAGAAAATAATAATAGATAAACATGTTCCTTGTATAAGATCAACCCTCCATGCACTGACCATAAGTCACACAATCCTACTTTCTCAATTCATTCACGCAATTGTTGCAAATCTGTAGTATTTTGAATTTCTAGTTGAATCATATCAAACAATAACACACGAGGTTGACTAAATTGCACATACTAGCCCCTCAATTTAGTCACGATGAGAAAGTGCATCGAAAACCTTGTTTAGGCTTATTACCTTGTACTCAAGTTGAAAATCAAATCCCTATAATTTGCTAATTCAGTGTTGTTGTAGTGATTTCATGAGTCTCTATTCAAGTATGTACTTGAGGCTATAGTGATTAATATGTTGCACTACTTTAGCCAACCCAACCAATTCTTGCTCAAATTGTTGGATCTAGTACTTTGAGTGTAGTATATTAATTTGAAAACTTGTATTTTTTTAAACAAATTGAATAATAAAAAAAATTCATGGATTACATTAAATACTTTGTATGGTTGTCCTCATATGATTTTCGTAAGCAAAGTAAAATGGAAGCAAATGTTGCTTATTGGTTGTCTAATGTTTAAACTAATACTAAGCGATATTATGTGGTCGGATCGTAATATGAAAAGAAAACTTATGTTAGTAGACGAACCTAAACATGTCCTTAGTCTAATTGGAAATGAGAAAATCGATTGAAACACTAATATGTCATCTATCAAGTCCAATTGAGGAGATGTTTTTTTTCTTGGGCATCGAAGCGAATGACTCCTAGAAGATAGAGACATAGATATGATTGACAGGACTGACAGTATATCAAACTGGACCCAAGAATAATAGATTCTGAATCTGTTAATGGATTTATCAACTTGTGATGTTTATAATGTGGCATACCTAAATCCTGAATGGATGATGAAGTATGTATTAATGACTCGTATACTTTGATGTAAGTAAATGACTGAGTTTGAATAGACAGGGAATCGAAAGTTGGTGCATTGGGTGTACGACTTCTGCAGTATGTAGCATCATTCACAACAGTGGAATTCATAGCCTGAGAAATGGGTATCATTTCATTGGCATTACATGGTTGATGAAAAGTAAACGTGACCGCTGGTCGTTCATCTTTTTGATGAATGAATTGATCAATATTTGATAGTGATTGACTTTTCATGAATGAATGGATATTATCCCAAAGAGATTAGGGATATCCTATGAGGGTAACACTTATGAAAAGGTCATAGGACGAGCACTAATCGAGTTGCTTTTGTAATGGTATGTTGTTGGGGAGAGCTCAATCACCATACTATAATGGAATGACTTCATAACTAAATAAGTTTATAATTAACAGGTGAAAAGCTGAAACTTAATTTTAAATCATTTGAGCCTCAACTACATATGTCCAATCGGTCCTTCCGCAAGCTTATTGAAACCATAAATGAATTGCATGTTGAATCAAATGAGTAGAAATGAATAGAAATGATGAAATAGAGAAATATGAATCATTTAGAAATGAATGTGGTTTTCTCCAAAATGGAAATGGAAATGGAAAATGAAAATGAAAATGACCTGAAAAATAAATTTATGTTTTTCGAATTACATTAAGTTTGAAAATGGATATAAGTCATTTGGTCACAGTGAATCATTGAATGCGAAAATATTAAATATATTTTCTCATAGATTCTTTTAATGTAAAGTCATCGTGATTTTAACAGAATTAGAATTGGGTTAAGAAAATTATTTAATATGAAATATATTGAAGTTTAGTTTTGAGAAATAGAAAAACAAATAGCGAGTGTGGGCTCACTTCGAATAAAATGTTTTCCACAAAATTATTAGTGAGGTAATTTCGTAATTTCTCTAAACTTCTGGGCCTAGTTGTAAATAAGAAAAATATATTTAGAAATCTTTTGAAATAATTTTTCAGAGGATTTTCTCTCTACAACTTTCTCTTAAATTCAAGTTTGTGAAAAATAATAACTTAGGACTTTCTTTATATAAGGAGAGTTTAAAGAGTTTAACTAAGATCAAACGTAATCACTTTAATATTAAATTAATATTAAATCTATTAAATTTAATTTAATATTAAGATAATCACTTTAATAATAAATTAATAAAATACTATCAAGATAAGTATTAAATTAAATTAAATATTAAATGTAACGCCCTAAAATCCCTTATATATTTATTTTTGTATGTTTGTGACACAAATATCTATCAGCTTCAGTGGTTATGTGTTCTGGGAGTGTTTGGGAGGTCCCAAGTTCAAGCCTTTGCTGGGGCAAAATTTTGTTTTTAATTGAATCAACCCCTATCTTTAATCAGTAGGCTTATAAATATATGATGGTAAAATATATTAGAATGGGCTTGCTAGTCTAGTGGTTTGGTTGACTGTTAATGTTGCAAGAGGATTAGATTTCAAGTCCCTGTGCTAGCAATGGGGGGATATATTTTTGCTTGATTCTGTGTAGTTGTTTGTGTGTTAGTAAAAGTCTAATCCTAGTGGACGGTTATGGGAGTGGGGGAGTGATTTTAGGAGAAAAATGTGGGATTGAGGGAATATCCAATTTTAATTAATTCTTTTCCCAAATTCGGTTTCATCTTTTTCCCAGAATCCCTCCAACAATTCTGACATTACTCTCTTCCTCCTCTACTATCTTTCCTTTTTGTTTTATTTTTCTCTACCTCCATAGCTGAATTCTGTCCCTTTTTTCTCTTTTCCCCACATCTTTTGTTTCGTTTTCTCTTGACTACAATCTCCTTGTGTTGTTGCAGAAATCTCTTCTCTTCTCTGTTGGCGATTGCTTCTCCTTGTTTCTACCGAAACTCCCCCTCATCCTCTCTTTTCTATCGATTTCTTCCTTAATCAGTCTTCTGTCTTTTCAGCGTTGGCTGAGTCGGTGGGTAAGTCTTTTGGTAAGAGGGTTATGCCTTAATTGATTTGGGAAATTTCATTTGTATAATTGTGATAAGTTCCTAACCCTCCGTTGTGTCAAATTTTGATTTGGCAGCATCAAATCGCATCGAACTTGGTTTACCTGTGGAATCGTAGGCTACATCTTGTTGGAGCAGTGCGGGTAAGCAACATAAATAAAGTTCGATTGTTGTTGTTTTAGTGGTATTAGTTCTACGTGTGACTAATGTTGGGCATGGAATTGCCATTTGTTTTAGGTGTGTTTATCTCAGGAGAGTTACGTACCAAAAATCGTGTTAGGTGTGTAAACACAACTCTGAAAATGGAAATCGGTGAAAAGCCGAAAAATGTGATTATTGACGCCACACGGACATGCGGCTGCCCGTGTGGTAGGCTGTGTGATCGAACATGGGCGTGTGATCGACAAGGCTGGCTATGTGCGATTCATGGGCTGGACCATGTGGGCCCCACACGAGTGAACCATATGGGTGAGTGGAAATATTGGGCTAGACCATGAAATTCACACGGCCAAGGCCATTTTGGGCCGTGTGGGCCACACGGACGTGTGGGCCCACATGGGCATGCAACATGGGCCATTGGCCCATTTTCACTGTTTGACTGCTAAAGTTACACGGGTCGCCCGATTCGACTATGGACCTACTGTAGGGTTAGTAAGCTTACCTAGACCCCTAATTGACTGAAATGACTGTATGACTAATACGATTATGCATGTTATTAAGCATGATGATGTCCCACTAGTTTGATACTGTATGTGATACGAGCTCGTTTTGGAAGATGTGACGAGTCGTAATATGTTCCCGATCGAAATTAGGTAGTGTTGGTTTAATTCAAATTCAATCTTTTGAGTTATGACGGTTTAATAACTTAGGAAGCAAAAAGATGGTTTGATGGTTTCCAATGAAACAAGAACGAACCCTTTTTAGCAAATAAGGACCCGGACTTAAATGTTTCAAAGAAAAGAAAGAAGTTAAGATAAAAATCGAGACCCTCTATTTAGCAAAATAGGAACCTTCGGTATGAAGAACGCCACACCAACGGGTGATAAGTTCGAAACAAAGTCAGATTGACGACACTCGTTGAAGATAAGTCAATTTGAGCTTTGGAGAATAAGGAGAGTGAATTAACTCACCAAAAATATC
>CM025253.1:30442930-30453328 GCA_013677275.1 Gossypium schwendimanii | reverse complement strand
TGGATTTAATATTAAATGTAATTTAATATTTACATTTAATATTAATTACATTTAATATTAAAGTGATTAAGTTTAATCAAAGTTGAACTCTCTAAACTCTCCCTATATAAAAAGAACCTTGGGTTATTATTTACACACACTTGAATTCAAGAGAAAGTTGTAGATAAAAAATTCTCTGAAGCAATTATTTTAGAAAATTTCTAGAGATGTTTTTCTTATTTATAACATGGCCCAAAAGTTTAAAGAAATTGCAAAATTACCCCACTAGTAATTTTTGTGAAATTTTTTTTGATTTGAAGCGAGCCCACACTCTGCAGATGTGAGCTTTTGGATAGTAGAGAAGACTACTTGATCGAAGCGTTCATCCTAAATGAATTGAAATGGTACAATTTTGATTAAGTGTTTATTACTTTACATATTACAACCAATTTTTTGTTTTGCAAAAATAAAAAAAGAAAAATTAAAACTTTGGTTTTTTTTTTTAAATTTATTTTCCAAACCTAATTTTCAAAAATTGGTATCAAAGCCAGGCTATGCTCTATCTATAAGTATAAACAAGTAATCAAAATAAATTTCTCTTCTTGAATGATTTGATTACATGGAAAGTGACATTATTTGTATCTTATGCATGTTTTGAGTTATATATGGGAATGAATGCGATATTATATATATTTTGCCAAGGTTGTGGTTCTTAGGAAATAGACTGTGGGTTATCATCTTCACGTAGGACTCTTTTTTTAATTCATAGAATTCTTGTGAGCCGAAAATAGACACAGAACTTTAATGTAAATTTTCCAAAAGGAGTCCATGACGAGAAGATGGAGCGATGGTGGATGAAGACCCAAGGAATGCCTTGTGGTGAAAAACTATGTAATTTTAGTTTTTTTCATTTATTTTCTAGAAATAGAACCATGGTAACTGTTAAACTAAGCCTTATCAGATAACATGTTTTGATATAACAAATTAAAGTGTTTTTGAATAAAAGTAAAGTTGAGAAATTTGATAAAAATCAAGTTGAAATGGTTTTAGTTGAGTTAAACATTTTCAAATATGTTTTAACCATTTTTAGACAAGCTAGAATTACTCCAGGACAAAAAGTATCGATACTTTACAAGATATCGATACCCCTCCAATAATCGATACCAAATTGACCTTGTTTCTTTCAAACCCTAGTAGGTATCGATCCAATATCGATGCTTTTCTTAAGGTATCGATATTCCTACTCCAATGGTCACTGAAATCTATATTAATTACAAAAAAATATCGATACCCTTTTAGTAGGTATTGATACTCGTTGCTGCAGGTGCAATTAATGATCTAGTATTTCATCGCTAATGGCTACATTCACTTCTACAACAACTACAACGGTTGTAAATCAATTATAGGATATAAATATCATCTTCTAAAGGTCTAGCAACAAGAAGGGCAATGTGCAAAGCTTAAAGATAAATCAAAACAACCTAGATCTTAATTCTTTCATACCTTTTCTTGTAGACACTTCTGAGCTTTCATTGTATTCATTTAGCTCAAGTTTTTTTCTCTGTATTTGTGTTTAACTAGCAAACATCTTGATCTTGTCAGGATTATTTTCTTTGTTTGCTTATTTGTTTCTCTTTGAGAGATGGTAAATTCTTAAGGTTTGGGTGGAAACCTAAAGGGAGTTATATCTTAAGATTTTGGAGAATAAGTCTTAAAAGAGATTGTAAGTTTAAACCTTGTCCTCAAAGGTTGTCAAATTAGTGAATTTGGGGTTGAACCACTATAAATCCTTGTGTTCTTTGTTGCACAATCTTTGTTGCTTCCACCACAACTTCTCAAAGGCCGATTCAACCTCCTTATCATCGATCTCGAGTTGATCCTTTCGAGCTAAAAATTGGTATCAGACTGGGTCTCTAAAGACGGTTTAACAACTAAGAGAAGATCTTCGAAGAAGTTGAAATGACCATCAACTCATTCTACAAAATGGCGTCCACTTTCGAGCCAAATTCCACCATATTGGCAGAAGGGTATTTCACCATGAGGCCTCTGCTATTCAATGGCTCCAAGTACTTATATTGTAGAATAAGAATGAAGCTATCCATTCAAGCTAACGACTATTAGGTTTGGAGGATAATTACAAATGGGTTATTCGTTCCAATGAAGAGGGTCAAAGGTGTTTTAGTCCCAAAGGAAGAGAGTGAATGGGATAACAATAATATCAAGAAGATACAATTAAATGCAAAAGTTATTCCCACTTTATTTTGTGCTATTGGTACAAATCAGTATGATAGAGTCTCCTTGTGCAACAATGTCAAAGAAATATGAGACAAACTTGAAGTCACCCATGAAGGGACAAGTAGTGTTAATGATTCCAAGATAAGTCTTCTCACCATTGATTATGAGTTGTTTAAAGAAAAACCAGAACAAGGAATCAAGAAGATGTCCGATCACTTCACCCACATCATCAATGGTCTCAAAGCCCTTAGAAAGACCTATCCTAACAAAGAGATGGTGAAAAAGATGTTGAATAGTCTCTCAATGTCTTGGGAAGCTAAAGTGACGAAAATAGAAGAATCAAAGGATCTCAACTCACTCTCCTTTGATGAGCTCATTAGTTATTTGCTTACATATGAGATAAGGCTTAACAAAGAGAGTGAAGAAGAATGTTGGTAAAGCTCTAAAATCCACCACTAATAATAATAGTGAATCAAGTGAAGAGGTGGATGAAGATAAAGAGATGAAGATGCTTGTTAAAAGATTCAAGAGATTCATAAGGCCCAACAAAGGAAGAGAATTTCAAAAGAAGTAAGGACTTAAGCTTGAATATACCAAGGAGAAAGATCCCATTATTTACTATGAGTGCAAGAAACTGGGACACATCAAGTATGATTGTCCTCAACTTAAAAAGAAGGGGTCAAGCAAACAAAAGGCCTATGTTGCTGCTTGGAGTTCATCTAATGATGAAGTAGCCAACTTATGCCTTATGGCCATCAATGATCCTAAGGTAACTTCTAACTCATATACTTTAAATGATTATTCTATTGATGAATAGCAAGATTCCTATGATGAATTGGGTTTGGAATTTGAAGTCATGATGTTAAAACACAAGAAAAATGTTTCAAAATTGAGAAATTAAAATGACTTACTTTCCAAAACCAATCATGAACTTGAAGAGAAAGTAAACAGAATGCAAGAAATAATTAATGACTTCGAAAAGAAAAATTTAGACTTGCATAATTTACTTTCAAAAGTTCATGAGGATCATCAAAAGTAACTTGAGTTGCTTAAGAGTGAAAAAGCTCACTTTAAAAAAGTTTCTGAAAAAAGAGAAAATTCAAAATAAAACTTTGTTAAAAATAGCTTTAATTACTATAAACATAGAGGTCCATCAAAATTTTACAAGGGAAAACTTGTTACGAGTGTATGGGTACCTAAAGGGCTTAGTGATACTTAAGACAAGGAAGCTTTTTCAAAATGGATACCTAAAGGGATAGGATTTTGAAGACTAATGATTATGGACCCAAAAGATATTGGGTACCAAAGACTTAATTCTATGTTTGTAGGTAAGGTGCATTGCTTCAAGGAGATCAAAGGCAAATTCTATGTGATTGCACCTTAATGTTGATTGGCATGGTAGTTCATTAGTTCTTTATGTTTAATATCTATCTTTGAACTAACCACTTTCTTTTCCTATTAAGAGCTTTATTATTTATTTTCTTTGATATAACAAAAAAGGGGAGGAGAGAAAGGTAAATTTTAATGGTTGATTGATTGCTTATATGCCAAGATTAGTGACCAAAATTTTCAAATCAAAATGAATGTCAAATTTGTGCTTATTTCAAATATTTATGTCTTGAATTGAAAATGATTTTTATAAAAGGGGAGCTTAAATTGAAAATGCCTTTTATTAAGGGGGAGCAATCTATTCAAAAACAAATTTACAAAATCTTTTGTTATATCAAAAAGGGGGATATTGTTAAACTAAGTCTTATTGGATAATATGTTTTGATATAACGAATTAAAGTGTTTTTGAATAAAAGTAAAGTTGATCAATTTGATAAAATCAAGTTGAAATGGTTTTAGTTCAGTCAAACATTTTCAGACAAGTTAGAATTGTTCCAGGACAAAAAGTATCAATACTTTTTGTCTAAGTATCGATACCCCTCTGATAATCGATACCAAATTGACCCTGTTTCTTTCAAACCTTAGGAGGTACCGATCCAATATAGATACTTTTCTTAAGGTACCGATATATTTCCTAAGGTATCGATATTCCTGCTCCAATGGTCACTGAAATCTGCATTAATTACAAAAAATATCGATACCCTTTTAGTAGGTACCGATACTCATTACTGCAGGTGCAATTAATGACTTGGAATTTCATTGCTAATGGCTACATTCACTTTTACAACAACCACAAATTTTGGAAATCAATTAGAGGTATAAATATCATCTTTTAAACGTCTAACAACAAGAAGAGCAATGTGAAAAGCATAAAGAGAAATCAAAACAACCTAGAGCTTAATTCTTTCATACCTTTTCTTGTAGACACTTGTGAGCTTTCATTGTATTCATTTAGCTCAACTATTTTTCTTTGTATTTGTGCTTAATTGGTAAACATCCTAATCTTATCTGGATTGTTTTCTTTGTTTGTTTATTTGTTTCTCTTTGAGAAAGGGTTTATTCTTAAGGTTTGGGTAGAAACCTAAAGAGAGTTGTATCTTAAGATTTTTGGGTATAAGTCTTATGAGAGATTGTAAGGTTAAACCTTGTCCTCAAAGGTTGTCAAATTAGTGAATTTGGGAAAATCATTAGTTGTGGAATGCTAAGGTAATGGAGTAGGCAATTGGGGCCAAACCACTATAAATCCTTGGCTCTTTGTTGCAAATTTTTTGTTTCTTCCACCACAACTTCTCAAAGGTCGATTCAACCTCCCTATCATCGATCTTGAGTTGATTTTTTTCGAGCTAATAGAAACCTTGGCTGGTAATTTTATTTTAATTACTTATCTCCTTATATATTGTTTTATAATTGTTTATAATTTTATATTATGTAATGTTATAATTTTGATATATATATATATATATATATGAGATGATTCACATTTGATTGATTAAAAAAATAAGAAGTGTGGTAATGAGAAAATACATGTGTTGTATTGTTCTATTCACTTGTTTAGGTTCTTCGATTACTGTGAGAATTGTGGTAATGTGAAAGTACATGTCTAGGATTGACTCTCACTAGGAAAGGTTTGGTTTATAAGCGGTCAAATTTGACTCACCTCCCTTTCCCGAGACCTTACCTGGTGCATGGTTCACATTCACTTCTTCGAATTTTCCCTTAAAAATACTATGGAGAATCAAAATTCTTTGTTTTATGATTGATTGATTTTTTTGAATAAATGAATGTGAACATTATAAAACTGTCATAGCGTGCCTGCATATATTGGGAACATGACATATAAATTAGGTAAGAATGCCACTAGGACTATTGTATGATCATTCTTAAAATATGAGATAAAAAAACTTTGCATGTTATTTTTAAATATTGAGTGGGAGAAGGTCATTGAATAAGACCTACAGCCTCCATTGATGGTTCTTAAGTGATAGCATGATAAATTTTTGAGTCGGATCCTACCTTGGCCACACCCTAAGGTAAACTTTATCAAGTGGGTTCACTGGATGAGATTTCCTTTTAAGGACAATTAGTCATGCATGACTCTTAGTGAGATTATCCCAAGATGACTCACAAATGAAAGTGTGTTCATGATGGGTGTTGAGTCAATGGTTACACACTCAAGATCTGCTCTTATTAAATAGTTTCCTAAGAAACAATGTTTAAGCTAGAGATGATGGTCAAACATTAAATGGTTGTTGGTTCGTGTGAAGTCTTGAGAATTAAGATTCATGAAATGATTGGATGTAATCGGTGTTCTTGCTAGTAAATCATGGGAACCCAAGGCAACATGGTTGATGAGTGTAAGAATGATCGTAGCAACGGAAAAATGTTTTTTTTAAGGCTTTAATACAAGATACATGCATCAAACTACATTCTTGATATGTTGCTAAAATAAAAATATTTTCTTAAGGCAAAGATAATAACTAACGAATCTCTATTTTTTCAGTTCAAATATGTCTCCTACTCCTCTTATTAGCATTCTTACTGAGAAAAAAATTGTATGGGGATAACTTTCGAGAATGGAAATGAAACTTGCTAATAGTTCTCAACTGTGAGAAACACAAATTCGTTCTCAATGAAACATGCCCTCAGGAAACTTAGCCCAAAGCGAGAAATCACTGGAGAGATTCTGACTCGATTTCTTGATGTTATATGTTAGCGAGTATGAGTAGTGTGTTGCAAAAGCAACACGAGAATTTTCGTACTACCAAAGAGATCATGACAAATTTGGAATATTTGCTCGGAAGCCAAGTCACATTGGCTCGAAAATCTGCTATTGCAAATATGATGAACTCTCAGCAGAGACCCAACATTCTGGTCAAAGAACATATGCTTAAGCTTATGTGATTCTTTGTAGAAGTTGAGGACAATGGGGCTAAACTAGATGTGAGCACTAAGATTGAAATAGTGTTCAAATCCTTAACCAATGAGTTTTATGGTTTTAGGGCTGCTTACAACATAGGGAGTAAGATGCTTACCTTGACTCAGCTCATGAAGGAGTTACAATCCTATGAGTTGATATTGAATGGTGATAAGCCAGTTCAGGAGAAACTTGAGGCAAACTTAGCTATAGGCCCCTCGTCCTCTAAGGGGAAGCAGAAAGCTAAGGGAAATAATAAACTGATTAAGTCTACGATTTCACATCGTATCTATATGAAAAAGACTAAGAAGTCAAAAGATTCTAAAAAGATCAAATGTTTTTTCTGCAATAGGAAAGGGTATTTCAGATCAAACTGTAAGGAGTATATGGATTACCTAGCCAAAAAGGGAAAAGGTATGGAACTATTTCTGGTTGAAGCTTGCTTAGTGGAAGAATCAATTGACAACTAGTTATTGATTTTGGAGCCACTAACCATGTATGTGTTTCTTTATAGGGGTTCAATGAAATGAAAAGTTTGCGTGACAAGAGCCTCTAGTTGCGGACCAGAGATAGGAGCTATGTTTTAGTCGAAGCAGTGGGAGAAGTTATTTTCCATTTTGATAATTTTAGGAAGATTATTCTAAAGAAAGTATTTTATCTACTTCATTTTAAGATGAATTTAATTTCGATAGCATGTTTATTTTATGACGGTTACACCGTGACATTTAATAAAATGATTTTTATTCACAAAAATCATTTTTTAATCTGTAATGGATGGATGGAAAGCAAGCTTTACTTTTTTCAAACTAAATAACCGTTTGATACTTCAAACTAAAATAGTGAATAAAAAGCTTAAAACTTCTAACTCTAATAAGGGGTACCTATGACACTTAAGATTTAGTCAAATTAACCAAGAAAGAATCACTAGACTCGTGAAAGATGGTCCCTTAAGTATGCTTAAGGAAGTTAGTCTTCYAGAATGTAAATCTTACTTGGAAGGTTTAATGACCAAAAGGTCTCTTAATGCGAAAGGTACAAGGGCCAACCAACCTTTAGAACTTGTGCACGCTGATGTATGTAGTCCCATGAGCATCAGTGCCTAAGGAAGTTATGATTATTATGTGACTTTCATCAATGATCATTCTCGATATGAATATCTTTATCTAATGCACCACAAAGGCAAAACCTTTGGTAAATGTCAAGAGTTTCGTGCAGATGTGGGAAAACAATTATGTTTATCCATAAAGAGTTTTTGGTTTGACCGAGGTGAGGAATACTTCTCCGATGAGTTCTTAGGATACCTCATAGAGAATAATATTTTATCCTAGTTGACTGCGGTGGGCACTCCATAGCAGAATGGCGTAGCTGAGAGAAGGAATAGAACCTTTCTGGACACGGTTCGTTCAATGTTAAACTATTCAGAACTCCCTACTTCCTTCCTAGGATATGCTATATAAAAGACTTACTATATTCTAAATGATGTGCCAACCAAGTCATCTTGCAAGACACCTTATGAATTGTGGCACGGAAAGAAACCTACTCTAAATCACTTTAGAATATGGGGTTGTCCAGCACATGTTCTGGATAAGGATGCAAAGAAGTTGGATGCATAGGCAGAATTGTGCATGGTTGTAGGATATCCTAAAGGAAAAGAGGGTGGATTATTCTACAATTCAAAACATAATACGATCAAAGTTTCTACTCATGTTACTTCTTCGAGGGAAGCTACATGGATAACTTTAAGCCTCAAACTAAAGTGGTACTTGAGGAACTTTTCGGAGTTATAGAATAATCACCAAGTTCAGTTCTTGAGAAAGTTGTAGAAAGACCTACAAACAATTAACATCATAGGGGAATCCATCATAGTAGGAGAGTTTCTAAGAAACCGGGCTTCTTCATCTATGATAGTAGTATTTATAATATGAAAGCCAATTATGAGGATGATGATCCACTCACTTATGAGGAGGCTATGCAAGACATTGATTCCAAACTCTTAAAATAGGCCATGGATGTCGAGATGGATTCTATGAAATCCAATACGATATGGGAACTTGTATGCTTACCAGTTGGGATTAAACCCATAGGGTGTATGTGGATCTACAAGAGGAAGAGAAATGCAAAAGGGAAAGTGGAAACACATAAAGCTAGACTTGTAGGGAAAGACTACACATAAAAAGAAGGCATCGATTACGATGAGACCTTCACTCTGGTAGCCATGCTCAAGTCTATTCACTTTATCAATTGTCACTGCTCTCGATTACAAGATCTGGCAAATAGATGTCAAGACAACATTCTTGAATGACTATCTTGATGAGACCATTTATATGGTTCAACCCACTGGCTATGTTGTCAAAAGAAAGGAGGAGAAAGTTTACAAACTATTAAAATCCATTTAAAGACTTAAGTAGACATCCTGGTCATGGAATAAAAGATTTGATCAAACCGTAAAGACTTTTAGGTTTGAAAAAAACGCTGATGAAACTTGTGTTTATAAACTTACAAAGGACGAAAATGTGGCCTTCCTCATTTTGCATGTCAATGATACTCTACTTATCGAAAATGATGTAGGAGAATTGTCATCGGTTAAACTGCTGTTAGCTACACAATTTAACATGAAGAACTTGGGTGAAGCTATTTATATACTTGGAATTCGAATCCTTAGGAATCTAAAGAATAAAATGATAGCTCTATCGCAAGCTTCATACATCGATAAGGTACTGGAACGTTTTGCAATGACCGATGCAAAGTCAGCTGCTTAACCGATCGTATCAGGTTTTCATCTTTCTTTAGATGACTGTCCTAAAATAGTAGAAGAGAGAGAGCATATGAATAAGGTTCCATATGCATCGACAGTTGGAAGCCTTATGTATCTGATGCTTTACACACTTCCAAATATCTATTTCGTAGAAGGACTCATTAGTTGAAATCAGACGAATCTTGGTCTTAGGCATTGGCAAGCTATAAAGCATATATTAAGGTTTCTTAAAAGAACCAAGGGTTATATGCTTGTGTATTCTAGTTCTCCTTACTCCTATTGGATACATAGACTCAAACCTCCAAACCTATAAAGATTTAAGGAAATCAACATCGAGAAATGTATGGAAAAGTGTAAAACAAACTAGCACTGCTGGCTCTACTATAACACTATATTGTGTTAACAGTGTGCAATAGCTAATACCAAGGAAATGAGAAGTCATTCTTGGTATCGAAAGTATCACTTGATACTATAGGTAGTAGTCAAAGGAATTATAGATGTGGTGAAAGTAGCTTCTAAAGATAACCTTGCAGATTCTTTTACTAAGACACTTATAACTAGGAGTTTTAATAAACATGCCAAGGATATGAGAGTTCGAAACATGACACATTTACTTCACTAGGGCAAGTAGGAGATTGTTGGGAAATGTGTCCATATTATAGTAAACATGTAATTGTTTTCTATGTATTTGAACAATAAATAAATAAATTTCACATTTTACTGTTTTATCTTTTGTATTTCTGTCTTTCATATTTTGCATGCATAGTGAAATTGTGACAAGCAAATATTAGTTCATTGATTTTCTAAGTTCAAACTAATGACAAGTGGCATTGTAAGAATGTTTACATTGCGAGAAAGACAATTTACTTCAGTAGTAATCGAAATGAGTCTGTAATCCTGTAAAATAATCAAAGTGAGCATTTGATTCAAATACCTAGAAGGATTATTATATAATATACAATTCCAATTGAGAGATGACTAGTCTTGGCTATTGGAGCAATTGACTCCAAGGTTAGAGACATAGATGTATTCATTGGTAGAATGATACATTGTACTAGACCTAAGATGAATTAATTTTGAATCTGTTTGTGAATTAATTCACTTGTGACATTCATGGTGTGATTTA
>CM025253.1:30398559-30413036 GCA_013677275.1 Gossypium schwendimanii | reverse complement strand
TGGTAATGCTCTGTAACCCTGTTCCGACGATGGATAAGGGTAGGTGTGTTACATTTATTGGTATCAGAGCTTCAGTTTAGTCGATTCTTGGAATGATAGTAATGTGTAAAGTGTATAGAAATACATGCCATATAAATTTGTGATAGTGTGATGTGTATGATCCGATCTAATCTTTGTTTTCTTATAGATTGTAAAGATGTCAAATAGATCCGAACATCCTGAACATGGTAAGGCTAATAGTAGAGTATAGACATCTGAGCACGGGACAAGTAGTAATATTCTCAATTTTCTGATTCAAGAACAAGAACTTAAAAACATGTTCTCTGGGTTTATGAACCAAAGGTTTAATGAATTTATGCAAGAAAGAAATCAGCTCAGCAACCTCCTCCCCCTACTGCACCGTTTGAAGTGCCTCTGGTTGTACCTTCACCTCCTCTGGTAACTGAATCCAGTAAACGTACTCCGAAAGAAAAACTTATAAAATGTGGAGCTGAAGAAATCTGAGGTAAGTCGTATGATTATCCTATCAAAGCTAAGTATTGGCTTTAGAATACAATAAGAGTTTTTGAGGAAATGGCCTGTTTACCTAAGATTATCTGAGATGTGTTGTGCCATTACTGAAAGAAGAAGCTTATAATTGGTGGATGATTATAGTGGCTGTGGTGCCGAAAGATAAAATCACTTGGGAATTCTTCCAGGGTGAATTCAAAAAGAAATATGTCAGCAAGAGATATTTGGATAAAAAGAAGAGGGAATTTCTTGACTTGCAACAAGAAAATCGGACAGTAGTTGAATATGAGAGGGAGCTCGTATACCTCAGTAGATATGCCTGAGAAATTGTACCAACCGAAGAAGAAATGTGTTTTAGGTTTGAGGAAGGATTTAATGATGAAATCAGAATGATGATTGGGGGCACAGAAATACGAGAATTTGTCATTTTTTCAGATTGTGCTTAGAAAATGGAAGAGGTATATATTAGAAAAATGCAGAGAGATAAAAGAAATAAAAAATCTTACAAAAGAAGCACCTCTAAGTCATTTCCAACATTTTTGGCTAAAAAGTCTAGAGATGATTTTAGTCGAGCCACTCCAATACAGAAACGACAAATAAGAATAAGGTGATTCAACAAGGTTTCTGGGTAAATACCATCCCAGTGAATGTAGAGGCAAAGCGGGAGCTTGCTACAAATGCAGAGCCACTGACCATTTTATTCAAGACCGTCCTCAATTGTTAAAAGAGGAGGAAGAACAAAAAAGAAAAACAATTAGCCACTTCCCAAAGAAGTAAACATTTTGCTCAAAATAGTGCTATTGGAGCAGCTTGTTCGGGTATAAGGGATTCTGTTGCCTAGTCAGAGGCTAGGGCACCTATACGTAGTTATGCCATTCGAGTGAGGGAGCAAGCTATGGCTCTGGACGTGATTGCTGGTACATTCTATCTTTTTGATGATACTGTATATGCATTGATTGACCTTGGGTCCACCCATTATTATGTTTTCACTACATTGTAACAAAAAATAAATTACCTGCTGAGTCTATTGATTATGATATTTAAGTTACTAATCCATTAGGTCAAAGTGTGATAGTTAATTTAGTGTGTTGAAATTGTCCCCTGAAAGTAAAAGGCTGGGAATTCCCTGCTGATTTGACATTGCTACCCTTTCAGAAATTTGATGTTATTCTGGGAATGGATTAGTTAACGAAGCATGATGCTGCAGTAAATTGTAGAGAAAAATGAAGTGATCTGAAATGTCAGACAGGGGAAGTAATTTCAGTTGAATTTGGAAATACAAAAGACATTGTTAGAATTATTTCAGCCTTTTCAGCTCAGAGATTATTGCATAAAGGTAATGAGGCATTTTTAGCCTACATTCTTGATACTTAGAATTCTGAATTAAAGTTAGAATAGTTATCAGTTGTTAATGAGTTTGTTGATGTGTTTCCTGAGGAATTACTGGGTTTACCACCTGATCGTGAAGTTGAATTTGTAATTGATGTAATTTCAAAAATAGCTCCAATATCGATAACACCATATCATATGACACTAGCTGAGTTAAAGGAGTTAAAGACACAGTTGCAAGAGTTACTAGACAAAGGGTTTATTAGACTGAGTATGTCTTTCTGGGGAGCACCTGTTTTATTTGTGAAAAGGAAAGACAGATCTTTGAGATTATGCATAGATTACAGACAATTGAACAGGGTCACGATTAAAGACAAATATCCTTTGCCCCGTATTGATGACTTATTTGATCAACTGAATGGTGCCGCGGTATTTTCAAAGATAGATCTCAAATCCGATATTATCAGTTGAAGGTTAAAGAGTGTGATTTGCCAAAGACTGAATTTGGAGTATCAAGGGGAATGGTGATTATATTGCAATATTTATTTGGAATTTTCACTGTATTATTGATTATTTTTGGTTTTACCACATCGAGCTTTGCTCACATACGTTGGAGTTTGGCATACGTGTTCTAGGGAACTCCTAGTGTGTAGTGGATGGTATGGGTAGGATCTCACATGTGCAATTCTCACGATCATGTGCATTTGAAATTACTATTGGTAATGTTTGATTATGCTATTGGTACTTCTATGAAATTGCCTGTATGAATGCTTAATGCTTGTTTAATCTCACACTGAGCTTGTTAAGCTCACCCAATTACCTCAACTTCTCAGGTAATGATCGAACTTAGGATCGAAATTGGCATGCGGACGTATGACATACTTCAGACTTTACTTCGTCATATTATTTTAATTTAATTATATTTTTAGGTTATTTTATTATCATTATTCATTGTAAAGTTTCTTTATATTGTGGTTTGGGACTATTTGAGATTTTGGGGTTTTTCATGCATGCATGCATGACAGACATATTTAGTATAGGTACACATTTTTTATAAATATGTTTAAATGGACTATGCATGATATATGACTAAATTAATAATTTGACTAGTAATTGTACATTTCTACTACTAAGAAGATAACAAAATGATTTTTTGAAAACAAAGCTGTCAGTAAGGTTTTACAAAAACTCACCTAATTCGCTAATTTGACCTAAGCATGGTTGGACTAAGTAAATGGATGCTTTACAAAGCTAAAAATAGAAAACACGATTTTATAAAAGGGAGTACTTGAAGGTTGTTAACTATCGTTAGGGTAGGTTTAACACTAAGTTGACCAATGTGGCCTTTTCGATTCGACCATAACGTTTAGGCCGGGTTTGGGAGGTTACACTACCATAGTGACCCAAGTTCAAGCCCCCACTCCTGCTTTTTTATTTTTAATTTAGGACGTCCTTTGTTCAAACCCCCTTTATCGTCCAAAACACTTGCCATGCTTAGGAGATTCTTTCCTCCCTTTTCTTCCTCCTCTTCTTTACTCCCCTTGTTCCCCCTACTTTCCTTTTCTTTTCCTAGATTCCCTCTCATGCCAATTTCCTCCCCTTGGACTTACCCTTGCCGTCCCCTGTAGCTAAAGAAAACTGTAACACCCCTAACCTGTATCTGTTGCCAGATTAAGGTTATGGAGCATTACCATACAATCGAAAACTTTTAAACATAATATCATTCAATAATTTAAACACATTATAAACCATTCATTCACAAGCATATTGTCTCTAAGTTGATCCCTCGAGGGCTTAAAAATAACTTAGTGGCAATTTGGGACCAATTTGAGTCAACTTATAAAATATGGGGAAAAGTAGTAAAATTTGAAAATAAGGGATACACGACTGTGTGGCCAGACTGTCGTATGCCTCACACGGCTGAGAGACATGCCCATTATTAGGCCGTGTATCCTTCGAACTAGGGACACACGACTGTGTCCCAACCGTGTCCTCACTTGTGTAACTCTATGAGTAGGGTCACACGGCCATGTCACACGCCTATGTGCCAGGCCATGTAACTCTCAAAATTGTCCCACACGCCCATGTGCCAAGCTATGTGCTAGGTAGTGTAACTCACTGAATGCAGACAAAAAACCATTAGGTGACACATAGCCATATCGCAAGGCCGTGTGCCTCACGATCGAGTCACACACCTGTGTTTCAGGCTGTGTGAGCCCAAATTTACCCATTTCTTGCTCAATTTCACCCCCTTATTGCATAGGTACCTAGACACACTTTCAAATACACATATAGGAGGTGCAATTCAACTTCAAACATTCTCAAATATAATCATATATCCATTCTCAACTTGTAACCACAACACATCTACCCCTTTAAACATACATCCATTTCATTACAAGCACTAAGGTAACCTGTAGCATACCATTTCATACTAGGAAGTTTCAAACATGTTTAGGTAACAAGTAGGAAATCTCAAGTTGATCAAGTGCACAATATGTCACAAAATTTTACTCAAAAACTAGGCATTCAACATAACAATTCATAGGGTCCTAGTACATGCCATATACCAAAACTGAGAAATTAAGTCTACCAAGATTTCTAGATAGTGTGATTACTAGCATTGACCCGATCTTCGTAGCCTTCAAAATGTAATCTTCAAAATGAACAAATTTATAGGTAAGCTTAGGTGAAGCTTGGTAAGTTCATTTAGAAATTCATAACCTTTCCAATTAAACATAGATTTAATCAACTTTAAGTGTGGAGATTTCCATTATACACAGTTTATAACAGTAATTACAACTAACTCAGTAGTTCAATATACATAGTGAGCACTACTCGATTGAACTTTCAACAGTATATCCATAGATTTCTACTCATTTGAGCTTCACTCAGTGTAATAGTAGAATTTGATCAATTAAACATCAATCAGTATAA
Organism: Gossypium schwendimanii; assembly: GCA_013677275.1. NCBI lineage: Eukaryota > Viridiplantae > Streptophyta > Magnoliopsida > Malvales > Malvaceae > Gossypium > Gossypium schwendimanii. The sequence goes on along the minus strand of CM025253.1, from coordinate 30,408,260 downwards.
CAACAAGATTTGCTCAGTTAAGCTCAGTTTAGTATAACGGTACGATTTGCTCGATTGAGCTTCATTCATTGTAACAGTAAGATTTGGCTCGATAGAGCGTACTTTCAGTATATGAAACAATGTTCACTAACAATGTATTAACAAGAATGTAAGAATTTAGGAGTATAATTAAACATACAAACTTACCAGACTATTTTGCAGAAGATTCCAAAGTACATGGACCACTCCACGATTTTCCCTTTTCCATGATTATCGGCACATTCTTGCTCTAAAAATAATAATTTTATTCATTTGATTAGAATAACAACATAATTTGACCCATTTCATGCAATTGAGTCCTTTTTGGTAAATTTACATATCTACCCCTCAATCTTTCATTTTTATTCAATTTAATCCCTAAGCCCTAATCATGCAAATTATCCATTTTTCCTTAACACCCATGTTAGCTGATTGTTCCATATTTTCATATCAGCTCCTATTTGCAATAATTTCAACTCAAGTATAAGCAATTTATCATTTGAATCAATTTAGTCCCTAAACATCAAAATCAATAAAAATCATGTTACAAAATAGTCCACCCAAACAAAAAGGTTTCATATTTCCATCATAAACTTCAAAGAATAGCTCAACTCGTCAATGGCAACATTTATAACATTTAACAATTTCACAAATTGATCCTCGGGTTAGCTAGATCAAGCTAATACGAACTCAAAAACATAAAAATTACTAAAATCGGGTTAGAATTCACTTTCAAATTGAAGCTTCAAAGCTTGGAAGCTAAAACCCTAAAGTTTTCACCTTTTCCATGAAGAAGATGAGCTAATTAATCCAATTTCATCTTTTAATTTATAATTTTGTTTTATATAGTAAGGTTTTCTTATAAATATTAAAACTTTCATAATTAATTTCTTAATTAACCAAGCTTAAGCCTAATTAAACCATTTTACTTAAGCAAATTATCATTCAAATCCTTTAACTAAATTCCATGGTTTAATTGTCCATTTAGTCCCTTTAATTTAACTACTCAACCATTGTAGTTTTTACGATTCAGTCCTTTTTACTTATTAAACTATCCAAATAATAAAATTTCTCAACCAAAATTTAATACGACTCTATAGACCTCATAAATATACTAATTAAATAATATCTATGGAGTATTTTGTCGAAATTATTGTCTCAAAACCACTATTTTTGACACCATTTTCTTGTCTTCTCTTCTTTTTTTTCTCTTCTCATCCACTTTTGCTCTTTATCACCACTTAAACCACCATTAGCCACTGTTACACCACCAATCAACCACCATTTCACCACAGCCTCTTCCCCCTTTTCTTTCCTTCTCCACTGTCGAACCTCCACCGTCGTTGTCACCGTGCCACCGTCGTCACCCATTTTTTTTCATTTTTCCTTCTCTCTACATTTCTTTGGTTATAACCTAATATTTCATTCTTTCTTCTATCTTTTTCAATTTGTTAAATAAGATTCATAATCATCTTTCTTTATTTTGATTTTTTATAGTCATTATTCCTCCATCTACTCGAGATTTCTCATTGAATCGTAAAATTTTTGATCTAGCTAGTAAAGAGTAAGTGAGGATTAAGTAAGTACATACTAATATATATATATGTATATACTAAATATTCCTTTTATTTAGTAAGGTAGAATCTAATATATATGTATATACTATTTTTCGATTGAAGGTGACATTCTGGATCATTTGAATTTGCTTTAACGCAAGAGAAATAATTGGATCTGTATTCAAAAAGGGTGATTAAGTAAGTACATTCCTTTCATTCAGAGAGCAAGATCCATAGACCATCTTCTCGATTTAGCATGGCCAAATCTAACATAGTGTTAATTTTGGAATTGATGTAATTCAAAGATTAGATCTACAAGTTGGAGTGTTGAGATTGGAGTCAGTGTGAACGAAATTGCCATTCAAGGTGTGAGATCTAACCTTTTTAAGGATTGTGGATGTTCCATCCATACTTATTATACATGTTTATTTAATAATATTTGTTTAAAATTTGGTTATACTTTTGATTGATCGATTTCATAAGTGATATTGGTGAAAAATAAATCCTTTATTAGGATTAGCTACAAGTAAATATATCTAATTTGAGAAATCTGTATTGCCAAATATGTATGTAATGCTATTGTATGATTCAAAAATGTTTCATTTGTTTTGTGATGATTAAGCGTGCTACTGTTTTGTTATTGATATTAGCAGTATGATAAACCATGTTCATTGAGACTGATAAATTTGATTGCATGTTAAAGACATGCCACTGTTTCTATTAAAATCGATTACATTATAAAATCATGATTACTCATACTGAAATACTGAATGCATGATAATTCATGCCAACTGTTACTACCACTGATCGTATGTTTAAATCAGGACTACTCTACTATTTCTATTATTGATTAAACATGTTATACTGCATTAGGGTTGGGACGATTTTGTAAGGAGGAAGTACTGTAGCTTGTCTACAATACTGGTGTCTTGTCGACAATACTGGCAATTTATCTGCAATACCGAAAACTTGTTTGCAATGCTGGTCGCTTGTCCACAATACTGATAACTTATCTGCAATACTAGTGGCTTGTCCACAACATTGACAATTTATCTGCAATACTGGCTCTTGTTTGCAATACTGGTGGCTTGTCCACAAGTTGGTGCATTATTGGATGGATGAGTTCCAAGGAAATTTTAGTATGGTTTGTAACGGAGTTGGGTAAGAACCTCTCTGAAATTATTGCATTGACATGAATCATGCATACTGAAACTGTGAATTGTGTACCTTTCTAATGCCTTGTATATTTATTAGCTTGGATGCTATATTTATTGGTTATTACTGTATATTTGAGTTATGACTCACATTGAACTTATTAGCTCACTCTTTATTTTTTTATTTAATTTTAGATAATTCTCAAAGTTAGTTCTGGACACAGCTATCGGAGGAGCTTCTCGAATGCTTTCACATTTTTAAGTACTTTAAACTCAAATTTAATAATTTTCTTGGGGTTATAATAATTTTTATATGGATTGTGGTATGTGATTTTTTTTTTTGGAATTATTATTTTGATTTGCATAATATTAAGTTTTAAACTACTTAAATTGATATTTAAATGACTATGCATAAAACATTGGTATGTGATTTTTTTAACAAATATATGATATTATAACTAATTTTCGCTGCAATATTGAAAATAAGTTTTTAATAAATGAAACTTGATTTTTGGAATGATTAATCTTTACAAATGAAAATTTAAAGACACTTGATTTTTGAAATTAACATGTTTTCGTGAAATAAAAACATATTTAATTTCACTATTTTTAAATAGAAAGGAAAATGGTATTAAAATATGTTTGGAATTATGGAAGTTTATCTGAGCCATTTTGGTGGCTAATGTAGCCCTAATAATTTGTAATATACTTTTTTCAGTGCTAACAGAATAATGGTTTTAGGACCACAAATTCCAATATGTGAAGTCATGTTTTGTGGTTTAGTCAATGTTTATGGAGTTACATTAAAGTCGTATTAAGTTTTAGTGAAGGAATTTTAATCTTTACTTAGTTAAGTTAAGAAAAAGGACTAAGTTGTAAAAGATTCAAAATCTGGACATAATTGAATTATAATGATTTGATAGCTTAACTATCAAATAAAAGAGGACTAATGAAGTAATTAGTGCATAAGATATTGGATAGACGATTAGGGACCTTTTTATTTGTTAAATTATAAGTTTAATTCTAAGGGTAAAATGGTAATTTAATAAAACAAAACTTAAGTAAAATAATAAGAAAAGAAACATTATCATCTTCTACCATCCTTAGCCGAATTTGAGAAGAGAAGAAAGCCATTTTTTTTCAAGCTAGGTTCGGTTATTTCCATTGCTTGCATGCAAGCTCATTCTAGTTTTGTTTCTTGTAATTTTTATGTTTTTGAGATCGTTACAACTAGGTCCAGTTAACCCAAACCTTCATTTCTTAAACTGTTAAAGATTTTAGATATTGCATTGATGAACCCTTTTTATTTGGATGTTAATTGATAGAATTGAAGTGTTAGTTGTTTATTTTGATTAGTTTACTAATTGATTTCTTTGATAGTTTTAGCAAACGGAGTAAATTGATTAAATATTTAAAATTTCATGAAAATTGAGTATTTAAGGATTAATGGTGGATTGCCCTAGCTTAGAATGATACTTAGTTAGCTTTTTAAAGTTGTAAAAATTTGTTAATTTGGAAATTTTGGGTATAGGGACTAAATTATGAAAAAAGTAAAAGTTTAAGGAGAATATGTAATTAATGAAAAGTTAAGGGTCATATGCATTGAATGGAATGTGAAATGTGTATGGGATTAATATATTGTATTTAATTATTATATAGATCAGGACTTGCTTGAAAAATACAATAACCAATGAAAGGAGAAAATTACAGAATAGTCCCTGCGTGTTAACCGAAATTGAATCGTAGGTAAGTTCATAGTAGTTGAATACGTAGATGAAATTTACTTGTGTTTTATATTTTTGTTCTTTAGTTAATTCATTTATATATATATATTTGTATATGTGAAATTTATTTCGGTACCTCTAAAAGCACATACGTGCCCTTGTCGTACTTCGGTACCGCTAAATGGTATGTGCCCCTATTTGTACTTCGATACCCCTGAAAGAACGTAAGTGCCCATGTTGTACTTCAGTACCCTAAATGCCTAAACGTACCCCCGTTTGTACTTCGGTACCCCTAAATCCATTATAATGCTCAGTATTTCACCAATTATACTTTCAAAACTTTGAGTAACTACTTAATATGTGAACCGAGTTTAATTATATTTAGAACAAATGTTATACTATGTCCTTACTATGTTAAGTAAGCTTACGGGTTTTCTTGGGTTGTTTTGTAGATAATTGTTGTTGACTTTTTGGAAGGATCAATCAACTGGCTTACACTATCAATCTAAGTTAGTAGTTTTTGCATCTTAATTGGGTAGTGGCATGTATATATAGATGAATATATGAGTTTTGAGAATGTTGATAGATGTAGTTAATCAGTGAGATTTGTGTTTTACTAGAGTACATTTTGTAATGATGGAACAAGTATAAATGTATGTAATGGATAGATGAATACCTTAATGTGTAGTTGTTGAATGATGTGGTTTATAGTTGTGGTGTGATGCTTTATTTTGTAATGACATATATAGGGAGGTATTTTGGTTATTTTTGAAACTCTATTTTGGTAAGTAGCCTATCTAAATGTTTAGGTATATGTTTTACTTTAATGCTTTGTTAATATATTGGAAAATATAAAATGTGGTACCAATGAGGGTACATTGGTTAGGTACTTAAGATGATTATTGTGGCATGTTTTGAGTATATTTAATTGTGTTTTGAATAGGTTAGATGGCTATTAATTGGACTGTTTTGTGTCCAAGTAAGCATGAGTTGGTAAACTTGATGTTTAAGGTTCATTTGGGTGCACACAGCCTGGGACACGGGCTGCCACACGGCTATGTGCCACACATTGTCTTAGACACGACTTGCGACATGATCGTGTGTATCAAGTTAGTCTGTTACACGGTCTATGGCACGGCCGTGTGTATTTAGTCAAAGAGTTACACGGTGTGGTACACAGTCTATGACACGACCATGTGATCAAAGTTAGTGACTTACACAGGTAAAGACACAGACTGGGACACGGCCATGTGTCCCAGCTTCAAATGCCCATATGGTCTGGGCTATGACACACGGCTTCATCACACGGCCGTGTGACCCTTGCATCTCAAATTTTCATGTTTTTCTCAAAAATTTTAATTTGTCTCAATTTGATCCTTGAATGTTTCTAAGGTAATTTTAGGGCCCAATAAACCTGAATAAAGGTCCATGTGTATATTTGTTCTATGATATGATATATGTTTATAAAATAATTGAATACCTATTATAAAATTAAGATAAATTGTTTGTTTAGTTATGTAACACTCAGATCCTTAATCCGGTAACAGAGATGGGATATGGGTGTTACAAAATTTGACCATAACATCTAGATTGAGTTAAGAAGGTTACATTTAATGGTATCAGAGCTCAAGTTCAAAATTCAGACTGTGGTTTTTACTCAAATCTGCATGCATATTTTAAAGGGGTATTTTGGGAACCATGCCACAGATAAATTTTATTTTTATAAAGTTTTTTAAAACAAAAAATTCGAGACTACGAAGTTTATCATAGATAAGTACTCTTACTACTGAAACTATAAACAAACTATAGACTGTAAATTGTAAACTATAGTTGAACTATTAGATTGAAAATACTCATGATAATAATGAGAACTTTATTTTTGAACTATAGATAAATACATAAAACTTTAGACTCGAGATAACGATATGAATAGCCGAGGTATGTAGACTCATGGTATGCACACTCGTAGAATGCAAGGTTGTGAGGCCTCATTTGAGTCTTCTACATCTCAAATATGTACTCCTGAATCCGTAGCTGAGCACGTTGAGAATGCACCTACTACTGGTGGTAGTCAGCAGAAGCCTATTAATGAGGTTGTCTCACAGGCTATGTTGAGGGTTCTTCTGCGAGTGGCTAGAATCTAAATTGAATCTGGGAGTTGTGGGTAAGTAATTGAGGGGCTTCAATCCAATAGAGCCAAATTGTGTAGGGGTTTTGTTGGGACGACCCCTACTATAGTCGAATATTAAATTAAGGCTACAGAGAGGATTTTGGATGACATGAATTGTGCCATTGAGTAGAAATTAAAGGGTAGAGTACCTTTGTTGAGGTACAAGGCTTACCATTGGTTGCATTCCGTTATGCTTAGGGGATGGTTGCGATTGAGCAGGACAAATGTGTAAGATTCGAGAATTGGCTACGTTGTGATCTGATGATTCAGGCTGCTCTACACCAAGTGAGAGTTTTTGAGGCTTTGGTTGAGAAAACCAAAATTGTGGAGGAGATTAAGTGTACGGAGCACGAGAAGAGAGATAAAAGCTAAAACTCTAGTTAAGAGAGATATTGGTTCTAGTACCATAGCTTCGCGATCCATAAAACGGGCCAAAGAGGACAAACCTCGATAGAATAATGTAGTAGTTGGTACCAAAGGTAGGATTTCAAACTGTATTTATTGCGATAAGTAGCACTCAGGTGATTGTTGGAGGGGGATGAGTGCTTGTCTGATGTGCGGGTCCAAAAATTATAAAATTAATGATTGTTTGTGCTGAAATGATCAGATGCAAGCTTCGAGATAGAACAAGGTTTAAAAATAGAGGGTTGGGCAATAGGCTCAAAGAGGTTGAGCTGGTAATGTTGGGCAGAGACAACGAACACTGGGCTAGGGTGTGACAAGACTAATACTAAGAAGCCTACTCTTGTTTATGCAGCTAGACGTAGAGAGGACCGTGATGCAACTGATGTCATCACAGGTAATTTTACAATTAATTTGGTTCAGTACTTTGCTTTGATAGATATTGGATCTACCCATTCATATGTTTCTTGTTTGATGGTTGATAAATTGGGTGATGGGGTAGAGGAAACTACTAGCGGTATATAGAAGATGTTCGTTGGAAGTGTAGGGGGAAGTGTTTCTGGCAGATCTGATGGAGTTACCCTTCAGGGAATTTGATTTAATTCTGGGTATGGACTGGTTGGTGGAAAACCAAGTGAATTTAGATTGTGGTTCTAAGGGCCGACTTTGAAGACATTTGTTGGTAAGGATATTATGATGGTAAGTGAGCGTAGAGATTACTTGTATAATGTGATCTACATTTTGATGGCTGAAAAGCTGGTTCGAAAGGGATGCGAGGCTTATCTGGCTTACGTTCTAGACACAAGTGCAAATAAGTCAGTTGTGGAAGGTATTTGAACTGTGAGGGAGTTTCCAAACATTTTTCTAGAAGAGCTGCCTAGGTTACCTCCAAAGTGGGAGGTCGAGTTTGGGATAGATCTATTTCTTGGGAATATTTTGGTGTCTATTGCTCCCTACCGCATGGAACCTAAAGAGCTTAAGGTTTAACTTTAGAAAATTTTGAATCGTGGTTTCATAAGACCGAGTGTTTCGCCTTAAGGAGCTCCGGTCTTGTTCATGAAGAAGAAGGATGGACCGATGAGGCCCTGTATTGATTACCGACAATTGAACAAGCTAACTATTAAAAACAAATATCCCTTACCTAGGATTGATGATGGGTTCGATCAGTTTAGAGGTGCTACAATGTTTTTCAAGATTTACTTAAGACCGCATTCATGACTCAATATGGCTATTACGAGTTCTTCGTGATGTCTTTTGGTCTAATGAATGCTCTAGCTGCTTTCATGGACTTAATGAATCTAGTGTTTCATTCTTATCTTGACTAGTTTGTCGTTGTCTTTATCGATGACATCTTAATTTGCTCTAAGTTTGAATTTGAACATGATGATCATTTGAGGATTATTATGCAAATTCTCTGGGAGAAGATGTTTTATGCTAAGTTTAGTAAATGAGAATTCTATCTTAGAGAAGTGATGTTTCTGGGTCATGTGGTATTTTCTGGAGGTATTCATGTTGATCCAAAGAAGATTGAGACTATTTTGGATTGGAAGCAACCTAATAATGTTTCTAAGATATGAATTTTCCTTGGATTGGTTGGTTATTATCAGAGGTTTGTGGAGGGATTTTCTTTGATTACGACCCCTATGACTAAATTATTGAGGAAGAGTGCTTCTTTTAAATGGACCGAGGAGCAGCAAGCCAGTTTTGAGAAACTTAAGTCTATGTTTACTCAACTACCGGTTCTAATTCAACTTGAGTCTAGAACGGATTTTGTGGTTTATAGTGATGCGTTCAATACTGGTCTTGGTTATGTGCTGATGCAAGATGGTAAGGTTGTGACCTATGCATCGAGGGAACTTCAACCACATGAGTGCAATTACCAAACTCATGACCTTGAGTTGGCAGTTATGGTTTTTGGGCTGAAAATTTGGTGGCATTATCTATATGATGATAAGTGTATCATTTACAAGGACAAGAAGAGTCTTAAGTATCTTCTCTTAAAAAAAATTAAATTTAATGTAGTGGAAATGGATAGAGTTGCCTAAGGATTATGATTGTACCATCCGGGAAAAGCTAATGTTGTGGAAAATGTATTGAGTAAGAGGTCTGTAACATCCCGATTTCGGGCCTAGTCGAAAGAGTAGTTTCGGGACCATAAATTCGATGAGGAAAAAATTATTTTATTATTTTTTTATGGTCTACAATTTCATGGAATGACTTTGTGAAAATTTTGTTCGAAAATTTCGACGCTTGGGCAGTCAATTTAGAAAGTGCAAAAGTTGAGTTTTACATGTTAGAGGTGTCAAATTTTTAAGAAATTTTAAATTAGAGGTCCTTAAATGAAAATTAGACCATTGGTTAAATTATGGACAAAAATGGACATGAGATAAGTGAAATATGATATTTTTAAGTGAAGGGTATTTAGTCATTTAATAATAAAAAAGAATTAAAAAGGGGAAAAGATAGGAAAATATGCTCGTCTGCTTCATTTGGCCAAATTTAGCAAGGAGGGAGCCATAGTTAGGGTTTTCAAGCTTCCAAGCTCCATAGTAAGTATCCCAAGCCTCGTTTTTAACGTTCTTTACGTTTTTAGAGTCCTAGTAACTTGATTTGGCTTATTCTAGCAATAATTTAACCTAGGGTTCATATTTGGAAAAATACCCATAGGTGAAATGTG
>CM025253.1:30360500-30386990 GCA_013677275.1 Gossypium schwendimanii | reverse complement strand
TTTCTTGCTGTCCAAACCCTAGATCTAATTCAATTTGATTTTGTGATCTGCTGAGTTTGATTTGTTTCTATTTTGTGTTTACTTGATAGATTCAGCTGATTGGAGTCCCTCTTGAAGCTTAATTTCGTGTTCTTGGTTTCCAAGATTCCCTATTAATAAGTGTTTCAATTCTTGGCCGATTCTTTCTCGTTTTGGGTGTGTTTCAATTCTTGGTTGATTCTTTCTCGTTTTGGGTGTTTTACTTCAGATCTTTTAATTCTAAGTTTAATTTTCTGTTTCATTTCAGATCCGATTGTCTAAAGTTTTCTTAAGAGTTTTCTCGTGACTTGGTAACTCGATCTTGGTCCGCACGCAAACCCCTATTACACATTATCGATACTCAAATACCACACATATAACACAATAATTCAAAATCGTATGTCGCATAATATTCATTACAAAGATTAGTTAAGTATATAATCATCCAAAAGTCATACTATCATAGTTTATCGAAATTCCTAAAGTAGTATTTAAAAGAAAGATGAGAGCTTGATTGAGCTTTTGAGGTGCCAACCTGTTAAAGACTAAGAACCACCTAAAATCTAACCAACAATAAAGTGAGTTGTGAAATCAGTGCATAAAGAAGTTTGTTCACATAAACACATTTACCAAACGGTGTTAGTATTCAAAGATTCGATCTGATAACAGAAACATTTCTAGTTCAGATCCAAGACAGATTAATTTCAGATGCCAAAAGAATTTTAGTTTCACATACAAATTAGATCAGAGTTAGATGCAGATACTTCTAGCCCCCATCTGCTACACACCATCTTCGGACATCCCAACACAATGTTAAGGGTGTTCAATGCCCAACCAACCCTAAACACCATAGAGTGTCTGACTAACACTTTTACAGAAACGCAGCTTAGCTGCTAAATCGTAATGCGACAAAGCGTCGGGATCAGAATTACACATATGGTGGCTTAGCCATAAATTTAGAACAAATCACTTCATTATTTATAATATCGCTACCCATGCATGTGCAGAGAACCAATATCCACAATCTGTGTTCAGTTATTCTAAATTGTTCCACAAGTAGATAGCACAGTTCACTATCAGACTAAGTATCACAGTGCACATACAGATATAGAATTCATGCATATGTCACAAGGTATCAGAGAATTCTCATTCAGTCAATTTAGATCATTCATAGCATGGGGACGTCAATATCAGTCTTAAGTAACATTTATAGCATCAAAAATAGTTTTTGGGTCTTTTTATATACACCAAACATGTTGGACAGACGCCCGTGTCCTTTCCCGTATGGCTCACACTGCCTGGACACACGCTAATGTCCTTGCCTGTGTGGTTTTAAAGCATAAATCAGAGAGTTACACAGCCTGGAAACACGGCCGTGTCTTCGCTCGTGTGACTCACACGGCCTGGGCACATGCCCATGTGCTCGCTTGTGTTGTCCTTAGTCACAAACAGTGAGTTACACGGCCTAGGCACACGTCTATGTCCCTTGCGCATGTGAACTCTGCACTAATCTTGTCACACACGGCCTGGACGCACGTTCGTGTGGCTCCAAATTGATAAACAGTGAGTTATAGGCCATCCACACAGTCGCGTGGCTCACACGTCCTAGACACACGCCCATGTACCTGGCCATGTGGCATCGACAGCCACCATTTCTGGCGTTCAAAACTTGTAAAAATTAAGGTTTTCGGTACACACCTACGGAGAGTTCATAGTAACAAAAATGGAAAAGATCCTCGGAGCCTAAAACAATCATTCCAGTTACGCAATTCAACCATTTAATCAAAAGAATTTTTCGGTTACGCACATAATGCCTATGTCAAAAGTTTCGACATGAAACCTTCAATGGACCCAAACTTACTAGAACTTCAGTGACAATTATGGAAACTATCATATTTCTATTCCTGATTGCCAATATTCCCTCCTATTAGGGAAACAAACGATCGTTTATTAGAGATTCTCGTAACTCACAAAATACCCAATTTAAAGCAAGTGACGGAAACGAAAGAAAACTTTGGAAACACTCACATTGACAGTTACTTACTCGATAGCCTTCTGTCCAACGACTAATAACAAAATTTTAGTTAATCTCGTATCCTTCACTACTACGATTAGCAAAAATAAAAGAAACTGATATGCAATAGGTTAGACACACTTCAAAATACGGTAAGGTCTAATGAACCTTGGGCTCAGCTTGCCCTTATGTCCAAATCGGAGAACCTTTAGAAACACTTGATCACCTACAGAAAACTCAATATCCTTTCTTTTTAAATTTGCATATGACTTTTGTTGGTCAGAGGCTACTTTTAGGTGATCACGAATCACTTTCACAGTACTCTCAGTTTTAGAAACCAGCTCAGGACCCAATATCTAGCGTTCGCTTAATTCTGTCCAACATAACGGAGTACAGCCCTTGCGACCGTACAAGGGCTCGTAAGGTGCCATATGAATACTAGATTGGAAGCTGTTATTGTATGGAAACTCAGCCAATGGTAGATACTCCTCCCAACTACCCCAGAAGTCTATCACATAAGTCAGAAGCCTATCCTCCAGAATCTGAATGACTCGCTCAAACTGTTTGTTGGTCTAAGGGTGGTACCTAGTACTAAAATTATGTCTTGTGCCTAAGGCCTCGTGAAGTTTCTTTTAGAACCGAGATGTGAATCGTGGGTCTCTATCAGATATAATTGAGACTGAACCTCGTGTAGTCTCATAATTTTAGGAATATACAATTTAGCTAACTTCTATAGCGAGTAATCTGTTCGGATAGGAATGAAGTGGGATGATTTGGTCAACTGATCAATGATAACCAAACAAAATCTTTCTTAGTAGGGGTTAAAGGCAACCCCCAACAAAATCCACCGTTACCCGCTCCTATTTCCACTGCAGAATCTTAACTAGCTGAAGTAATCTAGAGGGCAACTGATGTTCAACCTTAACCTTTTGACAGGTCAGATAGTGGTATCCAAAAGTGACTACCTCCTATTTCAGTCTAGCTCACCAATGGAGTTCTCGAAGGTCCCGATACATCTTGTTCCCACTAGGATACATAGCATAGGGGCTACTATACGCCTCCTGTAGGATCAAATGCCTCAATTGTTTATCATTAGGTCCACAAATCTGACCTTTAAAGCACAACACATTATCACTATTCAAGCTAAAATTGAAAGTCTCGTTTGAACCAACATGTTGTAATCGTTGAAATAAGGACTTATCGCTTAACTGTTTAGCTCAAATCTGCTCCACCCAAATAGGTTTAACCTGTCATTCTGCTAACAGCCCCTATCCTCAACTAGACTCAGACGAGCTAACATTGCTCTCAGATCAGTCATTGCTCTATAGCTAAGGGCATCAACTACCACATTAGCTTTACCCAGATGGTACTCTATCGTGACATCATAATCTTTAAGTAATTCAAAACATTTGTGCTGTTGAAGATTTAATTCTTTTTAAGTTAACAAATATTTGAGACTCATATGATCGATGTAAATGATACACCTTTCACCATACAGATAGTGTCTCCAGATCTTCATAGCAAACACAACCTCAGCTAGCTCAAGATCGTGCGTAGGGTAGTTTTAGGAGTAATTCCTAAAGCAATGGTCATTCTTTTTATCACTACTTTTTCTTCAGTAACCTTAGCTGACAAATTAGTGTATTCACCAACAATAGGGTTTGCGTCAACATTAGTATTTATAACAAGCCTAGTAATATTGATGAAAAGATCTCCAACAAGAGATGAATGACTACTATCTAACTCTTGAATGATAGAAACGACATCAATTTCAAGAATAAATGAAGAGTTAGGATTTCCTTGATATATGACAGCTTTAATGAGAAATTCCATGCGATCAATGGGCATTAATACTTGATCAGGTTCTGGTGGATTGGCTAGAAGATCATCAATCTTAGTAACTACCTTTTCAACATCACCTGATGACCGCTTTCCAATATTAGAGTTTTTAGAGATTTCCATGTTGTTGTCCTGGATAGCTTCATGGATGATTTCATCACTCGCATCAACTTCATTTCCATCAAAGGCAAAATCAATCGGTTTAACACCCTCAACAATTAGGTTCTATACAATAGTGCTTGCAACAGTGCCTGTAATGCCCAAAAATTTTCCAATAACCCATACGAGATTATTTCAGTGACTTTATTTGTAAATTAGATAATAAATTCAATTTTATTAGTTCTAATTATTTTTGTACTATTGCAAAGCTATTTAAAAGCATTTTAATCTAATTTTTAAGTTTTGGTCTTGATTGGATAAAAATGCGAGTTAAGGTAAATTGTAGTATAAAACTAAAAGAAGAACACAAAGATTAAGAGAGAAAGAAAGACAAAGAAATGACAGGATGATTCAAATTTCACTTGGGATATCAAAAAACTTATACATTCCCTCTATTTGTAGGGCCTCAATCACCATAAGTTACAAACATATAATTTGTAACTCCTTTAACCCATCTCCGTCGCCAGGCTCGGCTTATAGAGCATGACTGATCAATCGAAAAACATTTAACATCAAAATATTAAATATGTTAATAGATTAAAACCAATAAAAGATAAGCATTTTATCCCTAAATCGAGCCTTCGAGACCCTAAAAATAGCTTAAAAGCAATTCAAGACTAATTTGAATCAAAATAGAAGATTTGAGAAAAAAATATAAAATTTGCAAATAGGGATCAGATGGCAGTGTGACATAGCCCAAGCCATGTAACAGTAGAATAAGGGACACACGGCCATGTCCCACCCCGTGTCCTCACTCGTCTAACTCACTGAGTAGGGTCACATGTTCGTATCGGAAGCTGTGTTTTAGACCGTGTAACTCTTTTCGAGTTGCCACATACGACCATGTGCTAGGCCGTGTAACTCACTGACTTAAAATAGTAAGAATTTACAAATGACTAACAGTTGTGTAGCTGAGCCGTGTGTGTCACACGGCTATGTGACAGCCCGTGTCCCAGGTTGTGTGAGAAAAAAATGAACCCTAAATCCAAGCCATTTCAAGACAAAACTATACCTTACCAACCATACCATTTGTGCACATATGCTAGGGATTTAAACATCATTTAAACACACCGAAACATACCATTTCAAACCTCCTATTTCATGTAACCAATATGCCATTCAAGGCATCACACTTGTGTCAAAACATCATGGATCAAACCAAAGCAACATAGCTACTTTTCAAGCATAAAACCTAACTTAATTATATACCAAATCATATCACAAATGACCATTGTTCAAGCCATCACAAACATAAAAAAAGACCATGCATTTCAATTACCTAAAAGTGACCAAAATGACCTAACTTAACAAGGCATTACAAGTCCATCAAACCCACATAAACTTCAAAGGCATAAACATATTAAATCAACCATTTACACATTCATGAACTACCACTACAAAAGTTCCTATACATGCCATTTATAACCTTGGCCAAAATAGACAAAAAAAACTACCGAAATGGTTGCTGGATAGTCTGATAGGCCTCTGATGAACTTCCAAGCGATCGAGCTTCCGATTATATATAAAACAAAAGAGAGTAACTACGTAAGCAAATATTGCTTAGTAAGCTCATATAAAGTTAAACATAACTTACCATTTAATTAGCACAATTTATAACTATATCATAACCAAGACCATAAGCTTTGCATAAGCCTATACAAGCACCATCAACTCACAAGTTAGTATACTTCTCTATGATACAAATGAATTCAATCACATAATAAGTAAATTTCACATATACATCATTTTATTCGTCAGCCTTTCAATATGATCATGAACCGTTTTATTTTTATACTTACCATGCCATTTCCTTTTCTTACCCGTTGAACCATCTAGAATTGCATCAGATACTTGGGAATACTCACACACATAGTGTGCCATGCCATATAACTGTAACCTTTCCTTTTCAATAATGCTCACACAAGCTGTAGGTCAGAATGTTAGCTACATGATGCTACTCACACGAGCTGTGGAGAATACTTAAAAAATGCAAGACCTTACCCATCAGTAGGACATTCAAGATTAGCACTCGAAACATGAAATCTGTAATGACATGTCATTCTTATCTTAAGAATTTTTACGGTTCAAACGGGATTCATTATCCGTTAATTACTCAATCATTGATATATATGCAATTTCAAGTCCATTTATATTAATACAATATAGCAAATAATGAATTTAACTAACATTAATATGATCATAATTCATACGAACTTACCTCGATAACTAGAGTCGTAATAATCGAGTTGAAATCTAGTCCAAAGCTTTAGCTTTTCCTTTATTTATGTTCGGTTGTTGTTTCTCTTGACCTAAATAGATGATTTCATTCAATTAAGTACTTCAAGTAGTCAAGTCAATTCCTAACTCATGTTTATGTAAAATTACAAAATTACCCCTAATACTTTAAATTTTCACAATTTAGTCCTTAAACTCATAACTTGAATATTACTCATTTTAACCAAAATCTATGTTAACCAATGTTACAAGGGACCTTAAAACAATCCATTATTACTAACATTTCACAATAAAAGCCATAGATTTACATTTTCAATAATTTAATCCCTATCTGCAATTTCATCAAAAATCATTTAACAAAACATGTTTATTTTACAACCAAGATTAATAATCATTCAAATAACTTCAAAACCTATTAAAAAAAACAAACTCAAAGACATAAAAATAATTAAAAACTGTGTTTGAATACATACCATGCAGGGCACCTATGCTAGCCGAACCTTAAAGCCCTAAAATGGTGTTTATTTCCTCCAAAATTTCAGTGGAGAAGACAACAATGAAGATGATACTATGTTTTAGTTTCTTTTGTTTTAATTTAATTATCAAATTACCATTTCTACCTTGGTTATTAACTTTACAAAAGAACAAATTCATGTCCATATTTGTCTGCTAACTCCTTAATTGGTATAATTACTATCTTCGTCCATTAGTTTAAGATTTCATAACCATTTGACCTTTTTAACTAATAGAATTCAACTTTTACACATTTTACTATTTAGTTCTTTTTACTTAATTAACCATTTAAACATCAAAATTTCTTAACGAAATTTTAAAACGACCTTAAAATAATCCTGTAGACATTAAATAAATATTAAAATAAACAAAACTCCTCGAAATTATGGTTTCAAAACCACTATTTTTGACAACATTAAAAATGGGCTGTTACAACTCTCCCCCTAAAGGAATTTTTGTCCTCGAAAATCTTACCAGTGAATAGGTTCGGGTATTGCACTTTCATAACTTCTTACGGTTCCCATAGTTCTGCCAGCTTCTCAAGTGAGTAATCCGTACGTACTGGAATGAAATATGCAGATTTAGTCAAACAATCCACAATAACCCAGATAACATCTTTCTTTTGCGAAGAAACAGGTAATCTTAATGCAAAATCCATCGTAACCCATTCCCATTTCCACTTTGGAATCATCACAGGCTCAAATAATCCAAAAGGTACCTGATGCTCGGCTTTGACTTGCTGACAAATCAAACATTTCAATACAAACTCTGAAATCTCTTGTTTCATACCTGGCCATCAGTACATCTGGTTCAAATCACCAAACATTTTATTACTACCAGGGTGTCTCAAAAAATTACTACTGTGAGCTTCCTATAAAATCTTCCGAATAACGTCAGAATTTCTCGGAACACATATTCTGTTTTAGAAATACAATTTACCATTAGAACTAATGTGAAATTTTGAATCAGGTGTCGATTCAATCTATTCCCATTTAGAAATCAACTGGAGTCACTATTCTGAGTTTCAAAAATCTGCTGCAGAAATGTTGGTCTAGCTTTTAATTCTGCTACAATAGAACCATCATCAATTAACGTCATTCAAGTGTTCAAAGCTAGCAAAAAAAAATAAGGACTTTCTACTTAAAGGATCAACAACAACATTTAGCTTTTCCTGGATGATAATCAATAATCAAATCATAATCTTTTAGCAGATCAAACCATCTACACTGTCTCAAATTTAATTCTTTCTATGACATCAAATAATTTAGGCTTTTTTGATCCGTGAAGTTATGACAGTTTTCTCTGTACAAATAGTGTTGCCAGATCTTTAAAGCAAACACAATAGCTGCAAGCTCTACATCATGAGTCGGGTAATTTTTCTCGTGTAGCTTCAACTGTCGAGAAGCATAAGCTGCCACCTAGCCTTCTTGCATCAAAACCATTCAGTGAATCAACATCGAGGCCTTGGTCAATAACACTTTCAATTGGTCAAAGCTTTGTTAACACTCTTTAGACAGTTCAAACTTGACATCTTTCTGGAGTAACTTTGTCAACAGTGTAGCAATCATTGAAAATCCTTTTACAAATATCTGATAATATCCGGTTAGACATAAGAAACTTTTGATCTTTGAAACGTTTCCCGAAGGCTTTCAATCCACAATAACTAATTTTTTTACTCAGATCAACTCTAATACTGTCTGCCAATACAACATGTCCCAAAAATCCAACTTCTCGAAGCTAGAACTCACATTTACTAAACTTAGCAAATAACTATTTCTCACGTAAAGCCTGTAAAATTATTCTCAAATGTTGTGCATGCTCAATTTCATCTCGAGAATAGAACAGAATATCAACAATGAATAAAACTACAAATTTGTCTAGATATGGTCAGAATATTATGTTCATTAATTCCATAAACACAACAGGTGCATTAGTTAAACCAAGTGACATAACTAAAAATTCATAATGTCCTTACCTAGTTCTGAAAGCAGTCTTCGGTACATTTGGATCCTTAATCCGTAATTGATAATTCCAGAACAGAGATCCATTTTTGAAAATACTATCACACCTTTCAGTTGATCAAACAAATCATTAATACGCGACAAAGGACACTTGTTCTTGATTGTGACTTTGTTAAGCTACTTATAGTCAATACATAATCTCATTGATCCCTCTTTTTTCCTACCAAACAATACAGGAGCACCCGAGGGAGAAAAACTAGTCCAAACAAATCCCCTGTCTGTCAATTCTTGTAACTGCTCTTTCAACTCTTTCAACTCTGTAGGTGCCATTATATACGAAGCTATTGATATTGGAGAAGTTCCCGATACTAACTCAATAGCAAATTCGACCTCTTTGACCGACGGTAACCCTAGTAATTCTTCTGGGAACACATCTGAGAATTCACATACAGTTGGAACTAACTCTAATTTCAATTCTTAAGCCCTGAAATAAAAAATATAAGCTAGATATGTCACACAACCCTTTCTAACATATTTCTGAGCTGACATAGCTGAATCTATATTAACTGTACCATCAAATTTATTAGACTCAACCCTAACTATATCACCATTCTAACATTTCAACAAATTTTGCTTTCGTCTACAATTCACAACAACATCATGCAGAGTTAACCAATCCATACCAAGAATCACATCGAATTCATCAAATGGTAATAGCATCAAATCAGCCAGAAAGTTGCAATTCTGAATTATCAGGGGACAATTTCTACAAATTTTATCAACTAATACATAATGGCCTAAAGGGTTTGTTACTTTGAACACAAATTCAGTTGACTCGTAAGGTATTTTCTTATCCGACACTAAGGTTGTGCATATATATAAATGCATTGAACTAGGGTCAATCAAAGCATTAACATTAGTATCAAAGATAGAAAATATATCAGAAATCACATCAGGTGCCGAAGCTTCCTATCGAGCTCGAATTGCATATGCCCTAGTTGGTGGCCGAGCCTAAGATCTAACTGTAGAATCTTTCATTTCACTTTGACTATTACCCCCATTACCATTATTTTTAGATGGACTCCCTCTCGCTATCGTGTTACTCAAATGAGTGTTTTGAGTTTTCTCTTAGTTAGATCTCTCAAGGCAGTCTCAAAGGAAATAGTCATTGGAACCACCTTTAAAACACTATCTATCTCTCAATCTACTCTCCCCGAAATGTCCTCTATTGCACTATTGACATACAGGTTTTTTATTTTGACCACTTCCCACACTCACTACCGAAGTAGCCTAAGGTCTTGAACTACTGTGAAATTCCTTTGATTTCTTCGATGGAGACGAAAATGATTTTCACATAGGTCATTTACTAGTGTCACGAACCTTGGAATTTGCCTTTCTTTTAGTTTTACTAAGTTCTTCTGCTTTATGTGCTCAATCTACCAAAACTATGAATTTTATCAATTCTATAATCCCAACTAATAATTTGATATCTTCGTTTAAACCGTCTTCAAACTTGGTACACATAACAACCTCTGATGGTATACATTCTCGAGGATACTTGCTAAGTCACACAAACTCTCTTTCATACTAGGCTATTGTCATACGACCTTGTTTCAATTCAAGGAACTCTTTCCACTTCTTACTGAGATACTGTTGACTAACATATTTCTTCCTAAATTCAGTCTAAAGAAATCCCAATTCACACGATCCTTTGGTACCACTGCGGTCAAAGTATTCCACCACTTATACGGTAAGTCTTTCAACAGAGAGACTGCACATTTTAATCATTCAACAGGAGTACAAGACAATTCATCAATAACCTTCATAGTATTTTCTAACCAAAACTCAGCTTTTTCAGGGTCGTCTTCAACTATATCACAAAACTCTTCAGCACCATACTTATGTATTTTATCAACTAGAGGCTTGGTTACACGTACTTTTACTGAACCTTGAGGAATAAAGGGAACATGTTGGGGTATGAGAAGGGGTGGAGGTCGTTGAGCCATCGGGTTTGTTCTAGCGAACTTAGAGAACCACTCAGATATCATTTGGAAGAAGGCTTATTTCACCTCAATTCTTCGGCCTTCAGCTATGGGCCCACTGCTAGCTACTCCATGAATGAAGGCTTGCACATTACTTTCAACATCATTGGAATCAGTTGGGTTGGATGACATCTTTTATCTATATGAAAGCATAATTCATTTTGAGTCAGGAGATATCACACTATTACAGGTTATATAATGACATGTATTTCTAGACTCCATACATGTTACGTTCAGTCCAAGAACTGACTAAACCATAGCTCTGATACCACTAAATGTAACACCTATAAACTTGTACAGATGTAGTTTTAGGACTAGTTTCTAAAGCAGTGGTCATTCTAAGTATCACTACTTTTTCTTCAATAACCTCAGCAGACAAATTAGTTTATTCACCAGCAATAGGGTTTCCATCAACATCAGTATTTATTACAAGCCTAGTAATATTGATGAAAAGATCTCCAGCAAGAGATGAATGACTAGTATCTAACTTTTAAACAATAGAAAAAATATCAATTTCAAGAATAAATGAAGAGTCAGGATTTCCTTGATCTATGACAACTTTAATGAGAGGCTTGATGTGATCAATGGGCATTAGTACTTGATTAGGTTCTAGTGGATTGACTAGAGGATCATCAATCTTAGCAACTACCTTTGCAACATCACTTGATGATCGCTTTACAAGCTTAGAGTTTTTAGAGATTTTCATGTTGTTGTCCTGGACAGCTTTATGGATGATTTCATCACTCGCATCAACTTGATTTCCATTACAGGAAAAATCAATTTTATTGGTTCTAATTATTTTTGTACTATTAGGAGGTCGTTCAAAAGGATTTTAGGGTAATTTTTAATTTTTTGTCTCAATCAGATAAAAATGCCAGTTAAGGTAAATTGTAGTAAAAAACTAAGAGAAGAACACAAAGATTAAGAGAGAAAGAAAGACAAAGAAATGACAAGATGATTCAAATTTTACTTGGGATATTCAAAAGCTTATATATTCCCTCTATATATAGGGCCTCAATCACTATAGGTTACTGACTGGCTATTTAACATCATAGCAATAATGTGCAACTGTACACTGTCAATACAAGTATAGTAGATAGATATGAGTCTGTCGGATATCGATCCCACGAGGATGGTTGTCTTTTTTCTATCAATATTAGTGCAATAAATAGATAGAAACGAGAGAGATTGTGAGAGTAGTTATCGAAGCAAAAACTTGAAAAAAATAAGATAAAATATGATAATGATAAGCTGGGATCCCCAACATGAATATTCAATAGAATACTAAGTGCTCACATGGTATAAAAGGATAAGTGATTGTAAATGCATTAAATTGCAATGGATATCTTACCAGACTTAACTTCTATATTTAATCTAAGACTTAATATGCATATTCACCACACCTCTAATCCTCAAGCAACTTTCGTTGTCATGCTTGTTAGCTTGAACTGTCGTTGCATTTTCCAGTGTCAGGGACCGCAATAACACTCCCATGCTAAAAACATTCAAACCCAAAGATTAAGCAGTAGAAGCAAGATTGAATAAAATAACATTGAACCTAGAAATCATGTATACTTTCGTACAAACATGAAATAGAAAGTAATCATTAGTGTTTAGAAAAGAAATATAAAAAAAAACAAGTGGAGTGTACTATTCCTAGAAAATCTTGACTTGATCTCTCAACTCCCTCTTGTGTCGCACTCAGGGCTCATTGTCAAGAGCTAATTGCATCCCTTTCACTTCGGTTCACTCGTAGGAGACTTAAGTCACTATAGCCGAAAGCTTCAAAAGATAGGTTGAAGAAGATGATACCCCAAAAAACCCTTCTTTTTTCCTTTTCACGTGAATATTTATATTCTTCCAAATAGTACATGTGTCCTTTCATCAGAATCATGCTACCTTTGTATGTACAAGTTGGTTGTACCAGACTAGACAGCTCACACATTTTTGTTTTTATCTGGACAGCTATCAGGTGTGATGACAATTCTGGGCGCAATCTGGAAATACTCATGCAGCGACATTGGTACCAAAACATGAAAAAATTAATGATAAATAGGCTAAGATCCACTGAGTTAGAAAATGCAATTTACTAAACTGAAAATGCTAAAATATGTGCTAAAGATAACTAAATGGGGACAAATTAACCAATAAGTAGGGAGAAAACATATGCTCTTTCTAGTACTATCAGTTACAAACATATAATTTGTAACACCCCTAACCCATCTCTGTCGTTGGGTTAAGGTTACTGAGCATTATCGATTAATCGAAACACATTTAACATCATAATATTAAATAAGTTAACCATATTAAAACCAATCAAACATAAGCATTTGTCCCTAAATCGAGCCTTTGAGACCCTAAAAATAGCTTAGAAGCAATTGAGGACTAATTTGAATCAAAATAGAAGATTTGAGAAAAATTTATAAAATTTGCAAACAGGGGTCACACGAACGTGTGTCATAGCACAGGCCATGTAACAATCGAATAAGGGACACAGTCATGTCCCAACCTGTGTCCTCACCCGTCTAACTCACTGAGTAGGGTCACACGGCTATGTCGTAGGCCATGTAACTCACTAACTTAAAACATTAAGAATTTACAAATGACACATGGCTGTGTGATAGCCCGTGTCCAATGCCGAGTGATCAAAAAATTAACCCTAAATTCAAGCCATTTCAACACCAAACCATACCTAACCAACCATTTCATTTGTGCACATATGCAAGGGATTTAAACATCATTTAAACACACCTAAACATGCTGTTTTAAACCTCTTATTTCATCTAACCAATATGCCATTAAAGGCACCATAATTCTGTCAAAACATCATGGATCAAACCAAAGCAACATAGCTACCTCTCAAACATAAAATCTAACTCAATTATCTACGAAATCATATCACAAATGACCATTTTCCAAGCCATCAAAAATATACCTAAAGACCATGCATTTCAATTATCTAAAAGTGGCCAAAATGACCTAACTTAACAAGGCATTACAAGTTCATCAAACGCACATAAACTTCAAAGGCATAAACATACTAAATCAACTATTTACACATTCACGAACTACTACTACAAAAGGTCCTATAAATGCCATTTATAACTTTGGCAAAAATAAATAAAAAAACTAATGAAATGGTTGTTGGATAGTGTGATAGGTCTCCGACAAACTTCCAATCAATTGAGCTTCCAATTATTTATAAAACAAAGGAAAGTAACTATGTAAGCAAATATTGCTTAGTAAGCTCGTATAAACTTAAACATAACTTACCATTTAATTAGCACAATTTATAGAATAAGCACTATATCATAACCAAGACCATAAGCTTACCATAAGCCTATACAAGCACCATCAACTCATAAGTTAGTATACATATCCATGATACAAATGAATTCAATCACATAATAAGTAAGTTTCACATACACATCATTTAATATATCAACCTTTTCATATGATCATGAACTATTTCATTTGTATACTTACCATGCCATTTCTTTTTCTTACCTGTTGAACCATTTAGAATTGCATCGGATACTCGGGAATGCTCAGACACATAGTGTGCCTTTCCATATAATTGTAACCTTTCCTTTTCAATAGTGCTTACACGAGCTGTGAAATGGGTCTACTCACATGAGTTGTGGGTCAGAATGTTAGCTATGTAACAACCCATTTTCAATGAAATTAAGAAATGTTATCGTTTGGATGCGTAATTTGGTAAAAAGGGCTAAATCGTAAAATGCAAACTTTGAGTTCTATAAGTTCAAGGTATCAAATGGCTATTAAATTAAATGGTTGAGGGATTTTGACCATATTAATCGCTAGTGGAATTTTATGGATACTAAATAGGTGATTTTAAAGGTTAATAAAAAGGTTAAATAAGTAATTTAATTATTATTGATAAATTAAATTAACTAAAATCAATGTATCATCTTCCTAAAGAGAAATCACCTCTAAAATTTGAAGGAAAGAAAGCCATAACTAGGGCTTGAAGCATTCAGTAAATTCCCAAGCTTGCATGTAGGTGAAATTTGCCCCGTTTTTAATGATTTCTATGTTTTTGAAGTCGTTGCTTAATATAGCAAGCCTAGGGACTAATTTACAAAATTGTTAAAAGTTTAGGTTTTTGCCATGAATGTATTCATGTGGTTTTTGATGTTTGATGCAGAAAATGAATCCTTGTTGATAAATAAACGACTTTTGTAAAGTGCTTTTTGTTGAAAATGTCAATTAGGGATTTATTTGTAAAATGTGTAAAATATAAGTTAAAATGTGAAAATAATGAATTTTATGAGTTGCTACGAGTGTGTATTAAATTCAACTAGCTTTGTATATGGATGAAATTGAATGAATTTTAATTTATGGGCTTACGGACTAAATTATAAAGAAATTAAAATATTAGGGGTAAAAGTATAAATTTTCTAAAAATGTGTATTTTTGATTGAATTGAAAAGAATGATTATTGAATAGATTGAATTTGACTTTTTAGATCAAGTTAAGCCTCGTACTGATTTAAATAGAGGGAAAGATAAAGTATCAGACTAATTGATCCTATTTCGTTATTTTTGTGATTGAGGTAAGTTCATATGTGTAAATAGCATTTTAATGTATTTTATTTAAATTCTATTATGTTATTTATAATATTATGCTTCGACAGAAAATCCCACGATGTTATGACGACTATCGAGCTCCGTCTAAACCTTGGGAATATATAGGATACTAATGACATGTCATTAGGGTTAACATGTTTCAGGTGCTGGTTCTGAACGTCCTACCGATGGTTGATTTTTGACATTTGTTGTGGATACTCATCAGCTTGTGTGAGCGGCATTGAGTAGCTATGTTTTGAATGTCAGCTTGTGTGAGCAAGCCCATTTATGACTCGTATGAGCATTTATGTAAAGAAGAATGAAAGAAATGGTTTTGACCATGTATTAGCACACTTTGTGTGAGCTTCCCATGTATTCGATATTATTCTAAGTGCTTCCACGAGCATGTAAAGGGATGAACCAATAAGGGTTCCTATTGATTATACTATGAAATTATGGAAAGGTATGAAGTATTGATGATTAAAGTATGTATAGCCATGTTATCAAAAGTATGAATTCATATTTATTATGATTATGAAATTTACCTTACCATGTGATGAATTTCGCTAAGTTATGTGATTAAGCACTAACTTGTGCTGTTGATGATGCTTAGGCTTGTGCCTAGCTTGTGTTGGATTGATTCTTGTCTATTTTTATGATTATGCCTTGAAATGGTAAGCTTTGTTCATGAATTATGAACTTACTATGCATTATATGCTTACATTGTGTTTCTTTTCTATGTTTATAGAATATCGAAAGCTCGATCAGTTGGCAGCTCATTGGAGACCTATCACACTATCCATCGACTATTTCTATAGACTTTGTTGTTTTGAGTCATGGTTATAATGAAATGTATAGGTAATTGTGCTTGATGAGACTATCATTATGTTTGGCTTGTAAATGTGGTATTATGGTTGATGAACTTTTAGCATTTTAATGCTTTGATGGTTGGTGTTGAAATGGTCAAGTGAAGTTATGTTTTGAATGACCAATTTCGTATGTTTGAATGTGATATTGGCATGTGGTTATTGTGGTAGTTTGGTATGGAATTAGGTTATAAATGTATGGTTAATGAATGGTTAAATTATGCATATATTTAAGTATATTTGATTGTTGTGATTGAGGTGCCTTTTGGGCATATTGGTTGTATGGTTAGATGCCATATTTAATTTGCCTTATTATACATGTTTTAGGTATGTTTTGAAGCTTGATTGTAAGTACAAATGGCTTGTAGGTGTAAACTTGAGTTGTGTGAAAGAAATGGCTTGGAATTGGCCTATTTCTTGTCTAGACGGCCTAAGACACGGGCGTGTGTCTCAACCGTGTGCGACACACGGCAATGTGGCACGGCCTTGTGTCCCTTATAGGTTTTAATGGTTGCTTTTCGAAAGATGCACGTCCTAGCACACGGCCTGACACATTGGCTTTTGAGGCAATTTTGAGAGTTACAGGCCTGGCACAAGGGCGTGTGGCTTGGCCGTGTGACCCAAGTAAGAGAGTTACAAGGGCACGGACATAGGCTGGGACATGGCCATGTGTCCCTACTTTGAATGTCCAAACGCCTAAGACACAAGCGTGTGTCTCAGCCGTGTGAGTCACACGGCCTTGTGACCCCTATAGTGTGAAATTTTCTATATTATTCCAAAAAGTTCTAAATGTTCCCGATTTAGCCTCGAATCGTTTCTAAAGTGTTTCTAAGGCCTTGAGGTTTCAATTAAGGGACAATAAGCATGTGTTTGAATGAATTATGCTATAATTTGAAATTTTTGGAAATTGATGATTTTAATTTAAGTTTTTTCGGTAATACTCTGTAACCCTATTCCTGCAATGGATATGGGTTAAGGGTGTTACAAGCTATACGATGCTTCTTACACTAGTTGTGGAGAATTTACAACAAATGTAAAACCTCAGCCATCAGTAGGGCTTTCAAGACCAACACTCGAAACATGAAATCCCTAATGACATGTCATTCGTATCCTAAGAATTCTTAAGGTTTAAACGAGATTCATTATTCGTCAGTTACTCAACCATTAATATATATGTAATTTCAAGTCCATTTATATTAATACAACATAGCAAATAATCAATTAAACTAACATTAATACAATCATACGAACTTACCTAGATAACTAGAGTCGTAATAGTAGAGTTGAAGTCCAGTCCAAAGCTTTAGCTTTTCCTCGATTTAAGTCCGGTTGTTGTTTCTCTTGATCTAAATAGATGATTTCATTAAATTAAGTACTTCAGGTCTTCAATTCAATTCATAACTCATATTTATGTAAGATTACAAAATTACCCCTAATGCTTTAACTTTTCACAATTTAGCCCTTAAACTCAAAACTTGAATATTACTTATTTTAACAAAAATCCATGTTAACCAATGTTACAAGGGACCTTGAAATAATCCACTATTACCAGCATTTAAACCCCATAGATTTATATTTTCAACAATTTAATCCCTATTTGTAATTTCATCAAAAATCACTTAACAAAACATGTTTATTTTACAACCAAAATTAATAATCATTCAAATAACTTCAAAACCTATTAAAAAACAACAATGGAAAGTCCCTCAACCTTTAACAGTTTTACAAATTAACCCTTGGGCTAGCTAGATTAAGCTAAAATGAAGTCAAAAACATAAAAATCATTAAAAACGGGGTTTGACTACATACCATATAAGGCATCTATGCTAGCTAAACCTTAAAGCCCTAAAATGGTGTTTATTTCCTTCAAATTTTAAGTGGAGAAGACAACAATGAAGATGATACTATGTTTTAATTTCTTTTATTTTAATTTAATTATCAAATTACCATTTTAACATTTGTTATTCACTTTCCAAAACAAAAAATTCATGTCCATATTTGTCCACTAACTCCTTAATTGGTATAATTACTATCTGAGTCCATTAGTTTAAGATTTCAACTAATAGAATTCAACTTTTACACCTTTTACTATTTAGTCCTTTTTACTAAATTAACTATGATTCATTTCCATGTGAACATATATCATTTGTGTCATTTAGCCTTTCTATGAACATATGCATTTTACCACATGATAACTTACCGTTTCAATCATTTGCATCGCTCGTTGAACCATTTAGAATGTCACCGGATACTCGAGAAAGCTCACACAAGGTGTGCTTCAACATATAATTGTAACCTTTCCTTTACATCATTACTAAAACGAGCTGTGAAATGGGTCTACTGACACGAGTTATGGGTAGGAATGTAAGCTACACGATGCTTCTCACACGAGTTGTGGAGTATCAGTAACAAATGCAGGATCTCAACCATTGGTAGGACATTCAAGACCAGCACCCGAGACATGAAATCCCTAA
Source organism: Gossypium schwendimanii (assembly GCA_013677275.1). Lineage (NCBI taxonomy): Eukaryota > Viridiplantae > Streptophyta > Magnoliopsida > Malvales > Malvaceae > Gossypium > Gossypium schwendimanii. The sequence continues at coordinate 30,368,280 of CM025253.1, read as the reverse complement.
CGACATGTCATTTGTACCCTACAAATTCCTAAGGTTCAACCGACATTCATTAACCACCATAGCATGCTTTTGGATATACGTTGTGCAATAGAATTTTAAATACATATTAACATATAATTAAACAACATACACATAATAATCTGTACATACGAACTTACCTCGACGACTAGGGCGTAGAAACGAGATCAACTAATCCAAGGCTTTAGCTTTTCCTTGATCTAAATTCGTACGTGGTCTATCTTGATCTAAATAGACAAATTCAATCCATTGAATACTTTTATTATTCAATTTAGTCTATATTTCATATTTTGTAAAATTACTATTTTGCACCTAAAATTTTAAGTTTTCATAATTTAGTCATTAAGCTCATAAATTGAAATTTAAACATTTTAATCCTCTTCTCATGCTAGCCAAATTCTCTAGGGACCTAAACCAATCCATATATACCATCATTTCACAAATTTACCGTAAACTCTTACTACTTTTACAAACAAATCCCTAAATACAATTTTCATCAAAAATCACTTTTCAAAACTTGTTTATTTAACAATAAGGACTCATATTCTTTCATTAAACATCAAGAATCAAATAATAGCATTCATGGCTTAACCCTAAATCTTTAACATTTTTACAAATTGATCCCCTAGTTAACTAGGTTAAGGTACAACGATCCCGAAAACATAAAAATAATTAAAAATGAGCTCAAAATCACTTTGATGCAAGCAATTTTTGTACCCGAATGAATGAACCCTAAAAATGGTTATTTTTGCTCTTGATTTTCTGTGAAAGGAACTTTGAAGAAGATGATACAATTGTTTTACTTATTTTACTTTAACTTAATTATTAATTTACCTTAATAATGTTGATAATTAACTAAATAAAACATCAATTTCATGCTCATCTTTGCCCACTAACATTATGAATGGTACAATTACCATTTAAGTCCTCTCACTTTAAAGTTTCATAGCCATTTGACCCTTTTTACAAATAGAACTCCATTTTTGCATCTTTTACAATTTAGTCCTTTTAACTTAATTAATTATGGAAACATCAAAATTTCTTAACAAAATTTTAATATGACCTTACTAACATCCCATAGACATTAGAATAATAATAAAATACAAATTTACTCAATAGATTTGTTGTCCCTAAACCACTATTCTGGTTTCAATAAAAACGGGCTATTACAACTCTCCCCCAAAAGGAATTTTTGTCCCTGAAAATCTTACCAGAAATTAAGTTCGGGTATTGCACTTTCATAGCTTCTTTCAGTTCCCAGGTAGCCTCTTCTATTCCGTGTTGTTGCCAAAGAACTTTAACTAAAGCTATGCTTTTATTTCTCAGTTCTTTAACTTCCTAAGCTAGAATTCTGATCGGTTCTTCACTATACGTCATATTTTGCTGAATCTCAACACTAACAGGTGAAATCATGTGTGAAGGATCTAATCGATCCGTTGTAACATCGATACATGGAAGACATTATGGATCTTTTCTAACTCTGACGGTAAAGCCAATATTTAAGCTACTGGCCCAATCCTCTTAATGATTTCGTACGGCCCAATAAGTCGCGGACTAAGCTTTCTTTTCCGGCCAAATAAAAGAACTTTCTTCCACAATGATACTTTCAAAAATACTGTCTCTGACTTGAAATTCAATGTCTGTTCTTTTCAAATCTACGTAAGATTTATATCGATCCAACACTGCTTTCAAGCTGTCAAGTATCACTTTAACCTTTTCTTCAGTTTCTCGAATCAAATCAAAATCGAAAAACTTTTTCTCACTGAGCTCAGTCCAATATAACGAAGTTTGACACTTTTGACCATGCAAAGCTTCGTACGGTGTCATTTTAATGCTCGCTTGATAACTATTATTGTATGCAAAATCAACCAGCCACAAAAATCTCTCCTAGGTACCTTTGAACTCTGAAACACAACATCAAAGAATATCTTTGAGTATCTGAATTACTTACTCAGACTGACCATGAGTCTGTGGATGAAATGATGTGCTAAAATGCAATTGAGTACTTAAAGCTTCATGTAACTTGCTCTAGAATCAAGATGTAAATGTGGATCTTTTTTAGATATAATAGAAACCGACACAGCATGCTGTCAAACAATCTCGACAGCATACAACTCTGCCAATTTCTCAAGTGAAAAATCTGTACGCACTGGAATGAAATACACAAATTTCGTCAAACGATCTACAATGACCCATACAACATCTTTCTTTCTCAGAGATAGAGGCAATCCCGATATGAAATCCATCGTAACTCGTTCTCATTTCCACTCTGGAATCATCATAGGTTGTAAAAACCAGAAGGTACCTGATGTTCGGCTTTAACCTACTGACAAACCAAACATTTCGATATGAACTCTGAAATCTCACGTTTCATACCTGGCCACCAGTACATCTGTTTCAAATCGCCGTACATTTATTGCTACAGGATGAATCGACAAGCTACTACTATGAGCTTTTTGTAAAATCTTTTGAATAAGATCAGAATTTTTTGAAATACAAATTTTGTCTTTGAAGTACAAACTGTCATCAGAACCAATGTGAAAATCTGAATCAGGTGTCATCTTAATTGTTTCATTTAGCTATCAAAACATCATCACATTTTTGAGCTTCACAAATCTTTTGCAAAAATGTCGACATCGCTTTTAATTCAGCTAAAATTGAACCATCATCAATCAACATCAATCGCGTGTCCAACGTCGTAAAGCAAATAGAGATTTTCTACTCAAAGCATCAACAACAACATTAGCCTTTCCCGGATGATAATCAATGATCAAGTCATAATATTTCAATAACTCAAGCCATCTGTGCTATCTCAAATTCAAATCTTTCTATGACATCAAATACTTCAGGCTTTTATGATCTATGAAGATATGGCATTTTTCCCTGTAAAAATGATGTCGCCAAATCTTTAAAGCAAATACAATAGCTACAAGTTCTAAATCATGAGTCGAATAATTCTTTTCGTATAGTTTCAACTATCAAGAAGCATACGCTATTACTTTGCCCTCTTGCATCCAGACACAGCCCAAACCATTCAATGAAGCATCGTTGTAAATCACAAATTCTTTACCAAACTCTGGTTGAACTAACACAAGTGCCTCGGTTAACAAAGGTTTCGGCTAATTAAAACTTTGCTAACATTTCTCTGACCACTCAAACTTAACATCTTTTTGCAATAATCTCGTGAATAGCGTAGCAATCATCGAGAATCCCTTGACAAATCTTCTATAATATCCAACTAAAATCAGAAAGCTTCTGACTTCATATACATTTCTCAGAGGCTTCCAATCTACTACAGCTGAGGTTTTACTCAAATCAACTCTAACACCATCTGTTGATACCACGTTTCCAAAAATTTGACTTGTCGGAGCCAGAACTCACATTTGCTAAACTTAACAAACAATTGTTTTTCTCGTAAAGTTTGTAAAACAATTCTCAAATGCTGGGCATGCTCTATCTTATCTCGAGAATAGATCAGAATGTCATCAATGAATACAACAATGAATATGACTAAGTACTATCTAAAAATTTTGTTCATCAAGTCTATAAACACAACAGCTGCATTAGTCAAACCAAATTGTATCACAAGGAACTCATAATGTCTGTACCTGGTTCTAAACATAGTTTTCGGCACATCAAAATCTTTAACCCGTAGCTGATAATAACCAAAACCAAGATTGATCCTTGAGAATACAATTGCACCTTTCAATTGATCAAATAGATCACCAATATGTGGTAATGGATACTTATTCTTGATCATGACTCTATTGAGTTGTCGATAATCGATACATAGTCACATAGATCCGTCTTTTTTTTTAACAAATAACACAAGAGCACCCCAAGGAGAAAATCTGGGCCAAGCAAAGCCCCTATCTATCAATTCTTGCGACTGTGCTTTCAACTCTTTCAATTTTGTAAGTCTCATTCTATACGAAGCTATCAATATTGGAGATGTTCCCGACAATAATTCTATAGCAAACTCCACTTCTTTGATCGGTGGTAACCCTAGTAGCTCTTCTAGAAACACATCTGTATACTCACATACAACTGGATCCGATTCTGGCTTCAATTCTAAAATTATGGAATCATATATACAAGCGAGATATGCTTCACAGCCTTTTCTAAAATATTTCTGTGCCGACACAGTTTAAATAACATTGGATGCACTATCATGTCTATATAATTCAATTCACAATAGCTCTAACATTTTAACACAATATGCTTTCGTCTACAATTCACAACAGCATCATGCAGAGTTAACCAGTCCGTACCCAAAATCACATCAAACTCATCAAAGGGTAATAACATTGAATTAGCCAGAAAGTTGCAACCCCGAATCATGAAAGAACAATCTTTACAGGCTTTATCAACTAAGACATACTGACCTAAAGGGTTCATTACTTTAACTACAAAGTTAGTAGACTCAAATGGCAATTTCTCATCTGACACTAAAGTTGTGCATATATATGAATACCTTGACTGCGGGTCAATCAAAGCATTTACATTAGGATCAAAGATAGAAAATGTACCGATGATAACATTTGGTGCTAAAACTTCCTCTCGAGCACGAATTGCGTAAACCCTTGTTGGTGCTCATGCCTCAAATCTCACAGCAGGGTCTTTCATCCCACTAAGACTATTACCCATATTTTTAGTGTTTCGAGGTGGTCTCCCTCTCACAATTGCATTACTCAGTCGAGTATTTTGAGCCTTTTCTTTATCAGATCTTTCTGGGTAATCTTAAGATAATGTTCGTAAGAATCGCATTTGAATCATGATCCACCTTTTAGTCTGGAGTCACCAAAATGTCATCTATTACACTACTAAAACTCAGGCTTGTTGTTTCTATTACACTAATGTAGGTACACATTCCCAGGCATACTTACTGAATGTAAAAATTTCCTCTTGTATTCAGCTACTGACATACGACCTTGCTTCAATTCAACAAACTATTTACATTTCTTATCTAGGAACCTCTGACTCACATATTTCTTTTTGAATTCTGTTTGACAAAATTTCCAGTTAACTAGATCTCTCGGTACTACCACAATCAAGGTGTTCCACCACTAATAAGCCGAGTCTTTCAACAAAGAAACAACAAAATTCAAGCATTCGACTGGAGTACACAATAATTCATCAAAAACTCTCACCGTGTTTTTTAACCAGAACTCGACTCTCTCTAGATCATCTTCAGCTATACCCTAGAACTCTTCAGCCCCATACTTTCAGATTTTTTCAACTAGAGCCTTGCTTACTCGTATTGGTTCCAAACCTCGAGGAGCTATAGGGATCAATTGGGGTATAGGTTCGGGTGGAGGTCGTTAAGCCATTAGATTTGTTCGTACGAACTCTAAAAACCACTCAGACTCATCTAGAAGAAGGATTCTTTAGCCTCTCCTCCCCAACTCTCAAATACGAGCCTACTACCACTAGACACTGCCCCGTGAATAGAGGCTTAAGCGTTACTTTCTACTTTATCAGAATCAACTCGGTTGGATGACATTTTATCTATATGAAAACATAGTTCAAATTGAGTCAGGAGTTATCATACTATTGCAGGTTATTAAATGGCATGTATTTCTAGACACATACATGCTACATTCAGTTCGAGAACTAAAAAAATTGTAGCTCTGATACCACTAAATATAACTCTACTAATCTATATCCATCGCTAGATTAGAGTTACGGAGTATTATTGTACAAATAGAACATTAAAACATACATTTCATACATCATCAAAAATATATTATAAAACATTCATTCACATGCATATTGTCCCTAAATCGAGCCCCCGAGGCCCTAGAAACACCTTAGAAATAATTTGGGACCAAACTGGAAACATTTGGAAAGTCTAGCAAAAAGTTAAAAAATTTTATCTATAGGGGTCAAATGGTCGTATGCCTCACACGAGACACATGTCCATGTCTTAGGCTGTGTAACAATTGAATTAGGGACACACGGTCGTGTTCCAACCCATGTTCTCACCTGTGTAACTCATTAAGTAGGGCACACGACCGTGCCACACGCCCATCTGCCAAGCCGTGTCACTCTCGAAATAGCCCCACCTGCCCTTGTTCCAGGTTGTGTGCTAGTCCGTATAACTACCTGGCATGTAATAAAACCTACAGGGGACACACGGCTAAGTCACACGCCCGTGTCTCAGGCCGTGTGGACATGAATTTGCCCAAAATCAATCCAATTCCATCACCAAATCATGCATATACCTAAAAGCCTTTTGTACACATAATCAAACCAACAAAACATGACCAAAACTTACATGTAAAGACCAATTCAATAGTCCAAAATCAATCAACCAATATTCCATACAAGGCACCTCAAATGCATTTATCTACAACTTACTTAAACATGCATATATTTGATAACATTTCCATCATTAAACATAATTCAAATTCTAACAAATCATGCCACAAATATGACCATAAACACTTTATCACAAAGTTACCATTTGAGCAATACCATTCATGCATCATAAGTACCCAAAATGACATAATTTGGCAAAACATCAAAAGGTACCACATCCAAACAACTTATACATGCCAAAATCATCAACTAAGATTCAAGTAAGTACCAAAACAAGTCCACCTATACATGCCATCATAACCTTGGCCAAAACATCAAAAACTACCAAAATTTATGCTAAATAATGTGATAGATCTCCGATGAGCTTCCAATTATCTATAAAACATAGGAAAGAAACTATGTAAGCACATAATGCTTAGTAAGCTCATAAAACATGAAACATAACTTACCATTTCATTTAAATAACAATAGTATAAGCATAATATAATCCAACCTCAAGCTTGGCTCAAGCCTAAGCATCATCACCTACACAAGTTAGTGTATTTATACATAATTCCCTTGAATTAAGCATATGATGATTCATTCCATGTAACATATATCATGTGTCATTTAACCTTTCTATGAACATATGCATTTTACCACATGAGAACTTACCATTTCAATCCCTTTTATTGCCCATTGAACCGTTTAGAATGTCATCGGATACTAGGGAAAGCTCACATGAGGTGTGCTTAAACATATAACTGTAACCTTTCCTTACATCATTACTCACACGAGCTGTGAGTCAGAATGTAAGCTACACAATGCTGCTCACACAAGCTGTGGATTATCTGCAACAACTGCAAGACCTTATCCATCGGTAGAACATTCAAGACCAACACCAGAAACATGAAATCCCTAATGACATGCCATTTGTATCCTACAAATTCCTAAGGTTCAACCGAGACTCATTAACCGTCATAGCATGATTTTGGATATACATTGTGTGATAGCATTTTAAATACATATTAACATATAATTAAACAACATAAACAGAATAATTTGTATATACGAACTTACCTTGATGACTAGGGCGTAGAAATGAGATCGACTAATATGAGGTTTTAACTTTCCCTGATCTAAATTCGTATGTGGTCTATCTTGATCTAAATAGACAAATTTAGTCCATTTAATAATTCTATTATTCAATGTAGTCCATATTTCATATTTGCAAAATTACTATTTTACCCTTAACATTTTAACTTTTCACAATTTAGTCTTTAAGCTCATAAATTGAGATTTTGTAACATCCCGATTTTGGGCCTAGTCGGAACAATAGTTTCGGGACCACAAATCTAATGAGAATAAATTATTTTTACTATATTTCTATGGTCTACAATTTCACAGAATGATTTCGTGAAAATTTCATTCAAAAATTTCGACGTTTGGGCACTCAATTTAG
>CM025253.1:30313352-30329533 GCA_013677275.1 Gossypium schwendimanii | reverse complement strand
CCTAGAAATTATGAAAGAGTAAAAATTTGCAATGAAACAGTTTTGGGACAGCAGTAGTGACGTGACTTTCAAAAATTACCAAGGATAGTATAAAATGAATTAGAGAGTGAATCACATATAGAATTAAATCTTATCAAGTCTATTTTCATATAAAAATAACGATGTGGGTAAATAAATTTTATATTCTGAGATATTTGAATTTTGGTTAGATAGGGTTAGAATGGTTTTTGGAGTCCTCTGTTCTAATTTTATAAAATCATTAAAAAGTGTAAAAAAATAATTATGAGTTATAATTTGTATGTATAGATTCCTTAATGAGTCTATTTTCTTTAGAAAAAAGTTAGAACACCATATGAAAATCATATAATGAGAAAATTGATTTTTAGTGAATAAAGTGCAGAATTGTCAGGCAGTAAAGTAGGGGAAACTTTAATGAATAAACTGTACTAATTGGCTAAACCAAAAATTCTAAAAATTTTATGGTAAGATAATATATGAGTCTAGTTTCAAGAAAAATTTATAGATCTAAATTTTGAGTTTTTTAACTCAGGTTATAGTTAAATTAGTGACTACTGCACAGATGCACAGCATTATGGTGAATAGTGAAATAAATTTTAAAAGCAAATTTTTATGCCCGGAACTAATAAGTTAAGTTAAGTAACGCCCTATGCTCAACTCTAGCAATGGTCTCGGGTAAGGGATGTTACACTTGGTTCTAAATGCAGTTTTTGGCGTATCTGAATCTTTCACTCAAAGCTAATAGTAGCCAGAATAAAGATCAATCTTTGAGAATACTGTAGCATCTTTCAACTGATCGAACAAATCATCAATTCGAGGCAATGGATATTTATTCTTGATTGTATCTTTATTGAGCTGACGGTAGTCTATACACAATCTCATCGATTTGTCCTTTTTCTTAACAAACAGAATTGGTGCACCCTAATGTGAAAAACTAGGTTGAGCAAAACGCCTATCTGTCAACTCTTTTAACTCAATAGGAGCCATTCTGTATGGTGCTATTGATATCGGTGATGCTCCCAGTACAAGTTCTATAGGAAACTCAACCTCTCTGACTAGCGGTAATCTACGTAACTCATTTGGAAACACATCAGGATACTCGTAAACCATTGGAACTGATTAAAGCTTTGATTCAGACACTTTAGTATCCAGTACATAAGCAAGATAAGCATTACAACCTATTCTCACATATTTTTGCACCGACATAGCAGATATCACAATAGGCGTCCCACTTGGATTATCTGATTCAATACGAAGCATTTAAACATTCTGAAATTTTAATATAATTAGCTTTTGTCTACAGTTTACAACAGCATCGTGCAGAGTTAGCCAATCCACACCTAAAATTACATTGAATTCATCAAATGGTAATAGCATCAAATCACCCGGAAAACTATAACCCTGAGTCATCAAAGGAGAATTCTTGCAAACTTTATCAACTAGCACATACTGACCTAGGGGGTTCGATACTTTAACCACAATTCAGTGGACTCAACAGGTAAATTCTTATTAGACACTAAATTTATGCACACATACGAATAGGTTGATCCCGGATCAATCAAAGTAGTTACATCAGTATCATAAATAGAGAAAGTATCGGTAATAACATCTAGCGCAGAAGCATTTTTGTGAGCATGAATAACATAAGCCCTAGATGGTGCTTGTGCCTCAGATCTCACAGCAGAGTCTTTCATCATGCCACAGCTACCATTCACATTTTTGGGATTACGAGGTGGTCTACCTCTCACAGTCGTATTGCTTGGTCTCGTGGTTTGAGCTTTCTCTTTCTCAGATTTCTCTTGGCAATCTCTAAGATAGTAATGTAATGAACCACACCTAAAACACACTCTGCTATTTACTCGACACTCACCATAATATGGTCTGTTGCAGTGCTTACACTAGGGTTTGGCATGTCACACTACCCACACTCGCTACAAATGTAGCTTAAGGTTTAGGACTGGAGCGTCGGGTACCTCTATCGCTACGAGAATATTCCAAAGAAGCAGCAGAACGGTAGTGATGTTCTTTAGATTTCTTTAATGCTGACTGGTATGACTTTTCTGTCAATGTCTTTCTCGAATCTCTAGCTTCAAATTCAGCGTGTCTTTTCTCTTTACTCAACTCCTCGGCTTTATGTGCTCTGTCAACTAAAACAACGAATTCTTTCAACTCAAGGATCCCAACTAAAAGCTTTATATCCTTGTTTAATCCATATTTAAATACTTACACATTGCAGTCTCGGTCAAAATGCACTCTCAAGCATATTTACTCATTCGAACAAATTCCCGTTCATATTTAGACACTATCATACGACCCTATTTGAGCTTGAGAAATTCTTTACGTGTCTAATCCAGAAACCTTTGACTGATATATTTCATTTCAAACTCGATTTGAAAGAATTCCCATGTTACCATTCTCTCAGCACTATAAAAGTCAACATATTCCACTAGTGATAAGCCGAATCTTGTAGTAGAGATACTGCACACTTAAGACATTCAGCTGGTGAATAAGATAACTCATCAAAAACCTTGATTGTATTCTCTAACTAGAATTCAGCTCTCTCAGGATCATCCTCGGCTGAAGCTCAGAATTCTTCAGCCCTGTACTTACGTATCTTATCAATAGGAGGCTTACTAACTTGGATTGATTCCAAACCTTGAGGAATAACAGGAATTGGTTGGGGAGTAGAAGGGGATGGAGGTTGGTAAGCAACCAGGTTCATCAGTACAAACTCAGTGAACCACTCATTCATCATCTGGAATAAGGCTTCCTTAGTCTCTCCTCCCCGGCCCTCAAATACAGGGCTCGTACCGCTCGAAGCAACTCCATGAACGGAGGCTTAAGCGTTACTCTCTACTTCATCGAAATCAGCTCAGTTGGACGTTATTGCTATACAAAAACATGTTTTAAATAGTCAGTAGATATCACACTATAATAGGTTATATAACGACATGTATGGCTAGACTCATACACACTACATTTAGTCCGAGAATCGACTAAACGTAGCTGTGATAACAATAAATGTAACACCCCTAACTCGAATCCATCGTCGAAATAGGTTTATAGAACATTACCGGATATTTGAAGTTAATCAAATAGAAATTTCAAATATTTCATAACTTATCAATATTTATAATAAAACCAATCAAAAACCATGCATACTGTCCCTTATACGAGCCCTCGACGCCCTAAATATGAGTTAGAAATAAGTCGGAAGTAAATCGAAAACTCGTAGAATTTTTTAGAAATCCTTGCAAATTTTTAAAGCTGTCGGGGTCACACGGCCATGTGGCCAGGCCGTGTAGGTCACACGGCCATGTGGCCAGGCCGTGTAGGTCACACGGTCAAGAGACACACCAATGCCTCAAGCCATGTGGACATTCGAAATAAGGACACACGGCCGTGTCCCAGCTTGTGTCCGTGCCCGTGTAACTCACTAACTTGGGCCACACGGCCAAGCCACACGCATGTGTGCTAACCCGTGTACCCTTCAAAGTAGCCTCACACGCCCATGTGCCAGGCCATGTGCTAGGCAGTGTACTAGCCTGACTTGCAGCCCTTTAAAACTACAGGGGACACACGGCCGTGTCACCTGGCCATGTGTCACACACGGCTAAGACACATGCTCGTGTCTCTACCCGTGTGGACGAAAATAAGTCATTTTAGAAGCCACATTTCTCACCCAATTTGGCACCAACCTACACCCAAAAATACACACATACACTAACTATAATCAAGCATCCAAAATAAACATGAGCAAGCTTTAAACATGTGGTATATTTACATACAACCAATATGCCCTTAAGCACCTCAAATGACAAGTATAATTATGTTCAACCATGTGATCCATGTAACCAAGTAATTAACCAACTTTTATGTATAATTGCATCAATACACAACATGTAAATTATGTACCAAACCTTACCATTCAGTGTCAATTGTACCACTTGTTCAATAGCATCAAACAAAGTTATAAAACATACCTCATATGCACATTCAACTACAAATCAATTCACACATCAACCTTATAGGGCAAATTATGCACATACCAAAATACCTAAACACAAGCCAAATAAGTGGCTAATGTCAACAAAACACATATAGGCCAATATTTAGCCAAAATAACCTATACATGCCATTATAACCAAAATGTAACCAACTAAAAGTACCAAAAGAGACGATAAATAGTGTGATATAGCTCTGACTAGCTTCCAACTCAAACGAGCTTCCGAATCACTATAAAACACAGAAAATAACATAGAGTAAGCATTTAACCTTAGTAAGTTTGTATAACATAGAATTTAACTTACAATTTAATCACAATTTAGGTAAGTAAGCATAGATATCCCAACTCAATTTGGCCAAATGTCTAAGCACATATTCACCAACATGTTAGTCATGTGAAACACATATAATAGCCAATACATATGGATGAACTCAACAATTATTCAAGTTTCCTAAACATGTATCATCCATTTCATATATCAATGTATCATGTAACATCATTTCCATGTATTTAATGTAAATACCTGTGGTAGTTCGTATCGAACCCATATAATCTCGTAACAGAACTGCGCACATTGAACCATTTAGAATATCGTTGGATACACGGGTAGCACACACGAGGTGTACTGAACTATAATCCGTCAATTCCTGTACATGTATACTCATACCTGCCCTGAATCGGTATGCTCTTACGAGCTATAATCGGTAAGCTCATACGAGCTTAGTAACGGTAAGCTCATACGAGCTGAAATCGGTAACCCTAATGACATGTCATTCGTATCCTACAAATTCCTATGGTAAAAACAGGACTCAGTAGTCATTGTACGTTGTCACATATGTGACCGGTATTCATATATGACAATAATGCAAATCACATACATAAAATTCAATTAAAGCATATAATTACACAATTTATTTACACGAACTTACCTCGACGAGTATATATAGATACGAAGGCGTTTAATCCGAGATTTTCTCTTCGCCTCGACCTAGCTCCATACGAGGTTTGACTACATCCATAAGAAAAAATTTAATCCAGTTCAATATAATTCACATTCAATTTACTCCAACATATATTTTTGGAAAAATTACCACTTTACCCTTATACTTTTAATTTCTTTGTAATTTAGTCCCTAGTTCATAAAAATGGAAATTTACACAATTCCACCACAACACACTATGGTCAAATATTAAATAAATATGTCCTTAGCATGCACTATAATTCAATTATTTCACAATTTCACCATGTAATATTTCCTATTTTTCAATTTAATCCCTATTTGACAATTTTACTAAAAAATCATTTACAAAAGTTGTTTATCTAGCAACAACCATTCATTTTCTACTATCAAACTTCAAAACTTAAGCATGTACATCAATGGTAAAACCCTAACAGTTTAAAATTTCTACAAATTAGTCCTCGAGCTAGCTAGATTAAGCTACAACAATCCTGGAAACATAGATATCATTAAAAACGGGACAAAAATCACTCACCAATTGAGCTTCAAAGTAGCCGAACCCTAGCTGAACAAAAATGGCTTCTTTCATTTTGCTATTCGGTTGAAGAACAAAAGAAAGATGAAAGCTTTTTAATTTGTTTGAACTTATTGTATCATTATTAACCAAGTTACAAAATTAACCTTTATAAACATTATTTATTTCACTAAATGCCAAGCCATTATATTCCACTATCACTATTACGGTCTAATTACCATTTAAGGACCTCCATTTTAAATTTCTATAGCTATTTAATGCCATTAGCTATTAGTATTCAACCTTGCACTTAACGTGATTTGGTCCTTTTTATTAAATTGAGCATGCAAACGGTAAAATTTCTTAACGAAATTTTTATACAGTATTTCTATCATGCTGTAGGCAATAAAATAATTTTTTTGACCTCAAATTTGTGGTCCTAAAACCATTATTCCAATTTCACTGAAAACGAACTGTTACAAAATCTTCCGAGTCAACTCTGAATCCCTCGGTATACAAACTCTGCCTCTAAAAAGTAAGCAATCATTGGACCCTATTTGAAAATCTGAATCAAGAGTTGTCTCACATAATTTCTGTTTAGCTATCGACGCATTATCACATTTCTAAGCTTCACAAATCTATTGTAGGAATAATGGTTTAGCTTTTAACTCAGCTAAAATCGAACCATCAACGGACAATGACAATCACGTACGCTCGCAAAGCAAGTAGAGATTTTCTACTCAGAGCATTAGCCACTACATTTGCTTTACCCGAATGATAATCAATAATCAAATCATAGTCTTTTAGCAACTCGAGCCATCTACACTATCTCAGATTCAAGTCTTTTTGCAACATTAAATACCCTTATGATCAGTATAAATGTGACATTTTTCGCCATACAAATAGTGTCGCCAAATCATCAATGCAAACACAATTACTGCCAATTCTAAATCATGTGTTGGATAATTCTTTTCATGTGGCTTTAACTGTTTGGAAGCATAAGCTATCACTTTACCTTCCTGCATCAAAACACAGCCTAAACCATTCAAAGATGCATCACTGAAAATTACAAATTCTTTACCCGACTCAGGATGCACTAAAGCTGGTGCCTCAGTCAACAGTGTTTTCAACTGATTAAAACATTACTGACATTTTTTTGACCATTCGAACTTCACATCTTTCTGTATTAGTCGTGTCATCGGAGTAGCTATCATTGAGAATCCTTTGATGAATCTTCTGTAATATCTAGCTAATCCAAGAAAGCTTCTAACTTTCGATACATTTCTCAGAGGTTTCCTGTCAACAACTGCTAAAATTTTACTCGGATCAACCCTGATGCCTTCAGTTGATACTATATGTCCCAAAAAACTGACTTCTCGTAGCCAAAACTCACATTTCCTAAATTTAGCAAACAATTATTTATCATGCAAGGTTTGCAGCACAACTCTCAAATATTCAGCATGCTCCATTTCGTTTCGCGAATAGATCAGAATATCATCAATAAAAACCACGACAAATTTGTCTAAATAGGGTCTAAAAATTCTGTTAATCAAATCCATAAATACTGCAGGTGCATTAGTTAAACCAAATGACATCACAAGAAATTCATAATGTCCGTACATGGTTCTGAATGCATTTTTTGGCACATTCGAATCTTTAACTCGCAACTGATAATAACCAGAACATATATCAATCTTCGAAAATACCGTTGCACCTTTCAACTGATTAAACAATTCATTAATTCGCAGCAATGGATATTTATCCTTAATCATAACTTTTTTGAGTTGTTGATAATTGATACACAATCTCATTGATCTGTCTTTTTTCTTAACGAAAGAACCGGTGCACCCCAAGGTGAGAAGCTAGGTCATGCAAAATCTCTATCTGTTAACTCTTACAACTGAGCTTTCAACTCTTTCAACTCTATAGGAGCCATTTTGTATAGAGCTATCGATATCGATGATGTTCCCGGTACTAACTCAATAGCAAATTCGACCACTTTGATCAGTTGTAACCTGAGTAACTCTTCTGGAAACACATTTGGATATTCACAGACTACGGGCACTGATTCAAGTTTCAAATCAGACACTTTTGAATCTAGAACATAAGCAAGGTATGCATCATAACCTTTTCTTACATATTTCTACGATATCATAGCTGAAATAATAATAGTCAACTCACTCAATTCATCTGATTCAATCCAAAGTGTTTCACCATTCTGACATTTCAGTATAATAATCTTTTGTCTACAATTCACTACAGCATCATGCAAAGTTAGCCAATTCAAACCCAGAATCACATCAAACTCATCAAATGGTAATAACATCAAATTGGCCGGAAAGTTATAACCCTGAGTCATCAAAGGACAGTTCTTGCAGACTTTATCAACTAACACATACTAACCTAGGGGGTTCGATACATTAGCCACAAATTCAGTGGGCTCAATAGGAAATTTTTACTTGACACTAGGTTTATGCATAATACGAATAAGTTGATCCATGATCAATCAAAGTAGTAACTTTAGTGTCAAAGATAGAAGAAGTACCAGTAATAACATTTGGAGCAGAAGCTTCCTCACGCGCATGAATCGCATAGGCTCTAACCGGTGCTTGTGCCTCAAACCTCACAACTGAGACTTCAGTCGCACTTTGACTATTATTCACATTTCTAGGGTTCCTCGGCTATCTCCCTCTCGCAACTGTATTGTTCAATTGGAATACATTACTATATGAAAATATAATTCAAAACGTGTCAGGATTTACCATACTATCAAAGGTTATATAATGGCATGTATATCTAGACTCACATATGTTATGTTCAGCCTGAGAATTGGATAAACCGTAACTTTGATACCAATAAATGTAACACCTCTAGACCATATCCATCACTGGATTACGGCTACAGAGTATGACCGAAGCATAACATCATACAATGAATAATTTTAATTCATAAATAAATCATAAGGTAAACATAACATTATAAATCAAAAACATACATACGGTCCCTTATACGAGCCCTCGAGGCCCAAAACAGACATTGGAAACGATTCAAGACTAAATTAGAAACATATGAAATTTTTCAGAAAAAAGTTAAAAATTTTCAAATTGTAGGGGTCACATAACCGTGTGGGCATTCAAAATAGGGACAACATCCATGTCCCAGCTCGTGTCCACAGCCCTGTAACTCACTGACTTTGGCCACTCGGCCAAGCCACAAGCCCTTGTGCTAGGCCGTGTACCCTTTGAAATAACCCCACACGCCCGTGTGCCAGGCCGTGTGCTAGGCCGTGTAACAGCCTAACTTGCAACCCTTTGAAAGCTACAGAGGACACACGGCCGTGTTGCCTGGCCATGTGTCACACACGACTGAGACACATGCCTGTTTCTCTGCCCGTGTGGATGAAAAATAGGTCATTTCCAAGCCATTTTCCTCACCCAAACTCATAACTCCTGCACAAGCCAATTGCACCTAAAATCAAGCATTTAAAACTCACTTTGCATATGCATATCCAAGCTTAAACAACCTAGAATCTAACCATTCAACCAATATACCAAAATGGCACCTCAATTTCAATAAATCAATTTTACTTAAACACCTAACCATTTCATTCCACATCTAAACTACAAATTGGATCATCCCAATGCTATATTTACCACAAAGTTCATAAACCAAATACGCATACATAATCAATACAAAACAGCCATAGTAACAACTAACCTATACCATACCACATTGACCAAAAGATGATCACTTTCAAGCTACCAAATCACACAAAATACCACATATTATATACCTCATACCAAATAGATCATCAACCATAATGTCATATATACAATCCACATTGTAACACCCCTAACCCGAATCTGTCGCTGGAACAAGATTATGGAGTATTATCGAAGTTTACAATTTAAATGTACAGGAAATTCAAACATTTCATAAAATATAGCATTCATGTCAGAAATCAATCATAATGATGCATATTGTTCCTAATACAAGCCCTCGAGGCCCAAAATACACTTTAGAAACAAATCGAGACTAAATTGGAAACTCAAAAAATATTTCAGAAACATTTAAAATTTTCAAAGTTGTAGGGGTCACACAGCGGTGTGGCCAGGCCATGACATGGGCTGGGAAATAGCCATGTATCCCTATTTCGAATGCCCACACGGCCAAGAGACACGCCCGTGTCTTAGGCCATGTGGGCATTCGAAATAGGGATACATGGCTATTTCCCAGCCCATGTCTGTGCCCATGTAACTCACTGACTTGTGCCACATGGCCAAGCCACACACTCGTGTGCTAGGCTGTGTGAGCATATTGAATTGCACTCTATAAAAGACACAGGGGACACATGGCCGTGTCACCTGACACACAGCTGAGACACACGCCCGTGTGGATTAAAATAGGTCATTTTACAAGCCATAGTTTTCACCCAATTTGGCATCCACCTACACTTAACATTTTACATAAACACAAGTCATAAATAGGCATCCAAAACAATCCAAAATCAAGCCTTAAACATGTAAAATCATCACATACAACCAATATGCCCTTAGGCACCTCAAATGACAGTTTATAGCATGTAAATCTAAACATTCAATATATCCAATTTTTTAACTAACTCATATGCATATTTGTACCAAAACTTACCATGTAGATCATTAATCAAAACATACCATTTAGTACCATTTATGTACTTGATCTCTAGCATCAAATGGTCATGTAAGTCACTTGTAATTTGTGCACTAAAAACACAAATACAAACCATTCAAAAGCTAACCTCATTATACATATATGCTTTCCACAATAAGAACTAAAACACTCCAAATTATAATACATATCCAAATACATAATCAACTACCATTTAAATTTTCATCCATCAAACATAAATTAATTCACATATTACCTATACCAAGCCACACATCAAACATGATAAGGCCATTTATATATACATAGCAAAATGTACCCAAGTACAAGCCAAAACATATGGCCAAAACCATAGAAACACACTTAAGCCAACATTAGCCAAAATAACCTATACATGACATTATAACTGAAATTAAACAATTGAATGTACCAAAAGAGCCGATAGATAGTGTGATATAGTTTCGACAAGCTTCCAACCCGAACGAGCTTCTGAAGCACTATAAAATACGGAATATAACACAGAGTAAGCATTTAAGCTTAGTAAGTTCGTATAAAATAGAATTTAACTTACCATTTAACAATAATTTAGGTAAGTAAACATAGCATATCTCGACCAATTTAGCCAGAAGCCTAAACACATGTTCACCAACATATTAACCATGTAAATTACATATAAAATCCAATACACATGGATGATTTGAGCAAGTAATCACATTTCATATACATGTATTATTCATTTCATATATTTCATGTAAGTACCTGTAATAGTTCATCTCAAACTCATACAATCTCATAATAGAATTGTGCTCATTGAACCATTTAGAATATCGTTGGATATGCGGGTAGTACACACGAGGTGTACTGAACTATAATCCATCAATTTATGTACATGTATGCTCATACGAGCTATAAACGGTAAGCTTCTCTGAGCTGAATAGTGGTAAGCTCCTCCGAGCTGAGTATCAGTAAGCTCATAAGAGCTGAAATTGGTAGCCCTACTGACATGTCATTTGTATCCTACGGATTCTTAAGGTTCGAACGGGGCTCGGTAGTCATCGTATGTCATCGAATATGTGATCGATAATTATACATTGCAATTATACAACCCACATATATATATTTTAATTAAAGCATATAAATAAATAATTTAATTACACGAACTTACCTCGACAAGTGTTCGTAGATATAGAGGTGACTAATCTGAGATTTTCTCTTTGCCTCAATCTAACTCCGTACGAGGTCTAACTGGATCTATACAAGTGAATTTAAATCTATTCAATATAATTCATATTCAATTTATCCCAACACACATTTTTGGAAAAATTACCATTTTTCCCTATACTTTTAATTCTTTGCAATTTAGTCATTATCTCATAAAGATTGAAATTTGCACAATTTCATTACAACCTATCGTAGCCAAATTATACATGCTTACAATAGACCACATATTTCACAAATTCACAATTTTACCAGACAATTTATCACATTTTTCAATTTAATCCTTAATTGATAATTTCATCAAAAAATCCTTTACAAAAGTTGTTTATGTAACAATAACCATTCATTTTATACCATTAAACTTCAAAACCCTGACATGTTCATCAATGGAAAAACTCAAATACTTTAACATTTTAACAAATTAGTCCCCAGGCTAGCTAGATTAAGCTACAATGATCCCAAAAACATAGAAATTATAAAAAAAAGGGACAAAAATCACTCACCAATTGAGCTTCAAAGTAGCTGAACCCTAGCTTCAACAAAAATGAATTTATTTTCTTCATAATCAGTTGAAGAAAGAAGAAAATATGATACTCGTCTTTTATTTTAATTAATTTTAACTTTAATTACAAATTTTTAAAATTAACCTTAATAAACTTTAATAATTACAAAATTACCAACCATTATCATCCACTAACATAATAATGGTCTAATTACCATCCAAGGACCTCTTTTTTAAATTTCTATAGCTATTTAATACCTTTAGCTATTTGAACTGAACTTTTGTACTTTACGCGATTTAGTCCTTTTTATCAAATTGAGCATGTAAACAGTAAAATTTCTTAACAAAATTTTCATACGGTATTTCTATCATGTAGTAGACCATAAAATAATAATAAAATAATTTTTTACTTTAAATTTGTGGTCCCGAAACCACTGTTCTGATTTCACTAAAAATGGGCTATTACACACACTTAATGGCTAGAATTCATCAAACAAAACACCTATACATGCCATTATAACCATGACTCAAAATATGTTGATATAACCGATGGATAGTGTGATGAAATCTTTGACAACTTACAACTTGAACGAGCTTTCAATTATCTAAAAACACAAAGGAAAATTAACACGAAGTAAGCATACAATGCTTAGTAAGTTCGTAATTCATAAACAAAGCTTACCATTTCAATTTATAAGTATAAAACAATTTGAAACAATCCAACATGACTTGGCATTAGCCTAAGAAACAACAACCTCTCAAATTAGATAATCACATAGCTTAACAAATCATCTCAAAACATCATAGCATATGTACACACTACTTATAAACATTCATATTTTCAAGCATATGGCTAAGCATATTTCAAACATCATCAACTCATACCTTTTCATACTTTCATAGCAACCCTTATTGAAGCATTTGTCGATCCTTCACTTTTCATACCCATTAAACCACTAGAATAATATCAGATACGTAGGAATCTCACACACTATGTGCCAACATGTGGTTGAAACCACTACTATCTCATATCTCATATCAATGCTCTCTCTCGAAGCATAAATGGGACTGCTTACACAAGCTGCCAGTCAGGACGTAGCTACAAGGTGCTACTCACACAAGCTGTCAAGTAACCACAACACATGCTGAAAACTCAGCCACTGATATGATGTACAAGACTAGCATCCGAAACACGGTAACCCCTAATAACCTATCATTTGCATCTTATATATTCCTAAGCTTCAAATGAGATCTAAAAGTCATCGAAACTTTGTTGGATATTTCTTTAGAGTCGTAATTTTAGTATATATAACATAAATACATTTAAACCAAACATAATTCAATGTTAATTTAATATACAAACTTACCTCAAGCACGAACAAAGAAATACAATCGATTAATTCAATACTTTATCTTTTCCTCGATTTAATTTCGTACGTTGCTTTTCCTTATCTATGTAGTCAGATTTATCTCATTCAAATTTCATTCTATTCAATTTAATCCAAAAATCATATTTTGGTAAAATTACCATTTTGCCCCTATACTTTAATTTCATTACAATTTAGTCCTTAGTTCATAAAAATGGAAATTCATGCAATTTAATACTATCCCACTATAGCCGAATATCACTAATGCCCTTAGCAAGCCCTACATTTCCTTTATTTCACAATTTAACCATGAATATTTTTCTATTTTTCAATTTAACCCCTATTTGACAATTTCATCAAAATTTCCTTTACTAAAGTTGTTCAACTATCACCAAGCATTCATTTTCATCCATCAAACATAAAAAAACAACTAACATACATTCATGGTGAAACCCTAGATTTTTAACAATTTTGAAAATTAGTCCCCGGGCTAGCTAAATTAAGTTACAACTCCAAAAATATAAGTCATTAAAAATGGGATGAAAATACTTACATGCACAAGAACAAAGGTTGGTCGAATGTTGAATGTTCAACAATGGTGGTTTCTTCCTCAAAATTTCAGCTAGGAGAAGATGGACAAGGTAATTTTGTTTTTATTTTATTTATTTTGGTATTTAATTATTTATTTACTTATATAACCTTACTAAACTGCATTAATGATGTCCAAACTTGTCCACTACTAAATTTAATGGTGTATTTACCACTTAAGGCCTCTCATATTTTAATTTCATAACAAATTTACACCTTTTTCTAATAGAACCTAAGTTTTGCACCTTACGTGATTTCGTCCTTTTTTTATCAAATTAAGCATACAAACAATAAAATTTATTCAAGAAATTTTTATACAATGCTACTATCGTTCTGCAGACCATAAAATAATAATAAAATTTAGACGTTATATTTGTGGTCCTAAAACCACTGTTTCGATTTCACTGAAAATGGGTTGTTACACTCAAGCCCTTAGAAACACTTTAGAAATGTTTCGGAACTAAATCAGAAACATTTGAAACATTTAAGAAAAAAGTTGGAAAACTTGAACTGCAGGAGTGACATGGATGTGTGGCCAAGCCGTGTGAATCAAATGGCTGAGACACATGCCCATGTCTTAAGCCGTGTAACAATGGAAATAGGGACACACGGCCATGTCCCAACCCGTGTCTGTGCCTGTGCCCATGTAACTCACCGATTTGGGTCACACGACCAAGCCACACCTCAGTGTGCCAGGCCTTATCAATCCCAAAATTGCCTCACACGCCCGTGTGTCAGGCCGTGTAACTGCCTGACTTGTAACCTTTGAAACTTACAGGGGACACATGGCCATGTCTTATGGCTGTGTGGTACACATCGAGCTCAATTCCATAAAAAAAATACCATACTTGACCACATTGTAACTACTCCATCACAAACCAATTAGGCTATTGAAACATACATCAACTTAACCATATTAACACATAACAACAAGGCACTAAGAGTACCAAAAGTTCATCAACCAAAATAACATATACATGCCAAACTTATCAACTAACATCAAACACAAGTCCACCTATACAAGCAATTATAACCTTAGCTAAAACATCAAAAACTACCGAAATATTCGCTAGATAGTGTGATAGATCTCCGACGAGATTCCAATTATCTATAAAACATGGGAAAGAAAGCTATGTAAGCATATAATGCTTAGTTAGTGTGTAAAACATGAACATAACTTACCATTTCATTGCATAACATTAAAATTAAGCATGATATAATCCAACCACAAGCTTGGGACAAGTCTAAGCACCATCAACAACATATGTTAGTACATCAACTCACAATTCACTTGCACTATCAAAAGGGAAGTCATTATACATGAACAATTTCATTAGAAATCATCAACTTAATAAACATAAGTACACTTACATTAAACATTTCCTTTTCAATTATTTTCATAGATTCATGACATAAGTCATTAGGATACTTACTGTTCCTTTCTCTTTTCATGCCCGTTCAACCATTTAGAATAACAACAGACACACGGGAAACCTCACACGAAGTGTGCTAAACATATAACATTTCCTTTCCTTTTCCTTTACATCATTGCTCACTCGAGCCGTAAAATGGATCTGCTCACATAAGCTGACGGTCGGAATGTAAGCTACACGATGCTGCTCACACAAGCTGTTGAGTATCAGCAACAAATACCGAAGCTCAGCCATCGATAGGACATTCAAGACCAGCACCAGAAATATGGTAACCCTAATGACATGCCATTTGTATCCTATATACTCCTAAGGTTCAATTAGGCCTTGATAATCGTCGTAACATCGTTGGATTTCCATGATTTCTTTACATGACAAATAGCAAAATAACATATATATCAAAATAACATTAAAACATTATTTAAACATACGAACTTACCTCGATTACAAAGACGTTGAAACAAAATTAACTAATTCGAGGCTTTAGCTTTTTCTCGATCTAGATCTGTATGAGGTTTATCTTGATCTAACTAAGCAAATTCAGTCCATTTAGTACTCATATTTTTTAGTTTAGTCCAAAATTATACTTTTGTAGAATTACACTTTTTCCCTTAATATTTTAACTTCTCTACAATTTAGTCCTTAAACTCATAAAGCAAAATTTATGCAATTTCATCCACATTTCATGCTAGCCAAATTCACTAGGGACCTATACAACCTCATATAAATCAACATTTCACAAATTTATCATGACATTTTACTACTTTTACAAATAAATCCCTAATTGAAAATTTCATCAAAAATCCCTTTACCAAACTTGTTTATTTAACAACAAAGACTCATAATCTTTCATTAAATGTAATGCCCTAAAATTTCTAATTTTGTTATTGTGAAAATATGACACAAATATCTATCAGCTTTAGTGGTTATGTG
>CM025253.1:30273856-30306920 GCA_013677275.1 Gossypium schwendimanii | reverse complement strand
GTTTTCCTTTTCTTAAGGAATTAAAGTCTATTTTTTCATCAAGCTTCCATTAGAAAGAAAATTAGTAGATTAGTTTATCACATTAAGTCTAAATGCCTCTTATGATATACTTTATTATTATAAACTTTATTATTATAAACTTTTTAAAAAAACAAGTAATTAGTTAAGAAAAGGAAAATAATTTAATTAATGGTAATAATTAATTTGTAATTGATTGATACTTGATGGAAGAATAATGATGAAATTTTAGCAATGATGTTTAAGTTGATTTTTTTTAAATAATTAGAGTGGGTGCTAAAGATTGAAGCTAAACTTAATGTCATTAAACATAATAATTTTACCAATAAATTAAGAGGTTGTTGGCTAAATTCATCAACTTAAATAAATAGATTAAATGGAAAATGATTTAAGGTAAGCTTATTCATTTTTATAAGAAAACCATTTGTTAACGTTTCCCACTCGTTAACAACTTATCTATATATATAGAAGTACGATTTTAGAGAAATATTTGAACTAACAAGATATTGAGCGAATAGAGTAAAAGAGAGTAAATTATTGTACTAGAAAATTACATTAGGTTTAATTCCCAAGAAAAATTAGAGGTCGTAAACGGTCCCATTTAAAACCAACCTCTAAGATAGAATCTACTTGCAAAGAATCTATCACTATAATTGTACCCTACAAAATATAGAAAGATAAATAAAAATAATAAAGAGCACCAGAAATTTAATGAGGTTCGACAAATTATGCCTACATCCTCGAACACTACCAAATATATTTCACTACAAAAGATACAAGTGAAATATCACAAATAAGAAGAGGGAAAATTACCTTATGAAGAAAATGTCAGTTTTTGGGATGATTTAAAGGTGACAATGTTGGATTTGGTATCCTAAGTATAATATATTCATTTTGTATACTTGTATTTTTTTGATTAAATTGATTTAATAAAATTATCCATGAACTACATTAATACCCTTTGTATATATCCTCAATGAGTTTTTCACGCAAAGTAAAATTAAAGTAAATATTAGGTCATTGATTATCTAATGTTTAACTAATATTAAGCGCTATTACGTGGTTGAATTGTAATACAGAAAGACTAATATGTCGTTTATCAAGTCCAATTGTGGAGATATTTTATCTTGAGCATTGAAGCGGATAACTCCCAGAAGATAGAGACATAAATGTGATTGACTAGAGTGATAGTACATTAGATAGGACCCAAGTTGAATAGATCATAAATCTGTTTATGGATTTATTCACTTGTAACGTTTATTGTGTGACATACTTAATTTAGAGTGAATGATGAACTATGTATGCATGACTTGTATGCTGTAATGTAACTAAAATTCTGAGCTTAAATAGATAAGGAACTGAAAGTTGGTATTGTCACACTCAAATTTATTAGGTCCTAGGTTTCAAAGGAGTTTAGTGTACTAAATTGAAACGATATCTAATCTAGCAGGTCCTTTTTACAATTAAGAGCAAGTGGAGGGCTAGTTGAGGAAAGGTTGGGTTTCAACCATGGGCTGGTTGGTTATGAGCTAGAATTATTTATGTGGGAGACATAATGATTATGGTTATGTACACTTGATTGTTTATAATTGAGATTAGTGAAGGTGTAAAGGAGTATTATTTAAGGGAGAGATGTTAGTCTTCGAGATGATTCTTTTCTTTTTTGTTATTTCTTTATCGACCCTATGGATAGAATTAGAAGAAAGGAAGATTAATCAAAGAGATGCATGGATGGAGGAAGCTAAAGCTAGTGTATGAATAACTGAGGATTTTTCAAGTGGGTAAGCTTCTAAATCTCTCTGTACTAATGGAAGTAAGGAAATGAAAGAAGGTTAAAGATTTTTGGTTAGCTGTCGAATCTATTTTCTTCTGGATTGAGGTTGTAAATGGTTGTTGAATGACTTTTGCATGACTGCCAAGTATGATCCTTATGGGGATTTAGGATTTTAATTAGTTGTTTTGTTTTCTTGTTAAGGAGGCTCATGTAGCAAGGGGGAGAGCTTAGTGGGAAGAATTGGTGTCTACTTCCAGGTGAGTTCTTGGACTTAAATCTTAATGGATGTACTCTGGGTCATAAATTTATTAAATATTAGGTAGTTTTACTAATAGTAAATCAAATTATCGTGAAGTGTTGATACCTTGTGTGTGCATGAGGTATTGAATGTAAATACTGTTTAGACGAATCTGATCATAATTGATTAGATAAGTACTATGCCATGATGTATGTTGTTTAATGAGGTGCAACTGTATGGTTGTAAGCTAAATATATTGAGTGAACGATTTGTTTGGCGTAATGCATTATTGCATATTAATGTTTTATGACTGGTTGATAGTAAGTGTTTATGATATGCCAATGGATTTGGCGTGTTATATGTAGTATGATTCATAGCCTTTATTAGTGGAATGTGTGTATGATATGCATTCTACTTATGTATGTGGCTTTAGGGAGGTTCAGATGGTCATACACAGGAATTGCGTATGCATTATATTTGTGTTGCTTTGGGGGGTGTTCAATTGGACTGAGCTAGGAAAGGAGATAAAGGATACAGAGACTCCCTTGTGTGAGACATAATAGTGCCCTTAATGGGACATTTAAAACCCCTCGTGGGACATATGAGAGCCCTTAATGAGATGTATAGAAGACCATGGCCATGGCATTATCATGAATGTAGGAAGTTCGCAAAGGCTATCTAATGTGAGAAGCCCGTAAGAACTATCTTTTGTGGAAAGTCCGTCAGGTCTATCATTTGATGGAGGATTGTGAGGACCATCTATTATGGGGAAAGTCCTCCAAGACTTTCCTTGGGAGAAAAATTTGCCAGAACTATATTGTGAATAAGATTCCACCCAATGTCTGTATATATGAAGTCCACAGAAAGTTGATCTATTATTTTTGAGAAGGACATGGTGCCTGTGATAATAGATACCGTGAGGAGAACACAACAGTCCACTGGTTTATTCTTACAGTTGTACATCTATAGTAGTGACAAAAATTCACCGTGATGCGAGATGCAGGTTTGTTTGGAGACCAAAGCTAAGTTTATAATTTCGCCAAAAACGAGTTCGCATGCTAGATGGACATCCTATGTTCTATTCCACTGTACAGGAAAATTGTATGGAAGTCATATAATATATAATAGTCATGTAAGTCCCTTTGGGGATGATACAAAGGTATTCTCTTTTAATCCAAAAGGAAGAAAGTGTTAATTTAGGAAAGTGTTTCGTGTCCGAAACACTGTACGAGATATCTTTCTATGCAAAATAGTATATGAAAGATATGGTAGTCCACCACGATTGTCTCACAAGTATGATTCTGCAATTAGAGGATTCACAGTTAAGAATCCGCCTACAAGTCATCTATTCAAATAGAACTAACTGGAGGATTGTAAAATGAGTCTAAGATAGGTAAGACAAACTACTATTAATAGTCCGCAATAGGGACTATTCGCCAAGAATAAACTCATGGGAATCTAGGTAGTCATTGGGCAAAGCGCATCATGGGAAATTTTCATGGAGCATCCCTTACAGTAAGTAAGTAAGAATATGGAAGCTAGATAGATCAACTCGTAATCACTAAGAGGGGGTGAATTGGCCTTCAAGAAAATGGTGAAAGAAATGAATAAATGAGCAACAAAGAACACAATGATTTATAGTGGTTTAGCCCTAATTGCCTAATCCACTACCTTAGCTTTCCATAAGTAAGGATTTTCCCAAATTCAGTAATTTGATAACTTTTGAGGACAATGTTTAACCTTACACTCTCCCTTAAATTTTCTACCAAAAATCTTAAGATTGCAACTTCCAGTTTATTCTTACAATTGTACATCTAACATAGTGACAGAAATTCACCGTGGTGCGAGATGCAGGTTTGTTTGGAGACCAAACCTAAGTTTATAATTTCACCAAGAATGAGTTCCCGTGCTAGATGCACATCCTATGCTCAATTCCACTATACAGAAAAATTGTATGGAAGTCATATTATATATAATAGTCATTTAGGTTCCTTTAGGGATGATACAAAGGTATTCTCTTTTAATCCAAAAGGAAGAAAGTGTTAATCTAGGAAAGTGTTTCCTGTCTGAAACATTGTACGAGGTATCTTTCTGTAAAAAAACTGTATATGAAAGATATGGTAGTCCACCACGATTGTCTCATAATTATGATTCCACAATTAGAGGATTCACTGTTAAGAATCTGCCCACAAGTCATCTATTCAAATAGAACTATCTAGAGGATTGTAAAATGAGTCTAAGATCAGTAAGATAAACTGCTATTAATAGTCTGCAATAGGGACTGTTCACCAAGAATAAACTCATGGGAATCTCGGTAGTCATTGGGTAAGGCGTATCATGGGAAATGTTCATGGAGTATCTTTTATAGTAAGCAAGTAAGAATATGGAAGCTAGATAGATCAACTCGAAATCACCAAAAGGGGGGTGAATTGACCTTTAAGAAAATGGTGAAAGAAATGAATAAATAAGCAACAAAGAACACAACGATTTATAGTGGTTTGGCCCTAATTGCCTAATTCACTACCTTAGCTTTCCATAACTAAGGATTTTCCCAAATTCAATTATTTGATAACTTTTGAGGACAATGTTTAACCTTACACTCTCCCTTAACATTTCTACCAAAAATCTTAAGATTGCAACTACCTTAAGGTTTCTACCCAAAACTTAAGACTCAACCCTCTCAAAGAGTAAATACAAATAGCAAACTAAGAAGTAATCCTTACAAGATTAGAATTTTTTCCAATTAAACAAAAATAAACAAGAATACACTTGATCTAAAGAATAAAAATAAAACGTCACAAGTGTTTACAAGGAAAATATGAAAGAATTAAACACTAAATTGTATTGATTGATCTTTAGGCTTGATGATCTCTCTTGTTGTTGTAGGACCTTTAGAAGATGTTATTTATACCCTCTAATTCATTTCCAACTATTTTGGTTGTTGGAAACATGAATAGAGTCATTGGGGATGAAAATACCGAATTATTAACTTCACTTGCAACAAACTGTATCGATACTTTTTCTTTGAGTATCGATACTATTATCATTTAATGTCTGATTCAGAATGTATCGATACCTTTTGAAAAGGTAAAAAGTATCGATACAATACTTTTTGTAATTGATTGAAAACAGAACATCAATTTGGTATCAATTTTAGAATGAGGATCAATATTTTGAAAAATATCAAAACTTTGCCAAAAAGTATCGAAATATTTCGGCCTGGAGTAATACTAAATTGTTTGAAAATAGTTTTAACATGATTGGAAAAGTCTAACTAAGTTGAAACCATTTTAGCTTGATTTTATCAGTTTTCCAATGTTGTTCAAAATTAACTTTTATTCAAAAACACTTTAATTTGTTATATCAAAACTTATTATCAAATAAAATTTGGTTTAACAGAATCCACAAGGATGTCCTTATTGAAGAGGTAATTGTATGAGGATCCATGAAGGAAACTAAGTAAAAAGGAAATTAGAAGGAAAATCATTAAGGAATTGTCTACTGTGACAAAGAGGATAATAAATTGTCCTAATACGGGCAAGACAACTGTGGAGTTCGAACCACGAATGTCTTTTGTATTAGTGTTGTGTTAATAAGGTTTAAAGACTCATTAAGTTCTATAGAACTTACTTGTGTTGTTATCCATTGCAGGTAAATAGGGAATTTTGGAATTTTAAGAAGGGACAAGGCAAGAGATCACTCTGCATCAACAAATTTTATCTGTTAGTTGTAATATGCATCTTTCGGGGCGACGTAGAGGTGGAGTCTCAAGGTCTGTGTTTTAAATGAAACTAAAAGGTCAAAATATTAGGCGATTGCTAACATATGTCAAAGAAATTGTTGTATATAAATTTAAAGTTTTATTGACATGGATTCTTAAAGATTGAATTTACTTAATAGCAAAACCAATTGTATTATTTGTCTTTATTCTTTAATTATTGCAGATAAGAATAATGTTGAATATCTTAGTTAAAATTTAAATTTGGAGCGTAGCATCCTATAGTCCAGACTCGACGATCGGGTCAGGTATAGGGTGTTATAGGTACATTGGGTATATGACTTCAGTAGTGTGTAGCTTCATTCACAATAGTGGAATCCATAACCAAAGAAATGAGTAAACAATATCCTCTCATTGGCATTACATGATTGATGAAAAGTAAACGTGGTCATCGGTTGTTTTCCTTTGTGATAAATGACTTAATTACTATTTGATAGTAATTGACTTTTCATGAAGAAAGATGCAGTGGTTACCATGAGATAAAATAAGATCATATTGGGAGCATAGATTTATCCCAAAAAGATTAATGATATCCTATGAGGCTTATGAAAAGGTCATTGGATGAGCTTGATCTAGTAGCTTTCGTAATGCTATGTAATTGGGGAGAGCTCAGTTAAGATAATATAGTGGAATGACTTAATGACTAAATGAGTTTATAATTAATATGTGAAAAATTGGAACTTAATTATAAATCATTTGAGCCTTAGTTATATATGTCCAATCAGTCCCTTCACTAGCTCGTTGAAACCATAAATGAATTACATTAAGAATCAAATGAATATAAATTGATAGAAATGATAAGGTTAAAGAAATAAGTTACATTCAGAAATGAATGTGGTTTCTCACTAACTAAGAAAATGATTTGAGAATTAATTTAAGTTTTTTGAATTATTATTTGACAAAATAATTAAAGTTCGAAAATAGAATTAAATTAATTTGCCATTGTGAATCTGTTAATATGAAAATTATATATTTTCTCATAGATTATTTTACAACAAAGTTATCATAACTTTAGCAAAATTAAAAATGGGTTCAGAAAATTACTTAATTAGAAAATTAATTTAATAAATAATATTTATTTGGGAAATAAAAAACATGTACTGAGTTGCCGCCCCTTTCTCTTTGCTGAACTAGGAAACAAGTTTTTCTATTAGATAAGTATTGCTTTTATTCTACTAATTCAACCAAGATTCTTCTATCTCTCCCTATAAATAGATGGCACTAGTAGGGCTAAAAACACAAGTTATACACAACTTTGAGATATTATTATTCTGCCCAAAAATAGTGAGAACCAAACATGTCTTCTAGCTTATTTAGAACCGTTTTGGCAGTCTTACAACTCTCTAGCAATGAGCTATGTCATCAGACTCCTCCCATCATAATCTAGCCTCAGCTTGAGTGGTTGGTGGGCACTTATTATCAAGAACTATTTTAAGTTTCTCATAGCTCAGGATAATTATCAAGTTTCTTTTCCATTCCTTATAGTTATTTTCGTTTAGTTTGTTTTCAGTGAGTATGTTCAATAAGGGAGTTGGTGTCAATTTCGAACTGAAATAAAATTTTGATATATTAATATCTTTGTATTAAGAAAATATTTGAAAACATTTTGCAACATTACGATATTTATTAAGATGATGCATGCTTCTTACATTAACCTTGAAAACATTTGTAAGTCGTTGCAACAATAATTTCTACACCCATTAAATCAAGCCACCTTGGGGTGATCATGATCAACTAGTAAGAACATGAATTTTCATCCAATTAGTACTTGAACCTAATTCTTTAGGCAATCACACGTACTGATAATCATGTAATGTTTGACCATCATTCTAAATTAAGCATAATTCCTTGGGGAGTTACTTAACTAGATGATCTTGAGTGTATAACCATCAACTCAAGACCTATCACATCATGCATCACAAATGAGGCATCTTGGGACAATCTCACTGAGTAGCATGTTGTGACTACTTGTCTTCCTTGAAGATAAAAATTCTTGATGTATCGCATGATAATGCCTACCACAAAGGCTTGTCCAACTATCATATGACCAGAAGAAAATTCTGCTTACTTTCAGGAAATCTCCTCGGTGAGATCCACATAACAACATCTACCTTGGGGCAAGCCTGTTCCATGCCATCACAAAAGACCATTGATGGAGGTTGTAGGTCTTGTTTTAGAGACCTTCTCTCACTCAATATTTTAAAAACATGCAAGGTTTTTTATTTTTGATTTCAATCATGAATGACCAATATATGCATTACAAGTACATGTGGCATTCTTCCTTAATCTATATGGCATGCTTATCTCATATATGCATGAATATACATTCATAGTTATATAATTAACAACATGCTTATCTCATAAATATAAAACTATAAAATTAAAATACTTTAACCAGCCAAAGTTTCCATGATTTCATCTTAGAAAAATAATAAAATTATAGAATTACAAAATTTACCCCAAAACATACTTAAGGTATTCAATTTTCTCACCACAGTCTTCTATTCCAATATTAGTTTACATTTCCATCGTCGTCGTCTTTTCATTGTCGTTTCTGTGTCACCGCCACTATCGGTTGGACTGTCATCGAGCCTTCGTCATTGGACAGCCATCGGCTTAACTGGGTTAGGTTTCTGTCATCTCGGTTTATCGAGTTTCGTCGGGAAAATTTAGGTTACAAAATTCCTATGTTAGTTTCTGGCTAACATATTTTATTCTAAATGAATGAAATTAAAATCCTATGTGGAGATGATAGTCCATGGCCTAAAATATACATTCCCGAAAAATAAATTAAATTACAAATAAATTTTTAGGAATCACAAATTTGACAAAATTACTTTATCATCCATAACAATAAAATAATTATATACATTCAATCACATAAATTCCCCTAAACTTGCAAATAATTACAAGAATTCCACATCTTATTAAACATTCATCAAACAAGCTGAAGAGAGAGATTTGGTCTCGATTTACACTATGAACATAACACAATTTGGGTCCTAATACTAATTGTTGGAGAAAATCCTGTGTGACAATGGTTTTCTTACACAGTGAAAAAATAAAATTTTGAAGATCGACCCGATTTGTGATATTTATAGCAATAAACCTTAAACTGAAATCATACATGTGTTTTTTGATAAGCAGATCCTTGACTTTTTTAGCTTTCAACAAACGATCTTCTCTGCTATTCTCGTACCATGAACTGCTTTGTGTGTGGGTTCGAACCAATTAAATCAAAACATATAACTAGAAAAGGTTTTATTTTATATTTCGGGTGAAAATGAAAATTCTCTCTTCTTTAATAGAAACTGATAGAATTGCTATTCTAGAAAAATATTTTTAATAGCTGAGTATAAATTCTCTCTATTTCTTGGCAGAGTAGTAATCTCTCTAAGTTATGTAAATAGCTCTACCAGTGCCACCTATGTAGAGGGAGAGAAAGTATAATTCTTTTTGAATTGTAAAGGTTTATTTCAAATAGAAAAAGAACTTCTTAGTCCAACTAGGAGAGGGAGAAGGGCTAATATGGTGTGCTTCTCCTCATATGCATTATGATGGGGATCTCTCATTATATTGGGCCAATTATATGCGCTTTCTGGATTTTTAATCCAACACTTGATAATTTAATCCAAGCCAATATATATTTTTCTATTTTCCAAAATAAACATTAATTTTACAATTAAATAATGGATGATTTTACCCCTAGTAAAATTTCTAAGAAAATATATTCAATATTTCACAAATCAACTTGTTCACTATGACCGAAATGTTTATTTTCATTTTCAGATTTTAAAACTAATCAAAAATATAAACTCATTCTTCCAATTATTTCTAAGTAATACATATATATTTCCAAATGAATCATTTCTCATTTTCATTTTGATTTCCATTTCCATTTCCATTTTTTGAGAAACTTGTAAACTCGAAATTATATAAGATTTTTCTAGTAATTTTTACCACCTTTCTATTTAAAAATACTATTAATCTTGAGTATTTGCTAATTAATTAAGTGAATTTTGATTAAATGTTAATAATAGACATGAATTTATAAAGTATGCAAATTTATGCTTTTTTATATGATTTTCTTTATAAAATTAAAATATTTCATGTTGTTTATTAATATGTTAAATTTACTTATGCATTGGGACCATATAGTTTAGTTTATAATAATGTTGCATAGACATTAGCTATTATTCTCATGTGCTGGATGACAAGACCAAGCTTAATGGGTCATCAAGATGACACCTTGACCCAATAAAAAAAATATGATACATGTTGGTCAAGTCTACAAGCTAGTTGAATCATTAACCGTCTAGTTCAAGAGAAGAGAGGCCCAATTTGACAACCACAATTGGGCACCCAAGAAATCAATTTTGGGACAATTATTTGAAGGTCCTCACACTTGGAAGAACATTGCAAATCGGCACACAAGATTTGAAACCGACCACCTCTTACATGATTCAAGCATGAAATCATGCTTGAATATAGCAACCAAACCACATTCCCTTCCCCATATCCTGGTCGACCATCGGAGGGACAAATACAAAGGATTGTTGCTGCTATTTTTAGTAAACTCTCCCACTTACTTCAAGTATAAACACCACACCTATATCACCTTTTTAATCATCCCTCACTCATATTTTCATCCTTCATTTTCACAACATTCTTCATTCCTTATCTTGCTCTCTTCATCCAATGCGCCTATCATTCCATTTTTCCCTTAGTTTGTAGCCAACAAAAGCCTTGAAGAGATCATCTCTTGGTCGTCCACCTTGAAAAGCCATTAACAAAATGTGCAACAGGAGGAGCAGAGGAAAACACCCTTAATTAGAGTCCACGAGACTGCCGACTTGAAATAGAGTTTATTCTTCCCTTACTTGTTGTTTTAAATTAATTATGTTTGCAATGTGTTTTGTGATCTTGACATCAACAATGGTAGCTTAAATCTTGATATAAAAAATTGTAGCTTAAATAATGTTTAAAGTGTTTGTGCCTCAGTCGATCATGTTTTCAATTAAATTCAAGCATGTATTTCATTCATACGTGATTGGATGCATTTGAATTAGCTGAGCGATACTAACCAGACGATGACTAGTGGATGTAAAATTGAAAAGTGTAGGCTTAATTTAGATCCTAACCCGACTAAATTGAACGTTCATAATAACTTTAACGAGCTCTATTAGCTTGCATTGTTTTTAGGTTTATGTGATTAAACTAATTCAAACCTAACCTGTCCTTGTTACTTTACATAAATACTAAGAAACCCTTAGTTTAATATGATCAGTAAAACGCATGTTTCACTAAGTAAAAGATTCCGGAAGGACTTAATTTGGTTTCCAAACTCATGATAGATCGAGTTGCCATAGAATGTTTTTCGAACACTATTAAGCATGATGAAAATGAATCAAGTTGATTAATGTAATTATCCTAGCCTATTCATGTTATTGATTGTTGAAGTTGTGTTTCTGCTACTAAATTCATTCATACATTTAGATAATTTGCATACATAGATTAAAATTGCATCAGGGATCAATTTTGCATCTAGTTAAATTAATCTAGTTTAATCATCATCACTCAAATTATTGTGTTTCTATCACAAAATTGTAAACTTATAATTTTACAATTAATCGATTAACATACACAGTCCCTATGGAGATGATAACCCATTTACTTACTTATTACTGGAATGATTGTGTACACTTGCACAAACTATAAATACAATTTAATAAGGGGGTCAAATTGGCCCAAGTACTAATCAGTTTATTTTAATTAGTCTAGTTTGTAAATATAGTTTAGGCTCAAGGCATGAAATAGAAAAGAGGAGAAAATTTACCCCAAATTGTAACACCCCAAAAATCCCTTATATATTTATTTTTTAATGTTTGTGACACAAACATATGTTTGCTTCAGCGGTTATGTGTTCTGGGAGTGTCTAAAGAGTCTTGGGTTCAAGCCTTGACTTGGGAAAATTTTTTTGTTTTAATTGAATAAACCTCTATCTCTAACCAGTAGGCTTATAAATAAATATTGGTGGAATATGTCAGAATGGGCCTGCTGGTTTGGTGGTTAAGTCGAGTTCTAATGTTGCAAGAGGTCTAGAGTTCGAGTCCCTGCATGGGCAAAGAGGATAATTTTTTCTCTTTGTTTCAGCAAGAGGTTGTTTTGACTGGGTTTCTAAGTAGTAGTGGCATGGTGGGGGAGTTGTAGAGTGATTTTAGGAGGGAAATATGGGATTGTGGAGTTTTCTTTCTCCCAAATTCGGTCATTTGGCATAGTTTTTTCTTTTCTTTTTGCTCCACCATTTTCTTTTGTTTTTCTTCCCAATTTTCTTTCATTTTTCCTCCCTCAACTCCCCATTCTTGCTGCCAAAATTTTAATTGGTATTCTTTCTTCCTCTTTCACTTGCGTTTTTCTATCCAATTGTCCTGGATTGCATATCGTTGTGTTGTGTGCGGTTGGTAAGCTTGGAGCTGTTCTTAGAGTACCGATTCTTTGCTTATTAATTGTTTGAGAGGGGTTTCGGCTAGTTTTAGGTGTTAATTGAGAGGCTGAATAGTGGTCTTCAAAGATTTAAGTGTCTAGGATCTCTGTTGATTAACCGAAGGTAAGGGTTTTTATTTATGATTATATTTGGTATACCTCACCGAATTTTGATTAATTATCGATTAAAACTAACTACTTGGAGGGTTACTTTCTATTTTGATAGCAAGGAATTGAGTTGACTGGGGCTATTGTAACATTGATTTGTGGTTGGATCATTGAAGTGTTGAGGGTAAGTGAGCTTTTGTATAATCGTTGATGTTGTCTATTTGACTACTGCTTTTCGATTGTGATTAAATCCGTTCAAAACTCTAGTTGACGTTTTAGGGTGCTGGAGTGATTGTGGTGAAATTAGCATAAAAAACGCTTCAGGTGTGTAATCACATCACTTTAAATGCTAGCTGACAAAAAGTCAATAAATGAGACTGAGGACTCCACACGAGCGTGGGACCGCTCTTGTGGTAGGTCATGTGATCGAACATGGCCGTGTGATCGACGAGGTTGGCCATGTGCAATTTATGGGCCGGGCTGGATTGGGCCGTGTGGGCCACACAGACACGTGGGCCGCACACAAGTGATCCACACGGGCTTGTAGGAATATTGGGTCGAGCCGTGAGATCCATACGGCCAAGGCCAATTTGGGCCGTGTGGGCCATACGAGCGTGGGGGCCTACATGGGCCTGCAATATGGGTTGTGGGCCCATTTTAACTGTTTGACTGCTAAGGTTGCACGGGTCGCCCAAGTCGACTGTGAACCTACTATAGGGTCGGTAAGCTTACCTAGACCCCTAATTGACTGAATAACTGTTATATCCATATACGATATTTATATATATGTATGACTATATAAAGAGCATGTTGTTAGAAACTGTACTAATTTCATGTATGATACCATGATTTGGCATGACATGATAGTATGATGCATCGCATGGGGATGGGTTGATATTGATCGGAGGAAGTGTACTGAAAGGCTTTGAGCCTAACTTACTGGCAGCTTAGCTGCATATTACTATATGGTGCCGCATTCAGTACTACTTGGAGTGGAGGGATGGGTGGGTTGATTATATCCCCACATGGAATGTAGGGTTGGATGGAGATGGAGTGTAAAAACTGGCTAGGTAAGACCTGTATATTGTATAATCTGTTACTGTACTGATTATTGTTACTGTAATGGGCCAATGCCTAAACACATGATTGCTTCTGTGCTAAGGTGGGCTAAAGCCCAAACTGATATTGTCACTGATACTAAAAAGGCTTAGGCCTAGACTGTGATTGTTTTTGTCTATTTGTTTATTTTGGGATTACACACTGAGTTTTCGTAAAGTCACCTTTCTGATTTGACTATACAGGTAATCCCAAAACATAGGCAGATCAGTGTGACGGAGGACTCAGCGGTGGCCACATGACCTATTTAATTCGATTTAGTACTTAATTAAAAATTTGATTTTATTTTGGGGGTATTTTATTGTAATTATAGCCTCTTTGGATTTTTACTTTTAATTTGGGGTTTCTATTATTTGATTGACAATTGCTAGTAGTAGGAATATTCGAGTTTTCAAAACGAAACAAACGTTTTAACAAAATACGCTCATATATGTAAACTGTTTTAAAAGCTTTCGCATAGAATAAACGTTTTGAAAAATTTTGACTGATTAATTAACATGACTTTGGAATTAACAAGTAATAATGAAAAGTTTCTAAGTGGAAAATGTTTTAAGCAAAGTTACAGTTTTCCAACACATCCTACAGTTTTCAAACACACTACCTTGTGACATCACCAGATTCGGGCATAAAGTCCAGGCCAAGTTTGGGGCATTACACATATTGTCGTCCAAAGGGTTCCCAAAACCCTATTTTTCCACCATTTTCTTTTCCATTTTACCTTGCCGCCCAAACCACCCCTGTAGCTAAATTTTTGGTACAAGTTTTCCCTAATTTACTACTATATAAACCCCTCTTTACCAAAATATTTTTCAAAACCATTCAAGCAATTAACTTAAACCTTAGCCACTTAATTTTTTCCTTTTAGCCGTTGACCTTAAATCCTGAAGAATCTCCCCAATTTCCTTCCCTTGTAGCAAAACCCTCCTTATTGCCACCGTAAGTCTTTTGCCGGATCCTTACTATCGTACCGCATAGCTCTTGCCGGAGCTATCTTATCGCCTCTACAAGCCTTTTGCCACCACAATCCCATTGCTGCCACAAGCCTATTGTCACCCGCAAACCTCTTACCACCATCCATTGCTGATTTATTTTGCTTTCCTTTTGCCAAAATTCTACCTATTTTTCGGGAAAAATCACCATGTCTCGCAAAAGAACTAGATCCTCCAAGACCTCTATCAAAAATCTAATCATGATTCAAGATGAGGAAGCGAAAGAAATGCTTGATTATGTCTTCAATAATCAACCTATGATGTTGGAAAAAAGTTTCAATTTGGAGAGCAATGACAAGTTAGCTGTAACACCCAAAGTCCGACCCAACGGTTATGACCTAATTTGGAAAGCTATATTGGCCACCGGAATGGCCTAAAAAAACTTTCTTGATTTCAAAAATATTTTTTTAAACCATTTGCCCAGATCATTCAGAACTAGTAAAATCGAATGTTCAACTTTATTTTCAATTTCATTTAAAAACCATTTGTCCATGAAAATTGCCAAAATAAACTTTCAAAGTTTTGAAAAAAAATTTAAACTATTGGCTTATTAATTCAAAACAAATAAAACATTTATTTTAATTTCACAAAAATCATGCAAATTTCAAGAATCGAAATAAATAATATCTCAATTGTAAACATTCAATCATTTACTCATAACTATTTCGGATTTTCAATCATACTTCTAGATCAATTATCTTTTTATTCAAAATTGGAGAACTTGGTTATTCGTCAATATTTCAGAAATAAAGACATATTAACTTCATAAATCAAATGTTTTTCGAAAACTCATTTGTAAACTTTAATAATTTTGAAAACTAAGTCTAATTTTATTAAAAACTTGGTTTTTCAGAAATGCAACTGAAAAATGTGTTATTGACAGATTTTATTTTAGAAATTGAGTTTCAAGCAAAATCATATCAAATACTAATTTATGTAGTTTTTAAAACTTAATGTCATGCAAGCAATTTATGCTAATCAAAATGAAAAATCCCCAAAATAAAGTCACATTAATTTATTAAAATAAATCAAAATCAAAGTCCATAAAAATCCATAAAATGATATAAAGTCCATAATTTATTAAAAAGTTCACTTTCGAGAGCATCACTGAAAATTCGCATCTAAGTCCTAATTACGAGGATTACCTAAAACATACACATAAGATGGGTGAGCTTACAAGCCTAATGTGAGATAATTACAAATATAATCTCATACATATCAAAATACCAATCATCATAATAATCACAAATTCTAAGACTGATACTTATGGATGAACATGTCGTCGCAAATTTTAAAACGATGCACATTTTATAAAATTTCCTACCCATCTCCACTACACACCCATATCAAGTTCCCAAGAACTTGTCCATCCAATAACACACCATTTGTGGACAAGCCACCACATAATTGTCGATAAACGGCCACATAACACATTGTGGACAAACCACCAAATAATTGCCAATAATGGCCACATAGTCGCAGATAAGCTGCCACATAAGTTTCACCTTTTACAAAACCCACCCCATGCATGTTATATGGTTATTTTCAAATTTAACACATATAATCACTTTTCGCATTTCTCATGTAGTCATGCTCATAGTTGCATATTTCTCAAGTTTACACATTTGCATGTAAAGATGCTCACATTTTCATATATCACATAATATTCACTTTTTATTCACTTTGGCATGCTTTAATATATTTTCATATTAAATCATGGATCTTATCACACACATATATATAACACATATTTAGATCATCACATATTAATGAAGCCATGTATCACATAACATAAAGATGAGATTTGTACACATATCATCGTCACATACATCAACATATCATAAATCATAGTTTTCATGAACTAATAATTTTAGGAACACTTACTTAGAATTTCCCTATGATAAGTTTTTCAACTCTGCTTTGAGTACTTAGTGTACTCCCAAATAATTATTTAATAGCATTTTATTAAAAATAAAAGTACCATATTATACTCATATCAAAGATTTAGATCCCACACCTTATATCAAAGATCTGATTGCCACAATCCTATTAGAAGAGGTTTCACTTGGATCTAAACCTGGTAGATAATCTATCGCATCAAACACATATTTTAGTTATAGATCTATCAGATGTGTCTTATTACTTAAAGATTAACCATTGAAATAATTCTCACCTATTACTTACCCTTAAATTGAGACTTAGATTCGATGCCTTTGTTGTCACACTAAGGATCTCTTGGATTGGTTTTTTTTGGTTCTTCAAAGAATATAGGAACAAAATGTTAACACATGAAAAAAATGTGTCTTAAAACCATTTAGCTATGAGGAAAAACAATAGAGAGGAAAGAATGTTCCCAACACCCCTCATGCACTTACACTGCTTAATAATACTACAATATTGTTGATAAGTCTTGACAAAGGAGAGGATAGGATTAACAATCTAAATATATATATAATCGATGAGTCTTGGTCACAAAATAAATAAAATAGGAAGATTGAATCCTTAGAAGAGATGGGAGAGATCGAAAGAGAAAGAAAAAGGGAAATATCAAAACCTGGTGGAAAAATATGGCATTGGCGATGGTGGTCAAATGAGGTGAGAAAAAATATAAAAATGAGTGGGAAGGTTTGGTCAAAATATTGAGAGAAAAGAGAAAAGAAAATGAGTGGTGGAGGAAGGTTTTCTTGCAGTAGTTCATGGTGGTTCACGGTGGCTCATAGCGGCAATTACGGTGGTGAAGGGCGGTGACCAAAAGAAAAGAGGAGGAGACGAGAACCTTAGATGGTGGTGTGGAGGTGGTGAAGCTATAGCTCGTGGTGGAGGAATTTTAGATGGTGGTTGAATGTGGTGGTTTTTGTCAAAAAGGACAGAAAATGAAAAAGGAAGAAATGAAAACAAAAGAGAATATGGGAGCAAATGAGTGGTATGTATGGCAAGGAGGTGGGATAAGCTTGGTCAACTGTGACCAGGTTCAATGAACCATAACAGAAGGCAATATAAGAAGTTTTCACAAGGGAGGGTGACATAAAGTGAAAAGGGGATCATGTTACCCCAACATATGGTAAGTTTGACTAATAAAGAGAGAAAAGAATCTTCCTAGACATGGTAACAATGGGGTGGACGACAAGCACATTATGCACATGGAAATTGTGTTAAAAAATTAATTATAAAGATGAGAACAAGGGGACTTGAACTTAGGACCTCTAGGATAGGTAAAGAGCACTTCACTTTCTTGTTTTAATTCCTACCACATTTATTTAAAAACATGGTGTGACCTTTGCTAAGGTTTGAGGCAAAATTGCACCACATAGAATAGTGTAAGGGAAGCGATTCGAACGCAAGTCATCATGGACAACTCCACCACTATACTTGATATTTATTAATATCAAAAGATTGTTTAAAATAAATAAATAATAAATAAATAAAATTCTGGTGACTATTCTCTTGGTTCATTAACTAAATTTCTACTAACTCAGTTTTTGGGATGTGACATTGGTGGTACCTCTGCCAATTCGAAAAAAATTAATGCCCTCAATTGGAACTCTTTCTGTGATGTAGGATCACTATCTGAAGAAGAGTTAGTTTGATAATTTTATGCCAACTTAATCGTGCCAGATGCTATTGAAGTTCTTGTTCACAAAAATAAGGTACCCCTTACTTCGAAGTCCATTAATGATTTGTTTAATCTGCCTAATGTTGAAGAAGATGAGTACTTTGCCATGATGCCAAATATAAATTGGGATTTTCTTCAACAAGTACTTAAATTTGTTACAAATCCAAGATCCTAATGGGTTATAGGAAAGTATGGTAGACATTCTTGTCGAAGGAAATATCTAAAACTAGTGACTAAGGTATGGTTCTACTTTGTTCGATATAGCTTATGCCTATCTCATATAGTTCCACCATCTCGATGAAACAAATGCTTTTGTTGTATGTAATTATGATAGAAAGGTCTATCAATTTTGGGAAAATTATTCTCAAGGAGATCCACGATTGTTCTAGAAAGAAGGTAATAACTACCTACTTTCCATCATTTATTACTTCACTTTGCTAATCAAAAGCAAACCTGAAGGGCTAGTATGTTTAAGGTTGCATAACAACCTATGATCTTGAAAGGTTAGTGGAGAATGTCCATGAGCTGAACCTAATTGAATCGAGTGAACCAACTGAACCAAAAACTGACGAGTCATCCAATAAGTCTTAATTGGAAGCTGACTTAGTTAAGGAGATAGAATAAGCAGAATCTGAAGAGGAACCAAACAACCCTGAATCGAGGGTGGAACCTAATGTTGCTAAACCAGTAGATGTGAGTTTTAATCCTGATTTGACCATGCCAATGCCTCCTTCTTCAAATACTATGAAGAAATCAAAATTTTCAACTATTATGGATATGTGGAAATTCATGCATAACCAACAACAGGCCTATTAGAGATATGAAAAAATTAGAGATGATTCTATTCAAAATCCTTATAAGAATATCCCTAACACTTTTGTTCCAGAGTTCCCAGATCATATCTTCGAGACATGGCAAGAAGAGCTTGTGGGATCAAGTATGACCAAGAAGGGAAAGGAGAAAGACTTAGACAACAATTCGAATTAGAAAAGGGGAAATTTACTTTCTTAGTAGTTTTAGTTATTTTCTTTCA
Organism: Gossypium schwendimanii; assembly: GCA_013677275.1. Classification (NCBI taxonomy): domain Eukaryota; kingdom Viridiplantae; phylum Streptophyta; class Magnoliopsida; order Malvales; family Malvaceae; genus Gossypium; species Gossypium schwendimanii. Next base: position 30,287,770 of record CM025253.1, on the reverse strand, counting down.
CAGTTAGTATTTTGTTTTCGCACAATAAAATTGTAAGTATGAATAAAATAAAGTTCAATGCCTCTACTGTAATAAAAAAAAACTAAGTAGTGTGGTAATATGAATGAACATGTCTAAGATTGGATTGTTGAGAAAGACTTGGTACTTAAGCAGTCTTCATGACTCACTTCTCTTTCTTACTATCCTACCTGGTGTTTAGTTCTCATTCATTACTTTGCTTACACAATGAGGATATTGTTTCTTTTTAAGGTGGGGGTAGGGCAATATTAGCATGAAATTTATTTAGAATAACAATTAGCATGAATTTTAAATGTTTTTCTTAAGTATGTTTCAATGATTACACATAAGTATGCTGAAATAAAATGATGTTCAGAGAAATTTTTTGTTCATAAGTTAGCTAAAATGCAAGTATGATTTCTTATTTTATGTGAATTTTTTTATGTTATCTTAAGTTATGGAATTCTTGTATGTTCTTAGGTCATATGTAGCATTTTTTCATGAAAATTGAACTTCTTTTGAAATAGACATGCATGGATGTTTAATCCTTAAAATTTACTTAGTAACTCTCTTGAGGCGAAATCCTAGGAGGCATAAGAATCTAAGCATGATTTAGGAACATTTTCTTTGGATCTTCTGAGCCTTTCTAGCCTACCATATCAATGTGACCCTTGAAACCTTAATTTGAGCCTTAAAGCCTATTTTTTTCTTTACCTACGTAATAAGCCATGTTACCATCTTTTTAAATTTTATCTTATTTTTGCACCTATCTTAACTACACTTGTCTTGGTGAGCAAAGATCAAGGAAAAATTCAAACACATATTCATCATATGTTCACAGGTGTTTAAAAGAAAAGAGAAAGAGAGATCTCTATTCAAATGTCAAGAAAAAAGAACAAAATAAAGAGCTCAAAGTATTAAGAAATATTGGGCATGTGCTTCAAAATTTAGTTTGGGAGGGCTGAAGAACCCATTAGTTGGAGAGATGTACCTCGAATTAATCCAAGGAAAAAGCTAGGGTTAAGATTAATGAACCTAAAAATTCACTTCTCTTTTATCCTTACCTTGATCCTAGCCCTATTACAACCTGTTAAAGACCTATTGATTTTGATTATTATGTCAACTACATTAGTGGAGAGGAATTGCTAAGTTCCACATATAAGGACCATTAATTAAACCTTATGATTGTTTTGTTTGATTGATAAGAAATTTTGATTGAATGGTGAATGGTATGTATGATCTTGAAAAACATGCACTCTATGACTTATGCTAGCATATTTCCGCACTTAGAATAAAAATTTTGAAATAATGTTTGCATATGAGCGACTTATCAATAAAAATAGTTTGTGTGCATGATTTTGTTGATGCATGATTATGTGCAAATATTGATGCTACTTAATCATATTACAAAATTGCCTTAGCAAAAGTTTTTGTTCTGCCTGAACATTACTCGGGATGAGTAATGGTTTAAGTTTGGGGGTGTGTAAACTCGAAATTTCATAGTATTTTTCTAGTAACTTTTACCACCATTTTACTTAAAAATAATAATATTGAGTATTTGTTAATTAATTAAGTGATTTTTTCTTAAATGTTAATAATGGACATGAATTTATAAAATATGTGAATTTGTGCTTTTTTATATGATTTTGTGGATAAAATTAAAGTATTCCATGTTATTTATTAATATGTTAAATTTACATATGCAGTGGTACCATAGAGTTGAGTTTATTATGATGTTGCATGGACATGAGCTATTATTCTCATGTGTTGGATGACAAGACCAAGCTTAATGAGTCATCATGATGCCACCTTGATCCAATAAAAAAGGATGATACACGTTGGTCAAGTGTACAAGCTAGTTCGGTCATTAACCGTGCAAATCAAGAGAAAAGAGGCCCAATTCGACAACCACAATTAGGCAGCCAAGAAATCAATTTTGGGAAAATCTTTTGAAAGTCCTCACACTTGAAATCACATTGGAAATCAGCATACAAGATTTGCTTGATAAACTGTCTCAAGCATGAAATCATGCTTGAATCAAGCAACCAAACCACCTTCTCTTCCACATATCATGGCAAGCCATAGGAGGGAGAAATCCTAGATATTGTTACTACTATTTTTAGTAAACTCTCCCACTTACTTCAAGTATAAATACCACACCTATCTCACCTTTCAATCATCCCTTATTCATCCCTTCATCCCTCATTTTCACAAAATTCTTCATTCCCTCTCTTACTCTTTTCATCCACCACGCCTATCATTCTATTTTCCTTAGTTTTTAGCCAGCAAAAGCCTTGAAGGGATCATCTCTTGGCCAGGCACCTTGAGGAGCCATTAGCAAAAGTGCAACAAGAGGAGAGGAGGAAAACACCTTCAATCAATGTTTGCGAGATTGTCGACTTGAAATAGAGTTTATTCTTCCCTTGTTGTTTTAAGTTAATCATGTTTGCAATATTTTTTGTGATCTTGACATCAACAATGGTAGCTTAAATTTGTTTAGCTATGTTAATTGGATTAATTAAATTAGATTTGTTTGATTCATTTTTAAAGTCTTTGTGCCTCAATCGATCATGTTTTCAATTAAATTCAAGTATGCATTTCATTCATATGTGATTAGATGCATTAGAATTAGCTAAGTGATCCTAACCAGACTAAATTGAAGTTTCATAACAACTTTAATGAGCTCTATTATCTTGCATAGTTTTTAGGTTTATGTGATTAAACTGTATCAAACCTAACTCATCCCTGTTACTTCACATTAATACTAAGAAACCCTTAGTTTAATATGATCAGTAAAATGCATGTTTCACTAAGTAAAAGATTCTGAAAAGACATAATTTGGTTTCCAAACTCATGAAAGATTGAATTGAATGAAATGTTTTCCAAACACTATTAAGCATGATGAAAATGTTTCTGCTGCTAAATTCTTTCATATATTTAGATAATTTCCATACTTAGATTAAAATTGCATTAGGGATCAATTTTGCATCTAGTAAAATTAATCTAGTTTAATTATCATCACTCAAATTATTGTGTTTTTATAACCAAATATTAACTTATAATTTTACTATTAATCGATTAACATACATAGTTCCTGTGGAGACAATAACTCATTTACTTACTTATTACTTGAATGACTGTGTACATTTTCACAAACCGAGCATTACAAAACCCACATTCATTTTCAAAAGATTCCATATCTCCATTTTGGGGAAAACAATAATCATTTCTAAATTTTTTTCATTTCTCCATTTTTAGTCATTCCATTCAATTTCAATTCAACATGTAATTCATTTCTGGTTTCAACGAGCTAGCTGAGGGACCGATTAGACGTATGCAATTATGGTTCAAATGATTTATAATTATGTTTTGGCTATTCACCTATTAATTTTGAACTCATTTAGTCATGAAATCATTCCACTATAGTATCATGACTAAGCTCTCTCTAACAACATAATATTACGAAAGCAACTACTTAGTTCTCGTCTAATGACCTTGTCATAAGTGTGTTACCCTCATAAGATATCCTTAATCTATTTGGGATAATATCTGATCTTGTAATATGATCTTATTTTATCTTATGGTAACCATTACATATTCCTTCATGTAAAGTCAATTACTATCAAATAGTAATCAAGTCATTCATCACAAAGACAAACAACTCGTGGCCACTTTTACTGTTCATCAACTATGTAATACCAATGAGAGCATATCATTTACCCATGTTTTGGGTTATGAATTCCACTATTGTGAATGACACTACAAACTGCAGAACTCATACATGAGACACATCGACTTTCGGTTCCTTATCTATTCAGACTTAGACTTTTACTTATATCAAAGCGTATGAGTCATACATATATAGTTCGTCATCCACTGAGGATTTAGGTATGCCACACTATGAACGTCACAAGTGAATAAATCCATAAACAGGTTCAAGATCTATTCTTTTTGTTTCTATTGAATGTATTGTCAGTCCAGTCAGTCACATCTATGTCTCTATCTTCTGAGAGTCAACAACTTCGATGCCCAAGACAAATAATCTCCCCAATTAGACTTGATAGACGACATATTAGTCTTTTAATCGATTTGCTCAATTTCGATTAGACTAATGACATGTTTAGGTTCGTCTACTAATATAAGTTGTCTTTTCGTATTACGATCTAACCACGTAATACCCTTAGTATTAGTTTAAACGTTAGACAACCAATGAGAAACATCTACTTTAATTTGGCTTTGAGTGCAAAAAACATGTGAGGACAAAACACAAAATATAAATGTAATTCTTGAATAATTTTATTAATCAATCTGTTCAAAAAATTACAAGTGTACTTATACGAAAATACTACACATAGGGCACTAGATCCAACACTCTAAACCATGACAAGTGGAAAGGAAGAGAATCAGAAAACCTAAAGACTTATCTAAGTCTAAATTCTTTTTCTATAGTAAAAAAGAATACTTCAAGGCAAAATTTAAAGAATGGAAGGAATACCTATTCACCAAAGGCAAATGTACAAAACTCTTTATAACTGCAACTTTTTTAGTGGAGGCTTCACTAAACCACTAGGTTTTTAATTCGAGAGACACTATTCTTGTGTGTGTTTCTCAACAGGGATTTGAAGAAATGAAAGATTTTATAGATAAAAGTCTATTAGTGTAGACCGAAAATAGGACAGTGTTAGTTGAATCAATGGTAGATGTACATCTTTATTTTGATGATTTTAGGAAGATTATTTTGAAAAATGCTTTCTATGTACCAAGTTTCAAAAGGAACTTAATTTTTGTTACATTTTTATATAAAAACGTCTTGACCATTACTTTTAATAATAGTATTACAATATTTAGATATCATAAACTTATCTGTAGTGGATAGATGTCAATTAATCTCACTTTTATCAAACCAAAGATATACAAACTTCTTGAGAATAAAATATCAAATAAAAGATTTAAAACTTCTCACTGTAATGAGGCGTACCTTAGGCATTTGAGACTTGATCATATTAACTAAGAAAGAATCACTAGACTTGTGGAAAATGACACTTTAAGTTCCCTTAAAAAGGTTGATCTTCCACAATGTGAATCTTTCTTAATAGGTAAAATGACTAAGTGATCTCCTAATGAAAAAGGAAAGAGGGTTGTGAAACCCCTAGAACTTGTGCACACTGACGTATGCGGCCCCACGAGCGTTAGTGCAAGAGGTGGTTATGAGTATTATTTAACCTTTATTGATGATTATTCTAGATATGGCTATGTGTACCTAATACACTACAAAAGTGAAACTTTTGATAAATTCAAAGAGTTTTGTGCAAAAATGGAGAAACAATTAGGTTTACCCATAAAGACACTTCTATCTGATCAAGGTGGGGAATATTTTTCAAATAAGTTTTTAGGGTACCTCATAGAGAATGGGATTCTATCTCAATTAACTGTGTTAGACACTTAGAACAAAATGGCATGGAAAAGAGAAGGAATTGAATGTTTTTAGACATGGTTTATTAGATGTTAAGTTATTTGAAGCTGCCAATCTCTTTTTGGGGATATGCAGTACAAACAACTGGCTATATTCTGAATGATGTCCCAACTAAGTTAGCATCGAAAACTCCATAAGAATTCTACCATGGCAGGAAGTTGAATATAAACTATTTAAGGATTTAAGTATTCCCGACCTACGAATTGGATCAAGTTGCGTGGAAGTTGGACTCGCAGATAAAATTGTACATGTTTGTAGAATATCCAAAGGAGACAAAGGGTAGTTTGTTTTGTAACTCAAAAGAGAAAACTATGATAATGTCATCTCATGCTACTTTCCTTGAAGAAAGTTACATGCATGACTTCAAACATTGGAGTAAAAAAGTATGAAAGGAACTTTTAGGATATATACAAAACCCTACAAAAACGGTTCCAAAACCAACTCTTATTAGTAGACCTGCAAATGATAAAAAAACTGGGTGCTTCGTTGTAGTGGGAGGGTCTTTCGAGGCCTGAGTTCTTCCAATTTTGCAGAAGTGGTTTTAACATTGAGCGTGCAAAATAGGAAGATGATGACCCACTCATGCATGATGAAACAATGCAGTGTGTTGATTCCAAGCTATGGGAAATACCTTTGAAAGCTAAAATGAAATGTATGGATTCCAACTTACTACGGGAACTTGTAGACTTACCGAAATGGATAAAACCCATAGGGTGTAAGTGGATCTACAAGAGGAAAAGAAATACGAATGGAAAAGTGGAAACTTATAAGGCCATACTTGTAGCAAAAAGTTATATTCAGAAATAAGGTATTGATTACAAAAAAACCTATTAGCTATACTCAAGTGGATAAAACCCATAAGGTGTAAGTGGATATAAACAATTTGCAAACTTTATGCTCATTTCCTTTAATTGTATATCTAATGAGTTGTATCATATAGATGCTCTCTTCAAGATGGAAATTCAAACACATTTTCTTCACATCCATTTTCCAAATCTCATAATCGAGAGCTGTTGCAATGGATAACAATATACTCAAGTATTTACAGAGATGAGGGATTATATGCTTGTGCATTTCGAAGAAGATCTTTCTCCAATTAGCTATACTGATTCTAACTTCCAAACATGTTAAGGTTTGAGGAAATCAAAATTGGGTTATGTCTTAGTGTAGATGACAGGTCCATAGCATGAAGAAGTGTCACACAAAGTTGTATTGCTGACACCACTATGGAGGTCAGTTATGTTGTTGCTTCTAAAGCTACAAAATAAGCCATATGGTTTTGAAAGTTCCTTATGGATCATGGACGCATTCCTGGTATGGAAAAACTATCACACTGTATTGTGATAACAGTATGACAATAGCTATCACTAAGAAAACAAAAAACTAGAAGAGGACGAAACACATTGGTAAAAAAATCATATCGAAAAGGAGGTAGTAGCAGAAAAAATAGTGAATGTAGTTAAAGCTGCATCAAAGGACAACCTTGCAACTCGTTTACCAAGAGTAATAGCTAGGAGTTTTGAGAAACATGTAGAGAGCACAGGAATGCAAAATATGACTCATCTACTTCTTTGGGGCAAGTGGAAGACTGTTGGATTTGGTTCCCTAGATGTAGTATATTTGTTTTGTATACTTGTATTTTATCGAACATAGTAGTTTAATAAAATTATTCTTGAATTACATTAATACCCTTTGTATATTATCCTCAATGGTTTTTGCATACAAAACAAAATGAAAGAAAATATTAGCTCATTGGTTATTTAAATTTAACTAATACTAAGCAGAATTACGTGTTCGAATCATAATATAGAAAGACAACTTATATTAGTAGATGAACCTAAACATGTTTCTAGTCTAATCAAAAATGAAAAGACTGATTGAAAGACTAATATGTCATCTATCAAGTCCATCTGGGGAAATCCTTTGTCTTAAGCATCAAAGTGGATGACTTCTAGAAGATATAGATACATATGTGATAGATAGTAAATCGAACAGGACCCAAGTTGAATAGATCCAAAATCCATTTATGGCTTTATTCACTTATGACTTTCAAATTTGACATACCTTAAATGGATGATGGGCTATGTATGCATCACTCATATACTTTGATGTAAGTAAAAGTCTGAGCTTAAATAAAAAAGGAATCAAAAGCTGGTGCATTAGGTATACGACTTCTGTACTATGTAGAATCATTCATAATAGTGAAATTCATAGCCCAAGAAATGGGTAAATGATATCCTCTCAATGGCATTACATGATAGATGAAAAGTAAACGTGGTCACTAGTCATTTGTCTTTGTGATAAGTGACTTAATTACTATTTGATGATATCCTATGAGGGTAACACACTTATGACAAGGTCATTGGATGAGCACTGATGGAGTAGCTTTCCAAATTATATGTAATTGAGGAGAGCTTAGTCATGATATTATTGTGGAATGACTTCATTACTAAATAAGTTTATAATTAATAAGTAAAAAGCAAGAACTTAATTATATATGTCCAATCAGTCCCACTGCTAGCTCGTTAAAATAAGAAATTATAATGCCCTCCACCCGACTTGATCAATTGAATCTGAGTATTGGGTGTTGTTTCCTAAAACAAATGTTAATGACTTAATAAAAAATTTCCACTTTCATTTACTGAATTACCTCATATATTCCTATTAGTATAACTCATTGTACAATGTATTCCTGTTTACATAACAAAACTACGAAGTTCATCGAATACATCTTGCTTTTACTAAATACAAAATCAGAGAACTATAACTTAAGCATTGACTTAAACTTTTCTATAAGGCTTCTCGTAGAATATTGCATGTTATCATTATTTCCAAATAATCGTGTGGCTCTCTTATCTTTTCCTTAGGCGTATATCATTGCTCTACCACAATCTTTCTCTTCTCTGTATGCATACCAGCACGAACCGCTGCTCTTATGGCATAGCCTTGACGTCGTCTCTCATTTCTCATATTTCAAACTAATCCTACAATTAGAGGCATCAACAATAAGTTCACAAGAACTTAGTGAGGCGTTATCATACCTTTATTCAGCATTTCATTTTAAATATATACATTTCACTTGACTCTATGGAACCAAACATGCATTCATCAAACTCAGCAAGAACATGTGTTATAACTCTGCATACCTCGTACTCATTTATATTCTATAAACATTCTTACCTCAACCGTTACCATTCGACTTACTTACGGGTTGTACTGGTAACTTACTCTTCATTCTTTTGTTGTCTCAAGCCGAACATTTGCGCTTTATTCAGAGTTCACCACTTCGACATTGAATCTTTATCTTGAGGTCATTTCAGAGACTACGCCACTAAGGCGTATTCTTGAGTTTAGATGTTTTCCTTTATCTCTAGAAGCTTCAGACACTCCTTAGATCAAAAGATAGCCATGAAGGCATCCACTTGACTTAGATTGCCATAGAGGCATCCTTACATCACTAGATAGCCATAAAGGTGACCATACATTATTAAATAGCCATAGAGGCATCCAGATACATCAATAAACATCACCACGAAGTCGCTTTTAATAGAATCAACAACAATGGCTCTCATATGACAGAATTAGCCACAAAGGCATCCGCATTAACATGCTTTGCCACAATGGTGCTTTCACAGAGTCAGCCGCTAAGGCTCCATATAATAGATATCTTTGAAAAAGCTTACGTTTAATAGAGAACAACTATAGAGGCTTCCACTTATCAGAGAATAGCCACAAAGGCTTCAACATTTTGGTAAATGACATTTTTGACGATAGGGATTTGCTTAAACTCAACATCTTGAGTTTTTCCCCTCATCGTCTGGTACTCACTCAACCGTATTTTATTTTTTCTCCACATGACATCATAGTTTCAGGCTAGGTCTTACATTATATGGTCTTCGTATCCCCATATGATGCCATATTCCTAGACTAGGTCTTAAACTATATGGTCTTCTTTCTATGGTCATGGTCTTTCCTTATCAAAATTTGTGTTCACTCTCCAGATGGACTGACATGCAAGAAGACTTATGCAACTTAAGCAACTTATGACAGATTCTATCATGCTTTCAAGTGTGTTTTTGCATTTACATACTTACTTATAGCGGACATAAACATATCATCAAGTTCACGCCTTATTTACACAATCATCATGTAAGCATTTATTTTTCTTAACAGAGGCGCATTGTTGTTTAGGCATCAAGCCACACATACAAGCTTATCAGATACACATTTTCACAGAATCAACATATCATAGATCAACATATCACACATGCATAGCTCATCAAGCATTCATCTTCATAGAATCGACATATTACATTTGCATGCCTTTCTTTCTCTTTTCACAAAAGAGTCTTTAACATAGAGAAATCAACATATAAACATAAAAACATACATGAATACACAATGAGATCAGTTAGAGATTCACAAGATTCTCATAGGACCCTCACAATATCCTCACATGATTCTTACCTTTTCCAACTCTAGACATCAGACCTAGGTATCCACTGAGTAGACTAGTAGCCCCTAAACGTCAAACCACAAAAAACTCATCAAGATTTTTCCATCTAGTTCATTTCCTTTCTCACTTGAACACCAGAATTGTATAACAAAGCTTTACCATTTCTTTACTAAGCTAAATAGATTTCCTCTCATAGCAGTAAGCCTATGAAACTTACCTTAACATGGGCATCTTAGAGCTCACCCTCTTGTTCCAAGCTCATCCTAAAGGATGAGAGGGTTTTTCCCCTCAACTCACCCTTATATAGCCAGAGAATACTTCATGAAGAAGCAATGAACAGGTCCCAGCACTTACCTGGTCAACTAGATACTTTCCTCTATTTTAGTAGATGTTCAACACGTGTATTAATCCATGTGATCACAAGTTAGATGGACGGCAGTAGTAAGGCAATACGTACAGGCATATAAATGCATCTACAGTTTCTCCCTGGGTCCTAGCCCATCCTTAGTTAAGGTGTAGTTGATATCTTGATTGATCAAGCGTTGGTGCATCATGCCTTTTTGGCGGCCACTTTATTACTTGAGTCCACTATGTGCTTTACTGGGCGCCCTTTCCTGACAGTGTCTTGCGTCAGGTTTCATCATAGACTAGGCACCCATATATACATCAAAAGTCTTGCTGGGATGGATAATATTTTATTTTCCTATAGACTACAAGGTTCACCATTCGTCAGGCCTTATACTTAACTTAGAGGAGATTTCCTTTCTTCCTCTGTTTCTACTTTCCCAAGGGGAGAGAAAAGATATATTCCTTTTCTTATATGCTTTAACTTGTCCCTTAACTTTATTGGGACTCAACAAATATCATATCAGTCAATTGGTGGATTATCCAAATCTTCCTAATTCCAAGAATACTAATCAAGTCCTTTCCTTTGGTTATTAACTATATAGTTCATATTCAGTTAAACTTTAACTATTATTTCCTTATAACTTAACCTTAAGGCCATTGTTAGGGGGTGTTCTTCATTACTGACATATGCTTCTCGTCACAATGTCCATTTGCCTATAATAGACTCTGCCCATCCTATGCACGCCAACAGAGGCTTCTAGGGGTGAACCTTTCTTTAATGGGTTAATTATTATTCACTTTGCACTGACCTAGTGTTCGCCAAATTTAAAGGCATCATGGGCGCACCCAAATGGTTCTTTTCTTTAGACTAGCTTTAACACTATTCACTTCCCGACTCATCTTATCCATCTTATTGTTTTGAACAGTATTCAGATACTAAGATTCTGCTGGGTAGGATATTACAAAAATGAATTGCATAAAGAATCAAATTAATAAAAATGGATAGAAATGACAAAGTTATAGAAATAGGTTACATTCATAAATGAATTTGGTTTCTCTCTAAGTATGGAAATAACTTGAGAAATAATTTAAGTTTTTTAGATTATTATTCAATCAAATAATTAAAGTTCAAAAATTAAATTAAATTAATTGGTCATTGTGAATCCTTTGAATATGGAAATGAAATATATTTTCTCATAGATTCTACTGTAGATAAAGCTGTCATGAATTTAAAAGAATTAGAAATAGGTTGAGAAAATTATTTAATTAGAAAATTAATTTAATAAATGATATTTATTTGGGAAATAGAAATTCATGTACTAGGTTGGAATAAACTATAAAGTGTTGGGTTAAAAGTTGAAGAAGAACATATAATTGAACTCAATACAGGAGAGGTCCAAAACCCCTCATAATACATATAAGGGGCGATAGCGCTAGTCTATCTAACTAGGGTGTGTCTCCCCTCTCTCCAAGTTGAACTAGATGAATAATTTTTCTATCAAATAAATATTATTTGTATTCTACTAATTCAACTTTGAGATACTATTATTCTGCTTGAAAATAGTGAGAATTTACTTTCTATGTACAAATTATATTTTTTGGAATAACAATTCTACCAGTGTCTATTCAGAGACAATTACTTTCCTATCGAAACTGATAAATTATTTCTGGTTCTGTGTTTAATTTGTGATTGTTCAAGGCCACACTCGAAGATATTCATGGTACGAGAATGGTGAAGAAAACTGTTCGGCTAAAAGCTAGAAATGTCAAGGATCTATCTCGTAGAAAGCACAAGTACTTTTTAGGAGTTTATTGCTATAAATTTCACAAACTAAATTGATTTTCTAAATTTTAATTTTCTACTGTCATAGAAATTTGTTTACAAATTGGATTTTTTCCAATAGAGAAACCACCTCTATTTATGGTATTACAAACATGCTACAACCTTTTATTTTTTAGATGTGGGATTGTGCTATTTCAACAAATCTCCACCTTAGCTAATTTTCACATATTCAAACTCCTTACAAAAAAATAAAAACATTTGATAGTGTCTTCAAATTTCAACCTTCAAGTTTTAACATTGATTAAGTCTAAACATAGTTGGAACTTGACCACAACCACAACCTGAGTCATCATATCGGTAGGATTCTCAGTGGCTGAAACTTTTTGGATCTTTACTCCACTCGCTTAAAAAATCTCTTATAAAAAATAATACTAGGAATCAATATGCTTCATTCTTGCATGGTAAACTTGATTCTTTGCTAATTGAATAGCACTTTAACTATCACATTTTACTTTGACATACTTTTTCTTAATTTCCAATTCACCATGCAACCCTTGAAGCCAAATTCTCTCTTTTGCATCGTCTGTGATTGCCATATACTCCACTTCTATAGAAGATAAAACAACTATTGATTGTAAAGTACACTTTGAACTAATAGGGGCCTTTGTAAGAGGAAACACATAACCAATTGTTGATCATCGTTTGTCCAAATCACCAGCATAGTCTGAACCACAATATCCAACCACACATCGATTATCTTCCTCCTCAAAAATCAATCAAATATCAATTGTATTCTAGATATATTGTAAAATCCATTTTACAACTTACTAATTCTCTTTTACTAGATCATGCATATACATGTTCACAAACCCAACTTCTTGTGAAATATCAAGTCTTGTACATACCATAGCATACATTAAGCTACCAACAACATTTGCATATGGTATCTTTAACATTTATTCTCGTTCTACATGAATCTTTGGTGACATAGAGGCATTAAGCTTGAAATGAGAAGTAAGGTGAGCGCTAATAGGTTTCACTTTTCATTAAGGTAAAAATGTTTTAGCAATTTTCTTAGATATTGTTTCTGTGTCAAATAAAGCCTCTTCAAGCTTCAATCTGGACCTACATCTATGCCCAAAATCTTCTTTGCTTCTCTTAGATCTTTCATCTCAAACTCCATTTTCAACTATGTCTTTAGCTTCTTAATCTGTTCTTGACTTTTGAAAGCTTTCAACATATCATCAACATAAAGAAGAATATATATGAGAGAACCATGTTGAAGCTTGTAAAAATATACACAATAAACATATTTGCTTCTTGTGTACGTAAGTTCTATCATAAACATGTCAAATCACTTCTACCATTACCTTGGGGATTGCTTTAAACCATACAATGATTTTCCAAGTTTACACACTAAATTTACCCTTCTGGCAACCTTGAATCCTTCTAGCTTAGTTATACAGATTTCCTTTTCTAAGTCTCCATGTAAAAAAGGAGTATTTTACAACCAATTGAACTAGTTCCAAATCCAACTATCCCACCAAAGAAAATAATGTAACACCCCAAATCTGGTCTAAACGTTATGACCAAATTTGGCGATGTCACATTGTAGCACCCCTTACCCGTATTCGACGCTGGAATAGGGTACGAGGCATTACCAGAACACATAAACTTATAAACATGTTAAACCAAGTTATAAAATTTCATTCAAATTTAAACTCTTCAAATTTTTAACATGATTTTATAAATCTTCACGTTATAACTTCAAAATACTATATTTCTAACAAATAGGGCTTCTGAGACCTAATACATACTCATGCAATTCAATACTTCATTTCCATTTCATTTAATTCA
>CM025253.1:30226216-30236634 GCA_013677275.1 Gossypium schwendimanii | reverse complement strand
TGAAATGGATTGATATGACTAAAGTTTATACAAGCTTACTAAGCATTCATTGCTTACATAGTTATCTTTCTCTTACTTTGCATGTATATGTTATTTTGGCTAATGTTGGCCTATATGTTTTGTTGTGATTATAGCCATTTGAGTTGGCTTGTGTTTTGGTATATTTTAGTATGAATATATGTGGCCTTAATTTGGTTGACGTGTGGCTTGATTGGTGGTTGAATGATGAAAGGTAAAATGATAGTTATATGTGCATTTTGTATAAGTTTTTTGTGAGTTGATGAATTGGTTGTGAATTGGTACCTTGTTGTGTAAGACAAATATGTCTAATTATGTTAGAAATTGAATGGCATGTTTAACATCAATTGGTATGTTTTGGTAAGTGGTATACATGATATGCAATGATGCAATTATGCATATAATTTAGTTGAACATTTGGTTATATTGAATACATGGTTAAGCATGTTTTATAATTCTCATTTGAGGTGCTTAAGAGCATATCGGTTGTATGTGAAAATACTATATGTTTAAGGCTTCATTTTGCTTGTTTTGGATGCCATAATATGGCTTGTTTATATGCACAATGTTAAGTGTAGGTGGATGTCAAATTGGGTGAGAAATATTGCTTGTAAAATGACCTATCTTCATCCACATGGGCAGAGACATAGGATTGTGTCTCAACCGTGTGTGACACACAACCAGGTGACACATCAGTGTGTCCCCTGTAGATTTTAAAGGGTTGCAAAGTCAAGCTATTACATGGCCTAGAACACGGGCGTGTGAGGTTACTTCGAAGGGTACACGGCCTAGCACAAGGGCATGTGGCTTGGCTGTGTGACCAAGTTAGAGAGTTGCAAGGGCATGGACAAGAGGTGAGACACGGCCGTGTGTCCCTCTTTCTAATGCCCATGCGGCCTGAGACACGGGCGTGTCTCCTGATCGTGTAAGCTGCACGGCCGTGTGACCCCTATAGCTTTGAAATTTTTCACTGTTTTTTGAAAAATTCTCTAAGTTTCCGATTTAGTTTCGACTTGTTTATAATGTGTATTTAAGGCCTCGAGGGCTCGTATAAGGGACAATATATATGATTTCGATTGGTTTTATTTTGAACATTGATATGTTATGAAACCTTTGAAATCTCTGTTTGTTTGATCCGTAAACCCCGATAATGCTCTGTAACCCAATTTGGCATGTACCTACAACCACAATTTGGCACGTACCTACAACCACAATTTGGACTAAAATAGGCTATTTTACAAGCTATTTTTCTCACCCAATTTGGCATGTACCTACAACCACAATTTGGCACGTACCTACAACCACAATTTGGACGAAAATAGGCTATTTTACAAGTTATTTTTCTCACCTAATTTGGCATGTACCTACAACCACAATTGCACAAACTTACAAGCCATAACAAGGCATCCAAATCAAGCATAAAAAAACCTTAAACATATGGTATAATATCATATAACCAAGATGCCCTTAGATACCTCAGATGACAATTTATAACATGACCAACCATATGTTCAATTTAACCAAATAGCCAAATAACTTGTGTGCATACTTACATCAATACATACCATGTATCTTAATTACCAAAACACAACCATTTGGTACCAAAATGCCATTCTTTAACAAGCATCAATTTACCAAATGAATCATACCTATTTAAGTATCAATCTACCACAAATTCATCATAACACAAGACATATATTCCATATGCACACTTAACTATCATTTTACCATTCATCATTTAACCACTAATCAAGCCACACATCAACCATATTAAAACAACTTATATACATACTAAAATAAGCCAAAACACAAGCCAAATTATATGGCCACAATTACAACAAAACATATAGGCCAACATTAGCCAAAATAACCTATACATGGCATTATAACCGAAATTAAACATCTGAAAGTACCAAAAGAGTCGATGGATAGTGTGATATAGCTCTGACAAGCTTCCAACTCGAACGAGCTTCCAATTCACTATAATCACGGAAAAATAACACGGAGCAAGCATTTAAGCTTAGTAAGATCGTATAATATAGAATTTAAATTACTTTTTAGTCACAATTTATGTAAGTAAACATAGCATATCCCAACTTAATTTCGCCAAATGCCTAAGCACATATTCACCAACATGTTAGCCATGTAAAACACATATAATAGCCAATAAACATGGATGAACATAACCACTAAGCAAGTTTCATATACATTTATCATCCATTTCATGTTTCAATATATAATATAATATCATTTCCATGTATTTCATATATATACTTGTAATAGTTCGTATCAAACTCATATAATCTTGTAACAGAATTTATTTATTTAGATCAAGATAAACCACGTACAACTCTAGATCGAGGCAAAGGAAAAGCTTCAGATTAGTCGACCTCATTTTTCTACGTTTATCTTCGAAGTAAGATCGTACGTTTAAGTTTCGTTTTTATTTTATAAGTTGAATACTATTATTGTACAATTTTAAATTGAGTGTTGATGGAAAAAATCCAACGGCATAACGACGATCATCAAGGAATGAAAAGGAATAGCTTCGGCTATCGATTATGTAAAGGGATGGTGATGATCATTAAACTATGAAAGGGGATGGCTTCAGCTATCGAACTATGAAAAAGGATGGCTTCGGCTATCAATCTATGAAAAGGGATAGCTTCAGCTATCAAATTATGAAATGGGATGGTGACGACCATTGAACTATGAAAAGGGATGGTGGCGACCATCAAATTATGAAAAGGGATAGTTTTGGCTATCAAACTATGAAAAGGGATAACTTCAGTTATTGAATTACGAAAAGGGATGTGTCAACCATCGTATTATTACCTTGTGTAGCTTCGATAAGAGTTTTCAATGTAAATTTAAATTAATATGATGAAAGGTAGGTAATGTGTACTTTTGTGGAAATTAAAAGTAAGAATGTATATATAAGAGTTTTCAAATTAGATGTGCTCATGTTAATTTGGGATATACATGCATTAAGGTTGTTTAATTTATTAATAAATTTAGAATATACTTGTTACGAACTTACTAAGCATGACATGCTTACTTTGTGTTTATTTTTCTATGTTTGTAGTTGTCGGAAGCTCACTAGGTTGGAAAGTTGTCAAAGATCTATCACACTATCTATCGGTTCTTTCGATACTTATGGATGTTTTCTTTTGGTCATAATGGCTTTTATAGGCATTTTGGCTAATGTTGGCCATGTATTTTTGTTGTTGAAATGGCCATTTGGATTGACTTGAATCATGTCATTTTTGTGGTGTAATAGATATAGTTTTGGCATGTAAATATTAGCTTTAGAATGGTTGATGTTTGGCTTGTTATGTTTGAAAGATAGTTGAAGGTAGGATAGGGTAAATATGCATATGGTAGGTGCTTTGTGAGGTATGTGAATGTGGTGGTGATTTGGTGCATTAGTTATAAGTGAGTTATCTGACTACTTGGAGCTAAATCATGAATGGTATATTTAGTACCTTTTTGGTATGTTTATGGTACGTAAAACAAATGGTACAACATGGTATAAACTTGGTTAAGCATTAGTTAAATAATTGACCAATATTTGTTTATATTGTTACATGTTTTAAATGTTGTTATTTGAGGTGCCATTGGGCATATTGGTTGTAGAAATTATACCATATGTATATATCTTAATTATGCATGATTTTGGTGCCTTGTTATGGCTTGTGCATATGTGCAATTTTGGTTACAGGTACATGCATAGTTGGGTGAGAAAAATGGCTTGTAAAATTGCCTATTTTCATCCACACGGGCAGAGACACGGGCGTGTGGTTCAGCCGTGTGTGACAAACGGTCAAGTGACACAGCTATGTGTCCATTGTAGCTTTCAAAGAGTTGCAAGTCAAGCTGTTACATGGCCTAGCACATGGGCATGGACACAAACGTGTGAGGTTATTTTGAAGGGTACAAGGCCTGGCACACGGGCGTGTGGCTTGGCCATGTGACCCAAGTGAGTGAGATACATGGGCACAGACATGGGCTGGGACACGGCCGTGTGTCCCTACTTCAAATGCCCACACAGCCAAGCCATAGGGCTATGTAACCCCTATAGTTTGAAATTTTTTATCTTTTTTTGAAAAATACTATAAGTTTACGATTTAATCCTGACTTGTTTCTAACACGTATTTAGGGCCTCGAGGGTTTGTTTAAGGGACAATATGTATGTATTGAATTAGTTTTAATGTATTTATTGATATGATATTAAAAGTTTGAAATGTAGGTCTGTTTGATTTGAAAACTTCGGTAATGCTCTGTAACCCTGTTCCGGCAATGTATAAGGGTTAGGGGTGTTATATTCTATAGTTATTTAATACCTTTAACTACTAGAACTCAAGTTTTACACTTTCACGATTTAGTCTTTTTTATCAAATTAAGCATGTAAACGGTAAAATTTCTTAACGAAATTTTTATACGATAATACTATCATGCTATGGATCATAAAATAATAATAAAATAAATTTTTCGACTTCGAATTTATGATCTCAAAACCACTGTTCCAATTTCACTAAAAATGGGCTGTTACTTTCTCATAGCTTCCTCGGGTTCCCAGGTGGGTTATTCTATTCCGTGTCATTGCCAGAGAATTTTTACTAAAGCTATGTTCTTATTTCTCAATTTTTTCACCTCTTGTGCTAAAATTCTGATATGTTCCTCACTGTATGTCATATCAGGCTAAATCTTGACATTCATCGGGGAAATAATATGTGAAAGGTCAGATCGGTACTATCGTAACATAGACACATGAAAGACATTATGAATCTTTTCTAGTTCTGACAGTAAAGCTAATCGGTATGCAACAGGTTTGATTCTTTCAGTAATGCCATATGGCCTCGTGGAATCAGCTTTCCTTTGCGACCAAACTGAAGAACTTTCTTCCAGGGCAAAAATTTTGAGAATACTTTGTCGTAGACTTGGAATTCTATATCTTTATGTTTAAGATCTGCATATGAGTTTTGATGATCGGAAGCTGCTTTCAAACTATCTCGGATCACTTTTACTTTTTCTTTAATCTCACAAATCAAATGAGCCCTGTGTATCTTTTTCTCACTAAGCTCGGTCTAGTATAACAAAGTTCGACATTTACAACCATACAGAGTCTCATACTGTGTCATTTTTATACTCAACTAAAAACTATTATTATACGTGAATTAGACTAACGAAAAATATTTTTTCTAGTTGCCTTCAAACTCTAATACACTGCAACGAAGCATATCCTCAAGAATCTGAATCATACGCTCGGATTGACCATCGGTTTGAGGGTGAAATGCAGTGCTAAAATGCAACCACGTACCTAAAGCCTTCTGTAACCTTCTCTAGAATCGTGATGTAAACTGTGGATCTCTACCCGAAATAATGGAGACTAGCACTCCGTGTAATCTAGCAATCCATGAAACATATAACTCAGCTAATCTGTCAAGGGAGTAGTTTGTACGTACCGAAATAAAATGTGCAGACTTTGTCAAACGGTCAACGATAACTCAGATGGAATTTTTCTTTCTCGGTGATAGGGGTAAACCCGATACGAAATCCATAGTAACACTATCCCATTTCCACTCCTGTTTCATCACTGGCTGTAATAGTCTTGAAGGTACCTGATGTTCAACTTTAACCTACTGACTTATCAAACATCTTGATACAAAATTAAAAATCTCACGTTTCATTCCCGACCACCAGTACATCTATCTCAAATCTCTATACATTTTATTGCTTCCCAGATGAACAGAAAAGCTACTATTATGAGATTTGTGCAAAATTCTTTGAATAAGCTCAGGATTCATTGATACACAAACTCTACCTCTAAACAATAAATAATCATCGGGTCCTATCTGAAATTTTGAATTAAAAGTCGATTCATACTGTACCCGTTTAGCTAGCAAATCGTCATCACATTTCTGAGCTTCACAGATTTGTTGTAAAAACATCGGTCTAGCTTTCAACTCAACTAATATCGAACCATCATCAGACAATTTCAGTCATGTATTCATCGCTCGCATAGAAAATAACGATTTTCTACTAAAGCATCAACAACTACATTTGTTTTTCCCCGATGATAATCAATGATCATTTCATAATCTTGTAACAGTTAGACCCATCTACGCTGTCTCAAATTCAAATATTTTTGTGAAATTAGATACTTCAAACTTTTGTGATCGGTAAATATGTGGCATTATTCACTTAATAAATGGTGTTTCCAAATTTTCAATGTGAGCCCAATAGATACCAACTCTAGGTCATGTGCTGGATAATTCTTTTCAAGTAGTTTTAACTATCTCGAAGCATAAGCTATCACTTTGCCTTTCTGCATAAGAACACAGCCTAAACCATTTAAAGACGCATCACTGAAAATCACAAATTCTTTACCGATTCAGGTTGAACCAATACTAGTGCTTCAGTTAACAATGCTTTCAACTGATTGAAACTTTGCTAACATTTCTCGGACTATTCAAATTTCACATCCTTTTGTAAAAGTCGTGTCATCGTTGTAGCTATCATTGAGAACCCTTTGACGAACCTTCGATAATAACCAGCTAACCCCAGAAAACTTCTAACTTCGAATATGTTTCTCGATGGTTTCCAATCAACAACTGTTGAAATTTTACTTGGGTCAACTTTGATGCTTCAACCGACACTATATGTCCTAGAAAACTGACTTCTCAGAGCCAGAACTTGCATTTGCTAAATTTAGCAAATAGTTGTTTATCTCGCAGAGTTTGCAAAATAATTCTCAAGTGTCCATCATGCTTGGATTCATCTCGGGAATATATCAAAATGTCATTAATAAATACCACAACAAATCTGTCTAAATACAGTCTGAAGATTCTGTTCATCAAATCCATAAATATTGTAGGTGCATTAGTTAAACCAAACAACATCACAAGAAATTCATAGTGTTTGTACCTAGTTCTGAATGCAGCTTTCGGCACATCTGAATCTTTCACTCATAGCTAATAATAACCAGAATGAAGATCAATCTTCGAAAATACTGTGACACCTTTTAACTAATCGAACAGGTCGTCAATTCGAGCTAGTGGATATATATTCTTGATTGTAACCTTAACCACGAATTAGTGCACTCAATAGGTAAATTCTTACTAGACACTAAATTAGTGTACACATATGAATAAGTGGACCCCGAATCAATCAAAGCAGTAATATCAGTATCAAAAATATAGAAAGTACCGATAATAACATCTGACGCAGAAGCATCCTCTCGTGCTCGAATAGCATAAACCCTAGCTGGTGCTCATGCCTCAGATCTCATAGCAGAATCTTTCGTTACACCATGGCTACCACTCATATTTCCAAGATTACGATGTGGTCTACCTCTCGCAGCTATGTTGCTTGATCTTGTAGTTTGAACTTTTTCTTTCTCGGATTTCTCTGGGCAATCTCTAAGATAATGATCTAAAGAACCATACCTGAAACACGCTTCGTTCTTTACTTGATACTCACCATAATGTGGTCAGTTACAGTGCTTACACTCGGGTCTAACATCTCTAACACTTCCAACACTTGCTACAAATGTAGCATGAGGTTTAGGACTAGAGCGTCGGGTACTTTTGTCTATACTAGAATATCCCACAGAAGTAGTAGAACGGTTGTGATGTTCTTCTAATTTCTTTGATACTGACTGATAGGACTTCCTAATCGATCTCTTTCTCGAGTCTTTAGCATCAAAATGAGCACGTCTTTTCTCTTTACTCAGTTGCTCGGCCTTATGTGCCTGGTAAACCAATACAACGAACTCTTTCAGCTCAAGAATTCAAACCAAAAGCTTAATGTCCTCGTTTAACCCTTCTTCAAGTCTTTTACACATAGCAGTCTCGATCAGAATACAAGCCCAGGTATGTTTGCTCTCGATTTGGAAGAATTCTCAAGTGATCAGCTCTTTTAGCACAATAGAAATCAACGTGTTCGACCACTGGTAAGCTAAATCTTTTAGTAACGATACAGCACATTTAACACATTCAGTCGGTGTATAGGATAGCTCATCAAAAACCTTGATCATATTCTCTAACCAGAATTTAGCTCTCTCGGGATCATCCTCGACTGTAACTCAAAATTCTTCAACCCTGTACTTATGTATCTTATCAACAGGCGGCTTACTAACTCGGATTGGTTTCATACCTTGAGGAATAACGGGAGCTAGTTGGGGAGCAGGAGAGGGTGGAGGTTGTTGAGCAGTCGGGTTCGCCCGTACAAACTCAGTGAACCATTCGTTCATCATTTGGAAGAAGACTTCTTTAGCCTCTCCTCCTTGGCCCTCAGATACGAGCCTTGTACCTCTCAATGTTACTTTGTGAATGGAGGCTTGAGCATTACTTTCTACTTTATCAAAGTGAGTTGAGTTGGACGTCATTGCTATATGAAAACATGTTTCAAACAGTCAAGAGATATCAGACTATCACAGGTTATAATAGCATGTATATCTAGACTTGTACACGCTACGTTCAGCCCGTGACTCGAATAAACTGTAGCTCTGATACTAATAAATGAAACACCCTAACCCATATCCGTCGCCAGAACAGGGTTACAGAGCATTCCTAAAGTTTACAATTCAAATGGACAAAAAATTCAAACATTTCATAACATATTATTAAACATATTAAAACCAATTCAAATTATACAAATTGTCCCTTATACCATCCCTCGAGGCTCAAAATACACATTAGAAAGAAGTAGGGACAAAAATCAGAAACTCAGAGAAATTTTCAGAATACATTGAAATTTTTTCATTACTGCAAGGGTCACACGGCAAAGAGACATGCTCGTGTCTTAGGCCATGTAAGCATTATAAATAGGGACACACAGCTGTTTCCCAGCCCTTGTCCATGTCCATGTAACTCACTAACTTGGGCCACACGACCAAGCCACAAGCTCGTGTGTTAGGCCGTGTACCTTTGAAGTAACCTTACACGCCCGTGTGCCAGGCCATGTGCTAGGCCGTGTAACAGCCTTACTTGCAAACCTTTGAAAGCTACAGAGGACACACATCTGTGTGTCATACACAACTGAGACACACACTCGTGTCTCTACCCGTGTGGATGAAAATAGGCTATTTTACTAGCCATTTTTCTCACCCAACTTGGCATGTACCTACAACCACAATTGCACAAACTTACAAGCCATAGCAAGGCAATAATTTAACTTACCATTAACCACAATTTAGGTAAGTAAACATAGCATAACCCAACTCAATTTGACCAAATTCCTAAGCACATATTCACCAACATGTTAGTCATGTGAAACACATATAATAGCAAATACACATGGATGAACTCAATAATTATTCAAGTTGCCTATACATGTATCATCCATTTCATATATCAGTGTATCATGTAACATTATTTCCATGTATTTCATGTACATACCTATAGTAGTTCGTATCGAACTCATATAATCTCGTAACAGAACTGTGTCCGTTGAACCATTTAGAATATCGTTGGATACTCGGGTCACACATACAAAGTGTACTGAACTGTAATCCGTCAATTCTTGTACATGTATGCTTATACGAACTCTAAGTTAGTATGCTCTTATGAGCTATAAAAGGTAAGCTCATATGACCTGAATATTGGTAAGCTCTCTCGAGCTGAGAATCAGTAACCCTAATGACATGTCATTTGTATCCTACGAATTCCTAAGGTTCAAAAGGGACTCGATAATCGTCATACGTCGTTGAATATGTGATAGGTATCCTTATATGACAATAATGCAAATCACATATATTTAATACAATTAAAGCATATAATTATACAATTTAATTTCACGAGCTTACCTCGACGAGTATACGTAAATACGGAGACTATTATTCTGAGACTTTCTCTTTGCCTCGATCTAACTCCGTACGAAGTTTGACTGAATCTATACGAATAAATTTAATCCAATTCAATATATTTCACATTCAAATTAGTCCAACACACATTTTTGGAAAAATTACCATTTTACCCCTATACCTTTATTTCTTTGCAATTTAGCCCCTAGTTCATAAAAATAGAAATTTACACAATTTCACTATAACCCACCATGGTCAAATATCAAATAGATCCTTATAATTCACTATACTTCAATTATTTCACAATTTCACTATGTAATATTCCCTATTTTTCAATTTAGTCCCCATTTGACAATTTTACTAAAATTTTTTTTATGAAAGTTGTTTATCTATCAACAACCATTAATTTTCTACCATCAAACTTCAAAACTCAAGCATAATAATCAATGGCAAAACCCTAATAGTTTAACAGTTTTACAAATTAATCCCTAGGCTAGCTAGATTAAGCTACAACGATCTTGAAAACGTAGAAATCATTAAAAAAGAGATAAAAATCATACCTAATTGGGCATTATAAGCTTGGTCGAATTTCACT
>CM025253.1:30184661-30194945 GCA_013677275.1 Gossypium schwendimanii | reverse complement strand
GCTAAGCTTGTTTACACAGAATGACAAATCGGGTCGTGTAATACATACATATTGAAGCATACCCACTGTACTTTGGTACAAATAAACATCAGGAAAAGGAGGGCTACCATCTGAAGCAACTAACTTGGGAGTGCTCACCATGGGTGTCGATGTAGAGGCTGCCCCGATCATGCCAGTTTTGTAAAGAAGCTCAGTGACATACTTCTTCTGACTGAGCAACATACATTGGGTCGTACGCTGGACATCAATTCCCAAAAAGAAACTGAGAGTTCCCATGTCCTTAAGAGCAAATTTTTTATGAAGGTGATGTACCACAGCATCTATATCTTGAACACTACTACCAGTAAGCACAATGTCATCGACATAAACCGTGAGAAGAAGGTAATTCCCTGCAGACACTCAAATGAACATGGAGGAATCAACTTTGGATGCGTGAAAACCAAGCTGAGAAACAAGGTACTGCTTGAGAGCTTGAAACCATGAACGAGGGGCTTGTCGCAAGCCATAGAGTGATTTATTCAATTTYCACACAAGTGGCTGTCCAGAGGCATCCGAGACTTCAAAACCAAGGGGTTGCTTCATGTATAGTTSTTCAGTGAGCTCACCATTAAGAAAGGCGTTACTGATGTCAACTTAACGCAGTGCCCACCCCCGCATAGCAGCTAGTGCAAGAATAGTGCGAATGGTGGAAGCTCAAACTACTGGAATAAATGTGTCATGAAAGTTAAGCCCTGCATGTTGAGAGAACCCTTTTGCAACTAATCTTGCTTTGTCCATCCTTCCTTTTAATTTTAAAGAGCCACTTGCACCCGACTGCTCGTCGATTCTCAGGGAGAGAACAAAGAGTCCACGTTGAAAAATGTAGGATAAGGAGTTTTGTATTGACCTGTGGAATAGAAGTAGATGGGATAACTGTTGAAAAATGTGTTTTGTAGGGAAAAATGGCCTCATTAAAGGTGACATGACAGGTAATATAGATTCTACCAGTAGGGTCTCTACATTTGTAACCTTTGTGTAATGGTGAATAGCCGAGAAAGACACAAGGAATGGATCTAAACTGTAGCTTTGTTTTGGTAAAAGGTCTAAGGTTAGGAAAGCGTAAGCAGCCAAAAGTTTGAAGGAAAGGGTAATTTGGTTTTGTTTTAAACAACTTTTCATATGGTGATGTATCACTCAAGGGATGGGAGGGTAATCTGTTGATTAGAAACACGGCACTGCAAAAGGCTTCATTCCAGAACATTAAAGGCATGGTTGCATGAGCTAACATGGACAGGCCGGTTTCAACTACCTATCGGTGTTTTTGTTCAACAAGTCCATTTTAGGCCTACATGTATGGACAGATGAGACACTGCAGAATCCCTTGTTGAGTCAAATAGCTCTTCAAAGCCTGAAACTCCCCTCCCCCATCTATTTGTAGAACTTTGAGTTTTGTACAAAACATTCTTTCAGCTTGGAGATGGAACTGTGGAAACACAGTAACACTATTAAACTTATTCTTCAAAAAATAGAGCCATGTATAACATGAATAAGCACCAGTGAAGGCGACATAATAACAAAAGCCGTTAGATACAACTGGAGCTGGTCCCTAAACATCAGTAACAACTAATTGTAGAGGTGAGGTATACTCAGTGCTCGACTTAAAGATTGGGAGCTTATGTTCTTTTACCCAGATGACAAGTAACACAATCAACAAATTTATTACTGTCAGTAAACTGTATATTACATCGTAGAAGTGCCTTTGTAAGTGTAGCTCGACATGGATGCCCTAATCTAGAGTGCCAAACACTAAGAGGAAGCATGGAGCTAGCTGTAAAACATTGAGCATTCTTAGAAAAGACACTAGTTGCAGGAGACTTGTTGAGATGAAGTCTATATAAATCGTGATGCACTAAGCCGTGAAGAAGAACCTCTCTTGTCCTCAGATCACGCACCTGGCACTGATTAGGGAAAAACTCTAACATCACCTGATTGTCTTTAGCAAACTTGGACACTGATAAAAGGTTTTTAGTAATGCCAGGAACAAGCAATAAGGATCGCATGTACAACGGTTTAGATCGAGTAAGTAAAGAGGACTGCCCGATGGACAAAATAGGTAGTGCTAAACCATTGCCTACAAACACCTTACCTGGTCCTTTATATGATCCACTGTCACCAAGCGAGGTAGCCAAATTTGTGAGGTGATCTGTGGCACCAGAATTCGCGTACCAGGAGTTGTCGGCTACTGTTTCAGGAGTTGCCATATACGCCTGAGACTGTGCTGCGCTAGGGGAGGGCATAGTGACCTGTTGTGGAGGACTACCAACAAACGGGTTAGACCAGATAGATGAGGGATGGGTGGGAAAACACCAACCTGGTGAACACCGCTGAGCAGTTTGCTGAGAAGAAGGGAACCAAGGTGCAACAAAAGGAATGGGACCAACCATGCACATATTTGCTTGTGGGGGGCCTGTAGTTGTTACTTTTGTAGGAAGAGTCAAACCGATAGTAACAACGGTCAACACGGTGACCAGCTTTCTCATATAGCTGACATTGAATCCTTGAGCTAGACAAATGCCCTTGCCCACATCCCCGAGCTGTAAATGACGGTCGATAAGCAGGTATTGAACCAGAAGTATCAGAAGACTCAGAAGACTGATGATACACCAGGTTTGCAGAACTAGAGACTTTACAGCTCACCACCTGCTGTCGAGCTTCAGCATCAAGAAGCATAGAAGTTACTCCTTGTACTATGTAGGGCACCTGACTTGTTGTAATAATGGTGATGACAGATTCATATTCTGGAGGAAGACCATTAAGTATCACAGTAACATGCTCATGCTCGCCGATGACTTCACCATAACTAGCGAGATTATCACAGCAGCTTTTAACCTTCATCAAGAACTCCTTCATGCTCAATTCGCCCTTGCGTTGAGAATGCAAGGCTCTTTGATAGAACGTCAGTTTAGAGGTGGTTTTACTACCAAACAAGGTAACGACCGCATTCCAAATCTTAGCACTGGTATCCATACCAATAAGATGAGGAAGCACCATTTGACTAATAGAGGATAACAGCCATGACGCAAGTGCACTGTCCTATTGCTCGAAGCGTGCAAACTCTAGATTCTCATGAAGACCACCACTACCATCAGAAAGAAACTGAGTGGGAGGATCCTGTTGGGAGTCCAAGAAGCTTTGAAGTTTATGCGCTTTTACAGCCAAGAGAACCTGCTGGCGCCATAGCAAATTGGTATTATCGTCAAGAAGAACACTAATCTTCTTTGTAGAAAAGAATCGACTGTCAATAACTCCGTCAGAAGAATTGAAGGCCATATTGATTATGCAAACTGCATAGCGACTGAACGAAAGAAAAAAAAATGCCAGGAAAAACTTACATCTGATACCATGTGAAAGTATAATAAACTAAGATAATGAAGAAATCAAGAAGAGAACTTTTTAATTAGATTGCTGAAAACATGCAGACCTCTTATGTATTTATACAAGCACGTAAGCTAAAGCTAACTTTCTAACTGCTAACTGACTTAGTAACAGCTTTAACCTCTTTATTAATTACTCTAACATTGTACGATTTTATACATGAAATCTTAATTTGATTAAAATTTCATAGATCACTAACAACATTACAGAATTAGCACCATTTTGCGTTGATATATTGCATACATAAACAATTATATTAATCCACTATGAAAATAAATATACGTATTAATTTATTTAAATGTGTAAAACTGAATCAAAATAAAAGTTTCATGTATACATATGAACCACAATTCAAGTTTCATGTGTATAATTATACCAAATCAAATTTCATGTATCAAATTACACATTACACCAAAGTTCATGTATAAATTCAATATTTATCCCAATTAAAAATTAGTCTACTTACTTTAATTGATAAACACTTAATCATTTTGAAAATTAATTCAATTAGTCAAATTGTTAGCCTTGTATGTGTTAATTTTCAATAGGCTAACAAGTAACAAAATGCAGGCTAAATAAGTCTTGGAACCCCAAAAATAAAAAAATCTCAAAAGGAAATGGTTATACTTTAACCTCTAAGATCGAGCAATGAACTTAGTTAACTTCTCGGATCCACCTCTCGACTTAGCACTCATGAGGATCCCACTTACTAGTTGCTACCTTGATGTAACACCCAAAATATTTTGGTATAACATATGGCAATGATTCAAGATTGAATACAAAAAAATTTCAAGAAAATTTTGAAAAACGAAATAGATAGAGAATTTTAATGGAAGTAAAAGTTATATTGGGGATTGAAATCAATGAAAAGAATTTTAGATGTGAGAAAAGTGGCAAAATGACTAAATCGTAAATACTAAAAAGTTGGAGGACGAAAGTGCAAATTTTCCCAAATTGAGAAATGCAATTTTTAGTTTATCTTTTGGCATGTGAATAAATTGAAAAATGTATTGGTTCAATGGAAATCACTTTGCACCAAATTGGAAAGATTCGAAAAGTACATGGCTAAATGGTAAAATTCCCATTTGTATCGAGAAAAGGGTAAGGATGTAATTTTACCACTCATGTATTCAGACTAAAGGTTTACTGTAAATTAAGGAATTTGAGTTGGTAAATAATTACTTGTGAAGAAATTGAGCTAAAAGTCACAAAAAGGCATTTCAGTCTTTTCTCAACAGTTTTATGATATGAATGTTGTTAATATGAGATATTTGGTATATGGAAAAAATTGAGACATTTGGATCTTGGCTCATGATAGTGGAAAACAATCATTTAAACTATGGCCATGGAATTGTTTGATTTGGGCCTTTGGCCAACTTGGATAATTTAGAAAGGGAAGAAAAGAGAAGGAATGAACCCCTATATTCCTCTTTTAACAACAACTTGACTACAAATGGTGTAATGTAAGTATACGGGTCAAATTGTAATATAGTAATTTGTTTTGCAATGAAATACATGAGTATTTCGAGGATCAAACCCAAATGAGATATGATGATTTAAAACACAAAATAAACATGCAACGAAAAGGCTATTGTCTAATCGAGCGATGACTTATTACAACAAAAATAAAATGGTGAATTTGTGTTTAAACTAATTACAATAGAAGTATTAAGCTAATGATTTCAAAAGTGTAAAATTACTAAAGGCCACAATTGTGATTGGTTATCTCTGTTGTATGTGATGGACAATGAATTCAAATGTGCAGTTATCTCATTTAATGAAATTTACCTCTCTATCTCAACTAACTCAATAAAGAACCTAATGAAACTTCCTCTTCATCCCATTCAATTAGACCAAACTAAATTGAAACCTACATGATAGAATGTCCTCTCAGCCTATCTTATATTGATATTCACTCGAATTTGTCAATTTCAAGTTATGAAAGTATTCAATTTAGTCTAAATCAAACAATTAAATTAGCAAAAGGCAAATAATCGCATCACATACAATTGAAATAACCAATCACCCAAGGATATTAGTGCATTCCCATGGGAAACATCACCAAACAAAAATTCCATTCAATTTATTGTAATCAAATTAAATAAAAAATAAAAAGAGTTGAAAAATGCTCATAAAAATGAAGAAAGCTTTTTCTTCCAATAATTGAACTATTGGAAAACTCCAATTAAGAAAATGATTTTATGTTACAACAAAGGTTCCTTTTCCATTCATTATAGTTATTTCCATTCAATTTGTTTTCAGTAAGTATGTTCAATCAATGAGTAGATTTCATTTTCGAACTAAAAATAAAACATCCATTTATTAATATCATATTAAGCAAATATTTGAAAAACTTTTTGCAACATACAATATGCATTAAGATGATGCATGGTCTTACATTAAACATTGAAAAAATGTTTGTAAGCCATAATTCTACACACATTGAATTAAGTCACCTTGGGGCAATCTTAATCAACTAGTAAGAAAATGGATTTTCATTCAATCAATATGTGAACCTAATTCCTTAGGTATTAACACCTACTAATAATCGCTTCATGTTTGACCACCACTCTAACATAAGTAGAGCTTTGTAGGAAGTTGCTTAACTAGAATGATCTTTAGTGTATAACCATCACTCAGCATCTATCATAACATGTACCACAAATGAGTCATCTTGAGACAATCTCACAAAATAATATGTATTAACTAGTTTTCCTCTTTAAAAAGAAAACTTTCTTCAGTGAAATCTACATTATAATACCTACCTTAAGGCCAACAAACTATCATAAGCTATGACAAGATAGTAATCTATTTTTAGGAAATCTCCTTAGTGAAATCCACATAACAATACCTACCTTAGGGCTTGCAAATTGTCACGCAATCATAAGAGATCTTTGATGGAGGTCATTTAGGGACCTTCTCCCACTCAATATTTCAGAAAACATGAAAGATTTTTAATGTCTGGCTTCAATAATGAATGATTAAAATGTCATTACAAGTACATGTGACATTATTTTTCCTAAAGTATATGACATGCATATCATACATATGTAAAAACATAATTTTTGGTCAATTTAAATATCATCATTCTATAACATAAAAGAGAAAGGTTAAATTGACTATGACCAACCAAAGTTTCCATGATTTCATTCTAGAAAAATAAATAATAATAAAAATTACGTTTATTATCCAATAGCATGCTTTGGGTCTTCTAGGTGAAAACCATATATCTTGGTTTTGGGTTTCTCAAAACCCAAAAGACATGAAAAATCACTGAAGGGATCCATTGTTGAATCAGTGTTAGCACCACGGGTCACTACTACCATCACCGTTGATGCCACAGGCATTGTCGCAGTAGCTATCGGCTACCACCTCTTGCTGTTCGACCACCGTCGGTTGACTCACTATTGGCCACCGTCGTCTTTTGCCAGTTGACTCACTACTAGTCTTTTGTCGATTGGTTGGGTCGAGTTTTCAATCAATTTTGGATGAATCTCAGATCTCTGGGATTCATAAAAAAATAAAGTTACAAAAATCTTAAAAATTTCATTTTTGACTCACATAAATTATTCTAAAAATAAAATAGACCTACATGGAAGTGATAGTTCATGATCTAATTACATATTCCAAAATTACTTTATTATATATAATAAAATAATTAAAACTATATTCATTCACATACATAACCTGAAACATGCATATAATTAAAAGAATGCCATATCATGTCAAAATTAACCAAACATGAAGAAGAGAGAAATTTCAATATTAATTTATACTATAAACATAGCAAATCCTAGATTTGATACCAATTGTTGGAAAAAAGTCGCTTAAGAAAATGAATTTCAGTTACAATAGAAGTTAAAAAATTTGAAAACGAAGTTGATTTGTGATATTTATAGCAATAATCTTTTTCTAAAAAGTACTTGTTCTTTGTGGAAGACAAATTTAAATTGTATTCGACTTTCAACTAAATGACCTTATTTGATCTTCTCATACCTCGAGTTGCTCCGAGTGTGGGCTCGAGCAACACGAACCAAACACTAAACAATAAATGATTTAATTACTTTCAGTAGGAAAATAATTCTCTTAATAGAAACTTGTAGAAATTGTAATTCCCAGGAAAAAGAATTTATTCTAAGAAAATAAATTCTCACTACTTTTGATAGAATAAAAATATATGAAACTTGTGTGTTAAAACCTAAGTTAATGGCTCTATCAGTGTCATCTATTTATAGGGAAAGATAGGAGAATCATGGTTGGAAAAGCATAACACAAAAATATTTATTTAACTAGGAGAGGGGATTTGGGCCTTTGGTGTATTGAGTCCAATTATATGTGTTTCCTAGACTTTTGACTTAACACTTTAGAATTTAATCTAAACCAACATTTTCTTTCTATTTTCTGAAAATAAATATCAATTAATTAATTAAAATTGAAATAACTAAATTAAATTTCTAACTAAATAATTTTCTTAACCCCATTCTAATTCTATTAAAGTCATGTCAACTTTACTGTAAATGAAACTATGAGGAAATATATTTAATGTTCATATTCAATTAATTTATAATGACTAATTAAGTTAATTTCATTTTCAAACTTCAATTATTTAATTATAATGAAATAATAATTCGAAAATGTCAAATTGATTCTCAAGTCATTTCTATACTTAAGTGAGAAAACATATTCATTTTTGAACGCGACCCATTTCTCTAACTTCATCATTTCTATTCATTTGGTTCTACATGCAATTCATTTTTGGTTTCAACGAGCTAGTGGATGAACTGATTGGACATATGCAATTAAGGCTCAAATAATTTATAATTAAGTTCCAACTTTTCGCCTATTAATTATAAACTTATTTAGCCACGAAGTCATTCCACTATAGTGTAGTGACTGAGCCCTCCCCAATTACATATGATTACAAAAGTTAATTAATTCGTGCTCGTCCAATGACCTTGTCATCAATGTGTTACCTTTATAGGATATCCTTAATCTTTGAGATATATTTGTTCTTCACATATGAACCTATTTTATCTAATAGTAACCATTACATATTCTTTCATGAAAAGTCAATTACTATCAAATAGTAATCAAGTCATTCTACTACCAATTTTACTTTTCCATCTATCATTAAATGCTGATGAGAGGATATCATTTACCCATTAGTTGGGCTATGAATTCCATTATTTTGAATGATGTTACATATTGTGAAAGTCGTATACCCTACATGCCAGTTTTTGGTTCCTTTTTTATGTAACTGTGATAGCCCGTTTTTCAATGGTTTCAGAAATAGTGGTTCCGGGGCCACAAATCTGACAAGTAAGTTCGTAAATGTTATTATTTAATATTAAAGATTCAAATATGGTATTAGAATAAATTTTGAATTAACAATTTATGCTATTCGAATGAATAATTAAGCTCAAGTGGTATAACCCTAAAATCAAGTGGTTTTAGAAAATGAGGTATCGGGACCTCGTTTCTATAAACCAAGCAATAAATATTTAATAAAATATTTACGAAGTGTTATTAAGGCCGTATTAAGATTTGGTTAAAAAAATGTTTAGATAGTTAATTAATTAAAAAGAACTAAATCGTAAAGGATGTAAACCTTAATAACTATTGAATTTTATTGATTAAATGACTTAATTAATAAATATGGGAGGACTTATATTGTATTTAGACCCTTTTTATATGTATGGAAGGTTGGTGGAGTGCTTAACTTGGAAATTTTATTTGTTAAAAAATATTAAATTAATAAAATAAGGTAAGTTAAAATAAAACAAATGGCCATTATCTTTCATTTTTGCTTCCACCACCGAAAATTAGAAAACCTAGCTTGGGAAGCCATTGTTAAAAACTTCCAAGGTTCGGCCAACAACAAAGTCTAGCATGTAAGTGCATTTTTACTTTGATTTTCATGATTTTTATGTTTTTGAGATCATTAAGTTTGATCTAGTTAACCCGGGGTCAATTTGTTAAATTCTTAAATGTTTAGAATTTTACCATGGATGAAATTGAAGTGTTATTGAAATTCTATAATAGATTATTAAGCTTGGTTGTTAAATATAAGTATTTTGTTAAGTAATTTTTGATGATTTTCAAGTTTAGGGGCTTATTTATGAAAATGGTAAAATTAAAGGAAAATATTACAAATGGATGATAAATATGAGTTGTTATAAAAATAGGGAAAAATCTGTTTGCATGAATTTTATTTAGAAATGATGAAATTGCAAGTTTCGGGTTTAAAGACTAAATTGCAAAAAGGGTAAACTTTGAGGGTAATTCTATAAATTTTCATTATTATGGATTATAAGCTAAATTAATTATTTTAAATGCTGGGATGAGATTAAGTGAGTAAAAATGGTTAATTTGCATGTTTTACTTTGGGACTAAATTGTATAAAAGTAAAATATTGGGGGCAATTTTGTAAAAAGTCAAAAAAGACTTAATTGCATAAAATGAATTGAGTTTTCTGTTAAAATTAGTGAATTGAATGGAATTATTACTTTAGATCAAGAACGAGTAGAAAATCGAGTAGAAGATAAAATTACCAAATAGCCCCTGTACTTAGTAATTGCTACAATTTAGTCTGGTAAGTTCGTATGAACTGTAATCATTAAAATGTTATTTAAATTAAATGTTTACTATGTTGTTTCTAATGTAAATGAATCAGTATATATGTGAATGTAACTACATTATGACGAATTGACGGATATGGAGTCTTGGTTGAACCTTAGGTATTATTAGGATACAAATGACATGTCATCATTGATTTTATGTGTAACACCCCAAATTTTGGGTATAGAAGAAATAGGTTTTGAACAAGGGAACAGTTAGAAGACTGCACATAAATATTTAGTTGTGCAAGAA
>CM025253.1:30169380-30184561 GCA_013677275.1 Gossypium schwendimanii | reverse complement strand
GATAGGTAAAATTATCGAAATACCCTCGATGGGTAAAATTATTGAAATACCCTTGATGGGTAAAATTATTGAAATACCCCTATAGGGTAAAATAATCGTTATACCCCCTAAGGTTAAAATGACCGAAATACCCTCGATGGGTAAAATTACTAAAATACCCCTATAGGGTAAAATGATTATTATACCCTTAGGAGATGAAATGACTGTTATGGCCTTATGCTATGTCTGACCATTTTGCTTTATGATATTTATATAACTGTTACTGAGTATAACATATTGCATACACGTATGATCTATTACATGACATACTGCATGGAGTTGGGAATCTGATATAGGGGAAGTATACTATACTAGAGGCTTTGCCACAAATACTATTACTAACAGCTTTTCTGCGTTACTAATACTGGTAGCTCTGCTGCATTATTGTTACTACTAGCTTTGCTGCGTTACTATTACTGGCAGCTTTGCTGCGATATTGGTGTGTTGGCTGGTTGGGTCGATTTTATCCCCACATGGTGTGTTGTGGTACGGAGTGGTGTGTTGGCTGGATTGGGATGGGTTGCATTACTGCATTTGCACTATTACTGTATTGGGCTAAGGCCCACACTCTTTTACTGTATTAGGCTATGGCCCACAGACTACTACTGTATAGGGCTCAGGCTCAGACTAATTCTGCATGTTGTATGCTGATTGTTTGGTAGAAGATTACACAATGAGTTTTCGTAAACTCACCCTCTTTTCTAACTGTGCAGGTAATCCTCAACCATAGGCAGTTCGATGCTGCGAAGGACTCAGAGGTGGCCACACAATCATTGTTGTTTACTTTAGCTTTTATTTTTATTCTAATTAATAAGTTAAGTTTTGCTTTTGGAATAAGGCCTTTTATCATTGTTTAAATTTTAATTGGTTTTTTACTTTCATATTTTTATACTGCTAGTTATTTGAAAATGAATTTTCAAAATAATTCCTGTTTTCAAAGACACGAGCTTTAAACGTTAGAATTTTCAAAAGCTTTTGTGATTTTAGATCAACCTATAATAACAATAGTAGTTAACAAGGTAAACGTTTTGACTGGATGATCTGTTAAATAATAATAAAGAGGTTTTTAAACTTAGGAACAAATTCAATGTGACACGCCAGATTTGGCCATAACTCCTAGGCCAGGTTTGGGGTGTTACATCATGTTTTGGGTGCTGGTCTTGAATGTCCTACCGATGGATGAGGTCCTACATTTGTTGTGGATTCTCCACAGCTAGTTGAGTAGTATCGTGTAGCTTACATTCTAACCCACAGCTCATGTGAGTAGACCCATTTGACAGCTCGTGTGAGCATTGATGTAAAGGAATGGTTACAATTATATGTTAAGGCACACTTCGTGTGAGCTTTCTTGAGTATCATTGTAATTCTAGATGGTTAACGAGTAAGAAAAGGATGGAACAGTAAGTGACTTAATGGAAAGGTTCATGACTTTATGAAATGTTTGACGCATATATAATGTACCTTATGAAATCTATTTATGTTATAAATGAGTTTATATGATTTGTCAATGAATCTACTAACATGTGAGCTTGATGATGCTTGAATAGGCTTATATTAAACTCATGGTATTAGAAATGGTAAGTAAGCAAATGGTTGATTTCATATGCATCATAAACAAGTATACTAATGTGTGAGTTGATGGTGTTATATAGGCTTTTATTAAGCTTATGGCAATGGTAAATGTTTATACTTGTTCTATAAATTTTATTATTGAAATGGGAAGTTATGTTTCAATTTTATACGAGCTTACTAAGCATTCATTACTTATGTAGTTTTTTTCCTTGTTTTATAGATCATCAGAAGCTCGATTTGGTTGGAAGCTCTTCGGAGACCTATCACACTATCCAGTAGACAAAACGGTAGTTTTTGAGTAATTTGGCTAGGTTTTATATTGGCATGTATAGGATGATATGAAATGGTATTATGGTGTATGTGATAATGGTGTTTTGTCATGTATAAGCTTTGGAAAGCTATGTTGATTTGGTACACTTTGATGCCTTACCAAGATATGTGATTTTGGTTATTTTAAAGTGCTTGTTTATAAGGTTATCTTAGCATGTTGATGATGGTTTGAAAGTGATTACTTGTGACATGTTTTAGTTCATATTTGAGCTAGGTTATCATGTATGGAAATGGTAATATTATCATGTAGGGTCTTTTGTATTGATAGCTTATGGATGTATTAAATGGTTAATTTAGTAAGTTTATGTCTTTGAAGTTTATGTTTAATTGAAGAAACTATATGCTTGTTAAGTAAGGTCTTTTTAACTACTGTAGGGTAATTGAAAGATATGGTATTTTGGTATAATAGTGATGGCTTGAAAATGGTAAATGTGATGTGTTTTGGTAGGTGTTTGAATTAGGTTGTTATGTTTGAACAAAATGTCATGTTTTGATAGTTGATGTATTGGTATGTTTGTGGTGCCCATGAATGTTCTATTGATTAGGTAAGTTAATATGTTTTGAATGGTATGTTTAAGTGTAATTGGATGATGTTTAAGTCTCTTAAAAGTGTGCACAATTGGATTGGATGTTTCTGCATGGTTTGCTTATGAAATGGTTTGACCTTAGGTGAATTTTGGGTTCACACGGGTTGTCACACGGCTGTGTGTCACTTGTGGTTTCTTAGGGTTCAAGTAAGTGAGTTACATGGCCTAACACATGACCTAGCACATGGCCATGTGAGGCATCTCAAAGAGTTACACGGGTGAGGACACGGGCTGGGACATGGCCGTGTGTCCCTTGTTCGAAAGTTACATGGCCTGGGGTGATTCTGGACGGCCTAGCCACACGACTGTGTGTCCCCTATTTTTTAAATTTTGCATCTTTTTTCTAAACTTCTTATTTTGTTACAAATTGGTCCCGAATTGCTTCTAAGTTATTTTAGGGCCTCGAGGGCTCGATTTAGGGATAGTATGCATGTGTATGAATGATTTATAATGTGATTTAAATTATTGAATGATATTATGTTTAAATTTTTTTGATTGTACGATAATGCCCCATAACCCAATCTGGTGATGGAGGCGGGTTTGAGGTGTTACAGTAACACCTTCTACTCGACTCGAATAATCGAGTCTAGATATCAGATGTTACGACTGTCACACCCCAAGTATGGTGTATCTAAGAATAAGGTGTGTAGTAGTGAAGTTATCTATTTGGCATAATGTAATCTGCCA
Source organism: Gossypium schwendimanii (assembly GCA_013677275.1). NCBI lineage: Eukaryota > Viridiplantae > Streptophyta > Magnoliopsida > Malvales > Malvaceae > Gossypium > Gossypium schwendimanii. The sequence goes on along the minus strand of CM025253.1, from coordinate 30,181,346 downwards.
TGTTGAGTCTTTTGGCGAATTTAAATGTGGTGTAGAGTATCCGCCATTGAGTAAATAAAGGTTTTAGGTTATTTTGTTATCTAAGAGAAGGATATATCAAGCGAAGTATAATCTAGGTGAAAGTTACCAACAAATGTGCAGTACAACTAATTTGTCTGAATATTGTGCTAATATGGTTGTAAAATAACCAGGTTAGGAACCAACTGGATTGACTGGTCTAATTTCCATTATGTAGGATTTTCATTTATGTTTTCTCAGAATTTGTAGTCCATTAAGTGTTTGAGTATGCCCAAAGGCCAATCATGAGATGATTGTAATTACATATTTGTTTTGCCTTGTTGCTAAGATTAGACATTGCTATTATTATTTAAGTTTCTTTTTCTATATTTATGAATAAACTAATTAATAATAAAGTACTACAAATAAAATGATTATTCTTAAAAAGTCCTTAGTCAGGTATTATTGTGGGTTTTGACAACAATAATGCATTGAGACTAATGTGTAGTTGATTGATGACAAAGAGTTGTTGTTGACATAGGGATGTCAAAATCAATACATGAGTATGTGTTAAAGAACAACATATTAGATTGACCCATTATGAGTATGTTTCTTGGATTATTACGTAATAGTCACAACATTACTCATAGTGATATTTATGTATATGATCCTTAGACTTGAGATCATCATTGTCCTAACATCATGAGTTGTATATTTTGATGCAGTCAAATGTCTACCATAACAGGTTGTAGTATAAAGATTGATGTTGGATATAACACAATCCATGTAGTGGGATATGGTTGATCAAGATAGGATTTTTCCCTTCTACATAATGGCAGTAATATCTTGGGCCACTTGATAGAGTGAGATTAGAAATGCATGACCATGCTCAAATAAGTTGATATGATATATCACACTTATTTTTTTTATCTTAGTCTACTCAGAATATCAAGAAATATGATATTGGACTTTACAAGTGTGACTATTCCATGACTTGTGTCCAATCTAGATATAAATGATAAAATGATATAATACATGAAAAATTTATCACAAAAGATTATGTCGACTCACAAAAAAGTTATGTCCAATCTAGATGCCACTAATTACTTGTAACATTAGAAATGTTCTAGTATTACTACTAATGTTACAAGAGCCTACAGGGTCACTCCCTATGGTTAAAGCCAACTGACTTCACGAAAAATATGATTGGCGCATACCATCCTAAATACATCAATGGCAGACAGTATCACCTAGTGGCCATGATTTGCAACTACTTTCCTAGAGTTAATATTTATGGAAGTTAATATTCCTTTCGAAAGAATATAAAATTTTAATACCTTCCATAATTTTCTCTATAAGTGAAAGGGAATTATTCCATTTTTTATTATAAGTGATTAATAAAAGGTATAAGATCTTTGATGATGTATGGAAGAAAGTAAGAAAAATTCAAAAAGGTCTAGCAGCCAATTTTTGAATTCTCTCTAAAAAGGTTCATAGAGTTTTGTTGTTCATGCTTGACTAGGTGGACTATGTAGAGGCTAAAAAAATTCTGTTGCGGCTTGGAATCGACATTGTGAAGGAAACCAAATCTTAAAGGTATATTTTTTTACCATATTTTCAACTCGGTTCGTTCTTCATACATGGATCCTTAGTTGATGATTGCCAAATTATTTTTTTTCTATTGCGCCATGAGGAGTACAGGCGATCCAACAATGGTATCAGAGCCACTTGTATGATATGGATTTAGGATTAAATTTATTGGTTGATGTGATTGTATGAGATACATGTTGTTTCATCCGATTTACTCTATATGTTTTATGTATATATGATACATGTAATCTGCTTTATGAACTGTGTATGTAATATGTTTAAACATATGTGATAACCTATTCCTCTCAGTCATTGACTAATTGTTAATCATTGAGTTTGATGCCTATTGGATTTAATAAATTATTTGTTAAGTGTTAACAGATCTATCTTAGGGCAATGGGGTTTTCGTTATTCGAAGTTAATAGTTAACTTTCTGGAAACATTCGAAAATTAAGAACAAAAGTTGTTCCAGTAATAAAACTCATAGATCAAAAGTTTGAAAATATTCTGATTTTGATAAAAAATTACAATCAGTGATGTTTTTTTTTCACAGAGATCTAAGTGTAGTTTCTTACATTCCGCCCCTCACCCCAGCAAGGGGCTCTGGCCCTTGACCCCTTTGCGTTGGCTACATTAATTATAGGGATAATTTTGTAATTTACATTAACAATCGGCTGGATAAATAGATATCATATATTGTTTGCTATGGTTGATATGCATGGTGTTTGAAATGCATGGTTATAGCCCGATAGCCCATTTAATTTATAATTTACAGAGGTTGTAATTTTATAAATACGGTTCGCGTATTGTGCATTTCTATATTTCTCTTGTATTTTCTTTCTTATCCTACTCCATTGTGTATAAAACTAACTTCTATAATTGTAAATTGTACAAGCTACTACGGACTAGAGGAGATGAAGGTTGGGCTAGTTATAGTGAGAAAGAAGCTTGTGAACTAACTTACACCCTTTGGATTCATTTTGGTTCTCCCATTGGCTTGGGAGGGACCACCTTAGTTTTTTGGGCTATAACTATTGCATTTATTTACTACTATATATTATTCATGTTTGTGATATAATGGATGATATGTTAGCATGTATGTTATAGTATATTGATATAATCAACTTTAATAAATAAATTAAATGGATTAAAGTTGAACATTAATGGTGAGATGAATTTTATTTAAAACCTTCAATAAAATATTAAGTTAAGATTGCCTTCCAATATTTACCCTGTTAAAGCCTTGATCGATACAACGTGGGTTTTGTAAAGCGAAGTACTTGTATCTATCTTGGTCAAACGTGAAGAATAAGTAAGTGATATTCTTCGTGTAACAGCCCATTTTCAGTGAAATCAAAATAATGATTTTGGGACCACAAATTTGATGTGAGAATATTTATTTTATTATTATTTTAATGTCTACATCATGTTAGTATTATCGTATAAAAATTTCGTTAAGAAATTTTATCGTTTGCATGCTTAATTTGGTAAAAAGGACTAAATTGCAAAAGGTACAAAATCTAAATTCTATAACCTAAAGGGATCTAATAGCCATGATATTAAATGATTAGAGGGTTTATGTTGTAATTAAACCATTGGTATATTGAGTGGACTTTTATGGACATTATATAAGTGATTTTAAAGGTTATTAATAAGGTTAAATAAGTAAAAATTAAATAAAGGTTAATAAAATTAAAGAAAACAAAGATATCATCTTTGTTATTGTCTTCGTCCACCAAAATTAAGCTAAGGAAAAGCCATTAAATGAAGCTTCAAGGTTCGTCGATAGTTCATCCTTGCATGTGAGTGATACTTTGTCCTGTTTTTAATGATTTCTATGTTTTTGGAGTTGTTGTAGCTTAATCTAGCTAGCCCATAGACTAATTTGCAAAACTATTAAAAGATTAGGGTTTTGCCTTGAATGTATTCATGTTTTTTTGTGAACTTTGATGGAAGAAAATGAATCCTTGTTAATTTATAAACAACTTTTGTAAAGTGAATTTTGTTGAAATTGTCAAATAAGGATTTATTTGTAAATTGTGTAAAATGTGTGGTGGAAATTATGAAATAATGAAATGTATGAGTTTCTATGGCTATATATGAAATTCGGCTAGCTTGGGTAGGGATGAAATTGAATGAATTTTAATTTACGAGCTTAAGGACTAAATTATAAAGGAATCAAAACATTAGAGGAAAAAGTGTGATTATGCAAAAATATGATTTTTGAATTAAATTGAATAGAATGATTATTGAATGAATTTAAATTTATTATTTAGATCAAGTTAAGCATCGTACGGATTTAGATCAAGGGAAAGAAAAAGTGTCGGGCTAGTTGATCATATTTCTTCGTTTGTGATCGAGGTAAGTTCGTACGTTTAAATAGCATTTTTAATGTGTTTGATTTAAATGCTATTATATTATATTATCATATCATATCTCGATGGAAAATCCAATGATGTTTCAACGACTATCGAACCCCGTTTGAACCTTAGGAATATATAGGATACAAATGACATGTCATTAGGGTTGTCATGTTTCGGGCGTTGGTCTTGAATTTCCTATCGGTGGTTGAGTTTCAGAATGTGTTGTAGATACTTGACAGCTTGTGTGAGCAGCATCATGTAGCTACGTTCCACCCGATAGCTTGTGTGAGCAAACCCATTTATGGCTCGAGAGAGAGCATCTATGTAAAGGAAAATGAAAGAAATGGTTTCGACCATATGTTAGCACACGTTGTGTGAGATTCCCATGTATTTGATATTATTCTAAGTGGTTCAACGAGCATATAAAGAGAAGGAATGGTACGTGGTCCATGTCATGAAGGTATGGAAATGTATGAAATGTTGGTGATCAAAGTGTGTATAGCTATGCTCATGAAAAGTATGAATGCTTATATGTTATATTCATGAAAGCTATTTTACCATGTGGTGATTTTTGCTAAGTTATGTGTTTAATCACTAACTTGTGTTGTTAATGATGCTTAGGCTTATGCCAAGCTATGTTGGATTAATTCATAATTATTTATAAGCTTATGCATTGAAATGGTAAGCATTGTTTATGATTTATGAACTTACTAAGCATTATATGCTTACTTTGTGTTCTTCTTCTATGTTTTATAGTTAATAGGAAGCTCGTTCGGGTTGGAAGCTTGTTAGAGACCTATCACACTACCTATCGGCTATATCAATAGATTTTCGATGTTTTTGAGTCATGGTTATAATGGCATGTATAGGTTTTTTTGTGCTTGATGAAGTGGCCATTATGTTTGTCTTGTAAATATGGTATTTTGGTTGATGAACTAGTTATCATGTTGGCATGTATATATGTGGTTTTATGATTGATGATATTTTGACATTTTGGTGCTTTTATGGGTAATGTTAGAATGGTCAAGTTGATGTATATTTTAGTAACCATTTTGGTATGTTTGAGTATGATTTTGGCATGTGGTCATGGTGATAAGTTTGGTAAGGAAATTAGATGAGAAATGCATGGTTGGTTAATGGCTAGATTATGCAAATGTTTAAACATGTTTGATTGTTGTGATTGAGGTGCCTTTTGGGCATATTGGTTGTATGGACAAATACGATATTGATTTAACTTGATTATGCATGTTTTAGGTACATGTTGAATGTTTTAATATAGGTGCAAATGGCTTGTATGGGTGAGCTTATTTTGGGTAAGAGAATTGGCTTAGAAATGGCCTATTTCTTGTCCACATAGCCTAAGACATGGGTGTGTGTCTTAGCCGTGTGTGTGACATGACCGTATCTCCCCTATAGGTTTCAAAGGGTTACAAGTCAGGCAGTTACACGACCTAGCAAATGGCCTGGCACATGAGCGTATGGCTTGGTCTTGTGACCCAAGTTAAAGAGTTACACGGGCACGGGCATGGGCTGGGACATGGCTGTGTGTCCCTACTTTGAATGTCCATATGGCCTAAGACATGGGCATGTGTCTCAGCCGTGTGACCCTTGTAGTATGAAAAATTCTAACTTTTTCCATGAAATTTATATGTTTCTAATTTAGTCTCGAATCATTTCTAAAGTGTTTCTAGGGCCTCAAGGGCTCAAATAAGGGACATTATGTATGAGTTTGATTTATAATTGCCATAATTTATGAAATGTTTGAAGTCAAATGTTTTAAGATTGATTTTTTGGTAATACTCTGTAACCCTATTTTAACGACGGATACGAGTTAGAGGTGTTACACTTTGGTTATAATATTGGTTAATAACTTAACTAGGTTACTCTAATAGAATTATAAACCTAGAGGAAAGAGATTTGGATGATCATGAGATGATTGGAACAAGAGTTGTTCACCAAATAATGAGTTACATAGGATGTAATTAGCAAGTGATGCTTACCTAAATAACCATAACCTTGAGAGTATAGCCAAAACTAACTTAAGAGGAGGTGAAATATGAATCTTTGCCCACTAGAAAAACTTTAGGGAAAAGATTTTCAGAAATTAATATCTGAGGGTTATTAATTTTGAATAAAATAGTGGGAGCATCATTTAATAAAGTCATTTTAATGTTTATAATAAACTTGGTAAATTTACTCATAAGCATGTTTTATTATGGTAGATTTATTATGGCAAACAACATAAACTCTTGCGATCTGTCCTTGAGAAAGATAAGTTGAACGACTTGAACTTCCTGGACTAATTTCGAAAATTAAGGATTGTCCTTAAACAAGAACAAAATTATATGTCATTAGAGAACCCGTTACTAATCCACCAGTAGGTATTGCCTTTAGAGATGACAAGGATACTTATAAGAAGCATCCTGATGACATGTTAGACATAAGATATCTAATTTTTGCCACCATCACTCCTGAGCTTCAAAAGTAACATGCGGATATAGTTGCCTATGATATGATCCAGCATCTCAAAGAATTATATGAGGGGTAAGCACGTCAAGAGAGGTACAAGACTTCTAAAGCTCTATTTCAATGCAAAAATGATGGAGGGAACTTTTGTGAGAAATCATGTTCTCAAGATGATAGGCTATATTGAAAGCTTCGAAAAACTTGAATTCCCTCTAGGTGTGGAATTAACCACCGATGTCATCCTGCAATCATTCTCGAATGGTTTTAGCCAAATTTTCCTTAATTTTAATATGATTGAAATTAATAAGACTTTGCCAAAATTACTTAGCATATTGTGAACTGTTGAAAGTAACATGAAAAGGGCTGAACCTAAGCCCATTCTGATGGTTTGTAAGGACAAGGGAAGGGAAAGCTTAATGCTAAGAAAAATCCTAAGGAAAATGGCAAGGCTAAACCTAACAAAGGAAAGATTGCATTGAAACCTAAAGGCGAAATTGCTAAGGAAGGAAAATGTTTCCATTGTGGTAAGATCGGACATTGGAAGAGGAACTGCCCTACTTATCTTGAAAGGTCAATAAAGTAAAGGAAAGCGAAGCATCCATTTCAGGTATTTATGTTATTGATATTAATTTATCAACGTCTACTTCTTAGGTGTTAGATACTGGTTATGGTTCTCATTGTACCTCTGTACATAGACTATAATGGAGTAGGAATCTAGCTAAATGAAATGTGGACCTGCGAGTTGGAAATAGAGTAAGAGTTACTGCATTAGCTATAGGAACACGTATTTTATCCTTGCCTAGTGGACTTGATTTATGTTTGGAGGTTTGTTATTTTATGCCTAGTTTGACTAGAAACATTATTTCAATTTCTTTTTAGACAAAATTGGTTTTGAGATGATTTTTAAGAATAATTGTTCATTTTATCTTGATAATTTTTTCTATGGTTCGACACAATTAGTAAATGGCCTCTACATTTTAGATCAAGATATGCCCATTTTTAACATAAATACTAAAAGATCAAGAATAAATTACTATAATCAAACTTATCTTTGGCATTGTCTCTTGGGCCATATAAGTGAGAAGCGCATATCAAAGCTTCATAAAGATGGATTTCTAGATTCTTTTGTTTTTGAACAATTTGATATATGTGAGTCTTGGTTGTTGGGAAAAATGAATAAAGCCCCTTTTAATAGTAAAAGTGAGCAAGCTAGTGATTTGTTAGGCTTAATACATAGTGATGTATGTGGACCAATGAATACACAGGCCAAGGGAGGTTTTCAATACTTCATTACTTTCATTGACGACTTTAGTAGATATGGGTATATTTATCTTATGCGCTATAAATCTGAGCCCCTTTAAAAGTTCAAGGAATTTAAAAATGAAGAACAAAACCAACTAGGCAAAAGTATAAGGCACTTTGATTAGATTAAGGAGGAGAACACTTAAGCTTAGTGTTTGATGAGCTTTTAAAGGAATGTGAGATTATCTCACAACTTACACCTCTTGGTACTCCACAAGGACTGGAGTTTTTGAGAGGAGAAATCGAACACTATTCGACATGGTTCGATCAATGATGAATCATCTTGATCATCCTACTTCTTTTTGTGGACATGCACTAGAGACAATTGTCTTCACACTAAATTTGTTCAATATAAATTGGTTCAAAAGACATCACACGAGATGTGGACTGGGAAATGCATTAGTATGTCTTTTATGAAGATTTGGGGTTGTGAAGCTTATGTTAAACATCAAATAATTCAAAACATTTAACTTCAAACAAGAACAATTCTTCAATCTAAATTCTAAATACACTTACGGGCCTTAAACCGAGCTTACGCGGCTCTAAAAATAGTTTGGGAACATTCAGGGACTTACTTGAAACAAAACAGATAATTTTGGAAATTTTGAAAAAGTTTAGAAACAGGGGTCACACGGCCATGTGGCTGAAGACATGGCCATGTGGCCAATCGTGTACAATTTGAAGTATGTGTCCCAGCTTGTGTGTCTGCCTGTGTGAGTATTTAAAATAAGGTCACACAACTGTGTCGCAGGCCATGTGCCAGACTGTGTGTGCATTCAAAGTTAGGTCACACGGCCGTGTGGCCAGCCCGTGTAACTCTCTATAACCATGTTTTTCATCCCGCACCTACAATTTAATGGACACTTGGTCGTGTGATAGCCTATGTCCTAGGCCGTGTGCTCCCTAAATAGCCCCTAATGCAAGCCAATTCAAATCTAATTTCTTGGGCACCAAACCAACCATTTCCATACACATTCATATGACTAAAACACATTGAAATATACTCTAAAACATGTTAAATCAACCATCCTATAAGCTTAACCAATATGCCATTTGTTGGCACCACAATTCACATACCAAAACAATTCAATTCTATGCCAAAAATCTATACTTTAAACATTCATCACACATACCAATTAACCAATTCATTCTCACTTCAATAGACCATAAGCCATTTACATTCACAAGGCATTCGCAAGTGACCAGAAAACATATATACATATACATGTACAAGGCAAACACCAAAACATAGGAACAAGTACTCTCAATCCACATCACATTGACCAAATAGCATAAAATACCTATTACATGCCATTTATAACCATTAACCAAACAACAAAAAACTACCAAAATGACGGATGGATAGTGTGATTGTACTCCGACGAGATTCCAACCGATCGAGCTTTCCAATGATCTAAAAAACAAAGAAAATAACTACATAAAAAACTAGTACTTAGTAAGCTCGTATAACAGAAACTTAAATTTACTAAACATAATATGTTTAAGCCATTGAAGCATAATTTTATTGGATCATGAGAATTCTTTACTTTCCTATACACACCACTTTTAAGGTTAGGAGGTATATCAAAGAACATAAAATTTCAACCAAAGCAAGAAACATATCATAATAACCATTTCAAATACATATTTCATTCATCAAGAACTTATAAACATCATTTTCAATTTAAGTACTTTAACAAAATTTTCTATTTTACCTTTCAAGATTATAATTCATGTCATATACATAAATATTCATTTCAAAATTCAATCACCCATTAAACCAAGTGGAATATCATCGGATACTCGGGAAATGCTCACACGAGCTGTGATTGTAACATGTAATTATATATGCTCACACGAGTTATGAAATGCACCTACTCACATGAGTTGTGAAATGGGCTTGCTCACACGAGCTGTGGGTTGGGCTGTTAAGCTACAAGATGCTACTCACACGAGCTGTGGAGAATCCGCAACAAATACAGACCTCAGCCATCGGTAGGACATCCAAGATCATCACCTGAAACTGTATAACCCCTAATGACTTGTCATTTGTATCCTAAGTATTCACAACGTTCAAACAGGACCATTATACCAATCCAATTCTTTTATTTTCATTCCATAATGCTGTTTCAAAATACTTCCATCAAATACACATTTTTCAAATATAACATCCAATTTAATTAACATCACAATTTGATCCAATATCCAAAACATCATACAACCATCAACTAAATTATACATAGTATAATATTTATTGTCATTACAATCAAAACATCAATTAAAAAATTTAATACTTATACGAACTTACCTTGACTAAAACAGTTGCAAAAACAAAGTTGACAACTATTCTAATACTTTCGCTTTTCCTCGATCCAAATCTGATTATTGTGTTTCTTAATCTAGATAATAATATTTATTCAATTAAATCATTCAAATAGCTTAAAATAATTAAGTCAAACCTACAACCCTTATCAAAGTGAATTTACCAACTTACCCCTAATGTTTTAACCTTTATGCAATTTAGTCCCTAAACCTAAAATTTTCAATTTTACCATTTTTAAAGAAAAACCATGCTAGCCAGTTTTCCTAGGGATCCCTTACAGCCTATAACTTTCATCAATTTATCCTATTTTCATTAAATTTTACTATTTTCACAAATGGGTCCCTAAACATCAAAATCATCAAAAATCACTTAATAAAATACTTATATTTGACTACCGACCTTAATAACCTATCAACTAAATTTAGAAACACTTCCAATTCATTCATGGTAAACCCTTAAATTTTTTAAAATTTTACGAATTGACTCCCGGGTTAGCTAGATTAAGTTAAAACAATTACAAAAACATGAAAATCATAAAAAAAATGGACCTCAAAAACTCACACATGCATTGAAGAACCCTAGTCGAACCTTCAAGCTTCTCCTTTCATGGTGTATTCGGTCAAAAAAGGTGAAAAATGAAGAAGATGATCACCTTGTTTTTGTTTTTGTTATTTTATTTAATAATTTACTATTTTACCCTTATAACATTAACTTAAATTTCAACCAAAGCTTGTCCATAATTTTCCAATTCCTAATTATATGGTATAATTACCAACTAGGTCTAAAAATTCACATCATTATAACCATTTAATATATCTAACCAATAGAAACCTATTTTGCAACTTTTATGATTTAGTCTTTTTTTACTTAATTAACTTATTAAACATTAAAATTTCATAACCAAAATTTAATACAACATTAATAATACTCATAAATATTAAATTAATAATATTTACTGACTCTCTTGTCAGAATTGTGGTCTCGAAATCACTGTTTCTGACACCACTGAAAATGGGTTGTTAGAAAACAAAAGGATATTATTTCTTTAATCCTACTGAGAACAAAGTGTTTGTTGCTCGGATAGGAATCTTCTTTGAGAGAGAATTTATCTCGAGAAAAGGAATAGGTAGAAAAATAGAACTCGGAGAAATTTGAGAACAATAGTAGACCACTAAACCAAAGATTGAACAACAATAGGTTTCATAAGTTGTTGCGAAACAATCCACTATTCTAGAAACACAACAACTGCAAAAATCTTTAAGAGAATGCCATGTACCTGAGAGGTATGGATTTCTCATTACAACACATGGTGATATTATACTTATGGATCAACATGAGCCTAAGACTTATTAAGAAGCATTGGCGAGTCCAGATTCTAAGAATGGCTTAAGCCCATAAGGTCTGAGATAGATTCCAAGTTAGAAAACCATGTATGGATCTTAGTTGACCCACTTGAAGGGGTTAAACACATAGGGTGCAAATGGGTTTTCAAAAAGAAAATCGACATGGATGGTAATGTACAAACAAACAAAGGACAATTAGTTGCTAAAGGTTTTTGACAAGTTCATTTTGTCGACTATTGTAACACCCCTTACCTGTATTCGACACCGAAATAGGGTACGAGGCATTACAAGAACACATACAGTACTTGTAAACGTATTGAACCGAGTTATAAAATTTCATCTAAATTAAAACTTTCAAATTATTACCATGCTTTTATAATTCTTCACAACATATCCTCATAATATTATATTCATAATAAATGGGGCCTACGAGACCCAATACATACTCATGCAATTCAATAATTCGTTTCTGTTTATTCAATTTACAATTTCTCATGCTCACAATTCAAATCCTATCACTAGCAATTTCCATTTAATTCATGTACAATTCAATATTAGTAAGTTCAATACTAATACGTATTT
>CM025253.1:30138712-30155863 GCA_013677275.1 Gossypium schwendimanii | reverse complement strand
AACCTTTTTTAAAATTTATAAAACAGTTAAAAAAGTTTAAGTAAAATTGTTCAAAAATAATTATTAAAGAAATTAATTATACAACAACACATTTGAAATTAGATTATAGATTAAAATTTTGTTAATTTTTTTAAATAAAAAACTGGTTTTTCAAGATAAATTTAAAAGTGCTTTTAAATGATATTCTTTTAAAAATATTTTTTAATATAGTTTTTAAAAAAATTAAATTACATTAAAGAGGGTTTTTAAGTTAAGATTATTTTAAAACAATTGAACCCAAATTAAAAAGTGTTGTTTATTTATTTTGTTTTAAATTTATGAATATCTTATTATTAAGTGGATGTCCATCATTATCAAGATAAAGTTTTGATGTAATTTAAATTCTAATAGTTATTAGAATTAGATATCTACTTCTTTTATACTTCTTATGCCTATAAATAGAGACTCTGATAGAGCATTGTAATCATCCCATTGATCAATAAAATACATTCTTTATTACTTCCCATTTTTTCTTTGTTCTTTTGTCTCTCTATCTCTCTTTATGTTATAACACGTTATTAGCACAATTCTCAAAATTTTTTTCTAAACCCACCTCATTCTTATTTTTCATTTGATATCCCTAAAAAAAATTTTGAAACCCATTCCTTAATAGCTTTCTATCCTTTTATAATCCTCCGTTGAATTACTTTCATTATTTTTCTAACCTAGCATTCAAATTGGTTGCTTGGCTACCCCAAAATTGACGAAAAAAAAATGTTTTCAAACTTCTACAGAGATTTGCTTAAAGTTCTTGGGAGGAATCGAATTTAATTTTCCTATCGACTTAAGGTAATCCTAAATTTTATATCACAAATTATTTTACATTATTTCCTATTTTCATTTTTAAATACATTATTATAATTACATTTGACAAATAATTTGATTACTATTATTTTAGTAATATTTTTTTTTGTTTTTTTAGTGATTATAATGTCAAATCTTGCCAAACTTGAATTTGCCACCCTAGATATCTTAGGCAAAAATTATTTGTCATGAGTGTTAGATGAAGAAATTCACCTAGATGCAAAAAAGGTCTAGGGAATACTGTAGTAGCAAATAAAGAAGCATCTAACCAAGACAAGGCAAAAACAATGATTTTCGTCTGTCATCATCTATATGAAGGATTAAAAGTGGAATATCTCACTGTGAAAGACCCTTTTGAGTTGTGGAAAAACTTGAAAGAACGATTTGACCATCAGAAAACGGTGATCCTCCCTAAAGCTCGTTATGATTGGATGCACTTACAGTTGTAAGATTTTAAGACGGTAAGTGAATACGATTCAGAACTTTTCAAAATTAGTTCTCAACTAAAATTATGTGGAGAAGTAGACCATTATCTCGGCATAACTGATAAGGACTTGTTAGAGAAAACATTTTCAACATTTCATGCTACTAATGTGCTCCTGCAGCAACAATACCGTGAAAAAGGTTTTACAAAATATTTTGAATTGATTTCATGCCTTTTAATGGCTGAAAAAAATAATGAGTTGTTGATGAAAAACCATGGAATTCGTCCCACTGGTACTGCACCACTCCTTGGAGTGAATGCTGCAGTACACAATAAATATTGAAATGAAAAATACAGAGGTCGTGATCATAGTCATGGTCATGGTCGTAATGGAGGACGTACTAGTAACCGTTATCATGATGTTCATAATAGTGGAATTTCTATCCACCAAAAAAAGAATAGCAATGAAGGACAAGAAAGAGGTGGTCAAAATAATCCTTCAAAAGTTATTAAGAATTTATGTTACCGGTGTGGTATGAGGAGGCATTGGGCATGTACCTGTCGTATGCCTGAACATTTAGTGAACCTTTATCAAGCATCCATTAAAGGGAAGAAAAATAATATTGAGGCAAATTTTATATCCAAAAATGATGAAATGGAGACAAAAAATGATGGTGATTTAATTCATGGCCTTAATATAACTCACCTTGGTGTGGCAGATTTCTTTGAGAATCATTAGAAAAGCTGGTGTTATTTTAGCATTTTATGTTGTTTTTAAGTATTTTTTGTTTTCTTGCATAAAGAATAAGTTGGTGTTATTTTGGCATTTTTATGTTATTTTAAATATGTTTATCTTCTTGATTCAAAAAATAAAAAAAAAGTATTTTTATTTTTTTTTGCAAGTTTTACATATTCAATAAATATTTGCAATGTTTCTAATGTTATATTTTATTTATTTTTATGAAGAATATGAATGATCAACAAAATTTTATTGGATCCAAAATCAATGGAGACATGTGTCTTGCTGATAGTGCTACAACACATACGATGCTCAAAGAGAAAAAATGTTTTTCTCATTTAACGATAAGTGATGCTCATATTAATATAATATCAGGTAGTTCAAAACTTATTGAAGGCTCCGAAAGAGCTATTATATTATTATCTAAAGGTACAAAATTTGTCATTGATAATACTTAATTTTCCACCAAGTCTTAAAAAAATTTATTGAGTTTTAAAGATATTCGTATTAATGAATATCATATTGAGACTATGAATGAGAAAAATATTGAATATATATATATTACAAATGTTGACTGTGGAAAGAATTATGCTTTGGAAAGACTACATGTTTTTTCATCAAGTTGATATTATACACATATTAGTGCAATTGAGGCACATATTACTACAAACCAGAAGTTTGTAGAACCACACACTTTTACTATTCGGCATGACCAGTTAGGCCATTCTGAATCTATTATGAAGCGAAAAATAATTGAGAATTCAATTGGGCACCCATTAATGAACCAGAAGATTCCTGAATTCAAAGATTTATCTTGTGATGCTTGTTCTCAAGGTAAACTGATTATTAGACCATCTACAACTAAAGTTGGGATTGAATCTCCAGCATTTCTAAAACATATTCAAGGTGATATATGTGCGCCTATTCATTCACCATGTGGATCATTTAGATATTTTATGGTATTGATAAATGTATCTAGTATATCGTCACATGTATGTTTATTATCGACTCACGACCTGGTGTTTGTGAGACTATTTGCTCGAATAATTCGATTAAGAGCACAATTTCCAGATTATGCAATAAAAACTATCCGTCTTGATAATGCTGGTGAGTTTACATCTCAAGCTTTCAATGATTATTGCATGTCAATTGGGATAAAAGTTGAACATCTTGTAGCTCATGTTCACACAAAAAAAGGTTTAGCTGAATCGTTTATCAAATACCTTCAACTAATAGCTAGGCCATTGCTAATGAGAACAAAGCTCCACGTTACAGCTTGGGGATATGTTATTTTGCATACAGCAGCACTTATACGCATCATGCCAATAAGTTATAATAAATACTCCCTATTGCAATTGGCTTTTGGTCAGGAGTCAAATATTTCCCATCTTAGAATTTTTGGATGTGCTTCGAATTGCTCCACCACAATGAATAAAGATGGGTCCTCAAAGGAGGCTAGGAATATATGTTAGTTATGAATCTCCTTTTATAATTAAGTATGTTGAACCATTAACTAGAGATTTATTTACTGCACGATTTGTTGATTGTCATTTTAATGAAACAATATTCCCAACATTAGGGGGAGAGAAAATACAACTGGTAAAAGAAATTACATGGAATGGATCAACATTATCTCAATTAGATCCTTGTACAATTCAATGTGAACAAGAATTTAAAAGGGTCATCATTTACACAACATTGCCAATCTACTGCCAGATTCATTTACTGACCTAAAGAGAATTACAAAATCTCACATACCAACTAAAAATGCTCCAATACAAATTGATATCCCAATAGGGCAAACTGTTAGTACAAAAGAAAGTAATCCATACCTGAAGCGTGGAGGACTAGTTGGTTCCAAAGATAAAAATCCTCGTAAAACGAAATGAGCAAATACTCAAGGTGATTATATTATGGAGACAAGTTCCCAAGAAGAGTCCAAAGTATAACTAATCATAATCATAAATTCCCAGAAGTGATTCAGGTACTTGAAAATGATGATAACGAAGAGATCTCGATAAGTTATGTTACTTCAGGGAAAAGATGGAACCGAAAAAATATAGTTGTCAACAATAGTTTTGCATATAATGTTGCTATTGAAGTAGAAAAATAAAATAATGATCCTAAGTCCAACTCTATTGAGGAGTGTAGAAATAGAAAAGATTAGCTAAAATGGAACGATGCAAATTCAAGCAGAATTGAATTCACTTTCTAAACGTGAGGTTTTTGGACCTGTAGTCCAAACACCTAAAGGTGTAAAGTCGATAGGATATAAATGGGTATTTATGCAAAAATGAAATGAAACAAATGAAGTCGTGAGATACAAAATACGACTTGTAGCACAATGATTTTTGCAAAAGCCCGACATTGATTATGAAGAGACATATTCTTCTATGATGGATGCAATCAAGTTTAGATATCTTATTAGTTTGGCAGTACATGAAAAACTTGACATACATCTAATGGATGTTGTTAGAGCCTATTTGTATAGTACATTTCATAGTGAAACTTATATGAAATCCCTGAAGGATTTAAAATCCCAAAAGGATATAGAGTTTCTTGAAAACATTGCTCGATCAGATTAAAGAAGAGTTTATATGAATTAAAACAATCTAGACGTATGTTGTAACACCACCAACCCGGCCTGGATGTTATGGCCGAATCTGGCAGTGTCACATGGTAGTGTTTTTCGAAAAATGAGTTGTCGTCAAAAACCTCTTATCTTTACCACCTCTTTACATTCTCTTATGCTTAATTCCAAGACGTGTCAATCAATTTCAATGTGATTCGTATTCAAAAGTTATTCTCTTTCAAAACATTATTAATTTTCAAAACATCACTTATTACGGAAGCTTTTCAAAATAATTTGCATGTTTGTGTGAATTTTGTTAAAATGTTTGATCCGTTTTGAAAACTCGATTATCCCTACTACTAGCAGTTGAAAATCAAAACAATAAAAAACCTCCAAATTAAAAATTAAAACCCAAAGAGGCCATTATTACAATAAAATACCCCAAAATAAAATCAAAATTATTATTAAATACTAAGTCGAACTAAATAGGTCATGTGGCCACTATTGAGTCCTCCATCGCACCGATTCGCCTATGTCTGGGGATTACCTATATAGTTAAATCAGAAGGGTGAGTTTATGAAAACTCAGTGTGTAATCACATATAAAGCAAACAGTCAGAAGACAATCGCAATCTGGCCCTAAGTTCATTTCAGTATAGTTTCAGTTTCAATTAAGGCCTTAGCCTATTACAATACAGAAGCAGTCATGCATTTGAGCCTTGGCCCATTACAGTATCAATATTCAGTACATTAACAGATATACAGCATCAAATCCTACCAGCTTCTACACTCCAACTCCATCCAACCCTACACTCCATGCAGAGATATAATCAACCCACCCATCCCTACACTCCAAAAAGTACCGAATGCGACACTAAACAGTAGTTCGCAGCAGAGCTGCCAATAACTTAGGCTCGAGGCCATTCAATACACTTCCTCCGAACATTATAATTCCCCAACCCAATGTAATGCAATATACAGATATGACACGCTGTAACATAATATCATGCATGTAAATAGACCATACAGTATCAAATCATTGGGACATCATCAGGCTTAATCATATCAGTCATACAGTCATTTCAGTCAATTAGGGGTCTAGGTAAACTTACTGTTCCTACAGTAGGTTCATAGTCGACTTGGGTGGCACGTGTAACCTTATCAGTCAAACAGTGAAAATGGGCCTACGAGCCCTTGAAGTTCGCCCATGTGGCCCACATGGCCCAAATTGGCCTTGACCTCGTGATCCATTTTAGTGTAACCCATGCTAGATAACTATTCATATGCATTTCCAATATTTATTTATATAATCCTTCAAAGTTGTCTACTTGAGTCACTGTTACTAAATTATTTGTATCTTAAGCTACAAAATTCTGAATTAAGATTCACAAATTTTTCCTAAAACTAGACTCACATATCTTCTTGCCATAAAATTTTTAGAATTTTTTCTTAGCCAGTAAGTACAGTTTATTCTTTAAAGTTTCCCCTACTCTGTTGTCTAGTAGTTTCGACCTTTCTACACTAAAAATTAATTATCTTCTCGTACAGATTTTGGATGATGTTTCTATTTGTATATCTTGAAAATAAACTCATCAGTATTTTAAAAATATAAAATATAACCCATAATTATTTTTATACAATTTTTAATAATTTTCAAAAGTTAGGATAGGGGATTCCAAAATCATTCTGACCTTGTCTCACTAAAATTCCATTATCTCATAATATGAATTCTTTTTTCTTACTTTGTTTCTTTTATGAGAAACTAGACTCAAATATCTTTAATCCCACTATTTTTTCACCCTTTAACTCGATTTCTACAATTTATGGTGATTTTTTTAAAATTAACCTACTGCTCATGTCCAAACAGCAAGCAATATCGTCTTTTCATCGAATCCCTTATTTTTGTGTTTCAAGTACACTCTTAGTATCAATTGATGCTAAAATGACCCTCGAGCACTCCAAAACCTATAATTGACCAATTCTACTCAATTTATCACTTAATCGATCCAACTAAAACTAAATCTGAAACGAGAAACGCATCCCTTAAGCGATGAAAAGCTTACCCCAGCACCTTGAAACAGTTGGTTATGCAATAGCACGATGAGACCCTTAATCCATGAGAGATGCTGCTGCCAAACGTCACAAACCCCCAATCAAAGTTGGAAAAAAATCGTAAGTTAAGAGAGCAAAAACTCTACTTACTAGAATGTGCAAAGAAAATTGACCCAACGGAATGAAGGTGTGGTAGCCAACAAAAGAGTCGAAAACAGAAAGAATAATGGAAAGAAAAAAAATTAAGGTTTGACAATAGAAAAAAAAAGGTGAAGAAAAAAGGGAAAAGAGATGGCGTCAGAAAAGTGGGGAGTTTTGGGAAAATCAAAATTTTACAAAAAGGAAACTATAATACTCAGAAAATTTGATAACCCTAAAATCCACTCCCCTAAATTCTCTCTACCAAACTCCCACTACTCAGATTTCCAATACAACTCAAACTCTCTAACTGACGAGCAAATAAAAATATATTTGTCCTTATACTCATGCAGGGATTCGAACTCCTGACCCTTTGCCAACCAACACTCCCCTTAACCACCAGACCAGCAAGCCATTCTAGTAAGTACTTACAAACTTTTAATTAAAAGCCTATTAGCCAGAAATAGGGGTTAAGTCAGAAAAATACTAGAATTTGCCAAAGTCAGGGCTTGAACTCAAGACCTCTCAAACTCACCTAGAGCACTTAACCACAAATGTCAATACACAATTGTGTCACATTTTCACAATAACAAAAATAAGAATTTTGGGGCGTTACATATGTGGTACAATTGTCTTAGTGAATACTTGCTAAAAGAAGGTTACAAAAATAATCCAATTTGCCTATGTGTCTTTATAAAAAGGTTTGGATCAGATTTTGTGATAATCGTTGTTTATGTTGATGACCTAAATATTATTGGAACTCCTGAAGAGCTCCAAAATATAGTAAACTGTTTAAAGAAAGAATTTGAGATGAAAGATCTTGGAAAAATAATTTTTTTTCTTGGCTTACAAATCGAGCATTTAAAATATGGAATTCATGTTCATCAATCAACTTATAAGCAAAAGATAGTAAAGAAATTTTACATGGATAAAGAACACCTATTAAGTACTCCGATGGTTTTACAATCGTTAGATGTGAATAAAGATCAATTTCATCCTTACGAGGATGGTAAAGAGTTTCTTAGTCCTGAAGTACCATATTTAAGTGCCATAGGGCCATTGATATATCTTGCAAACAACACAAGACCTGATATAGCTTTCGCTATAAACTTGTTAGCAAAATTTAGTTATTTTCCAACACGTAGACATTGGAATGGAATTAAACATGTATTTTGATATCTCATAGGGACTATTGATATGGGGTTATTTTATTCAAATGATTCAAAATCCTTATTAGTCAATTATGCTAATGTTGGATACTTATCGAATCCACATAAAGGTCGATCTCAAAGAAGATATTTATTTACATGTAGGGGTAATGCCATATCATGGCGTTCAATAAAGCAAACATTAGTTGTTGCTTCTTCAAATCATGCAAAAATAATTGCAATGCATGAGGTAAGTCAAGAGTGTGTTTGGATAAGATTATTGACCCAACAAATCTAGACGATATGTAATTTGCCTTTATAGGAAAAGATGCTTACTATTTTATATAAAGATAATGCAACATGTATAACTCAATTGAAGAGTGGTTATATTAAATGTGACAGAACGAAACATATTTTGCGAAAATTATTCTTCACTCGCGATCTTGAGAAAAGAGGTGATATAAATGTTCACCAAATTCGTTCTAGTGATAATTTATCATATCTTTTTACTATGGCATTTCCAACTTTAACATTTGAAAAACTAATAATGTAACGCCCCAAAAATCCCTTATATTTATTCTCATATGTTTGTGACACAACTGACTGTCTGCTTTAGTGGTTAAGTGTCTTGGGTGTGTCTGAGAAGTCTTAGGTTCAAGCCTTGACTTGAGCAGAATTTTGTGCTTTTATTTAAATATAGCATTGCTCTTGTTCAGTAGGCTTTTGATTAAAAGTGTGTAAAACATGACAGAATGGGCCTGCTGGTCTAGGGTTAAGTGGAGTGGCAAAGTACTGGATGTCTTGAGTTCGAGTCATGGTGTGTAAGGGAGTATTTTATTTTATTACTTGTGTCGGGTAGGTATTTTGGTCCAGCCGAAATTCTAAAGTGTTTGAATGAGGGTTGGTTTCGGTTGTTGAGGGAATTAAGGTGGGTTAGTAGTGAGGATTTTGAAGAGAAGTTTTAGGGAAATGATGAGAGTTGGTGCCGAATTTGAATACTTTTTTTTTCCTCTTCTCTCAAAATTTCGGCTAGGGGTTGGTTTTCTCTCCACTTTTTCTTAGTCTTGTTTTTTCTTCCAAATTATTTGCTCCTCAAACTCCTCCCTTTGCCGCTGGTTGCTTTCCCAAACACCACCCTTGTGCTGCTGATTTTCTATTTCCTATCCCTACTGATTCATTTTCTTTCGTTGGTTTACTCACCTCAGTTTCTCTCATTTTCTTTAAACCTTTTCCAAATTCTTGTTCTTTCTTCCCTCTTAATTTACGGTTTCTCTTTGAGAAGGGAAAATTGGAGTTGGTTCTTCTCTGTTTTCCCTTGGCAGAATACTTGACTCCCCCTCATTCTCAAGTTTTTGTCGACTTTTCCCTTAAGTTGATATTCCAGTTCAACGTGGGCTGCATTCGGCTGCAACAAATCGTAACGAACTTGGTCTACTTTCAAAATCATAGGCTACATTTTTTGGAGCGGTAGGGGTGCTTTTAGTCTCAGAAGCGTATGTGTACCAAAAACTGTACCAGGTGTGTAATCACATCACGAAAATGCTAGTTGGTGAAAAAGCCAAAAAATGGGACTGACGATGCCACACGAGCGTAGGACCGCTCGTGTGGTAGGCCGTGTAATTGAACATGGGCATGTGATCGACGAGGCTGGCCATGTGTGATTCATGGGCCGAGCCGAATTGGGCCATGTGGGCCACACAGATCTGTGGGCTCTACACGGGGGAACCACACGAGCGTGTGATAATATTAGGGCTAGGTTGTGTGTTCCATATGACCAAGGCCATTTTGGACTGAGTGGGCCACACGAGCTTGTGGGCCCACATGGGCATGCAACATGGGTCCTGGGCCGATTTTCATTGTTTGACTGCTAAGGTTGCACGGGACACCCAAGTTGACTGTGGACCTACTGTAGGGTCGGTAAGCTTACCTAGACCCTTAATTGACTGAAATGACTGTATGACGGATACAATTATGCATGTTATTAAGCATGATGTTGTCCCACTGGTTTGATACTGTATGCCTTGATTTTATGCATGATATTATGTTTTAGCATGTCATATATGTATATTGCATTGCATTGGGGTAGGCTTATATTGTTCAGAGGAAGTGTACTGAAAGGCCTCAAGGCTAAATTATTGGAAGCTCAGTTGTAAACTACTGTCTAGTGCCACATTTGGTGCTACTTAGAGTGTAGGGATGAATGGGTTGATTATAACCCCACATGGAATGTAGGGTTGGACGGAGTTAGAGTGTAGAGGATGGCTGGGTAGGATTTGGTACTGCATATCTATTACTGTACTGAGTATTGATACTATAATGCGCCAAGGCCCATATGCATGGCTGCTTATGTATTGTAATGGGCTAAGGCCCTAACTGAAACTGAAACTGTTACCGATATGAGCTTAGGCCCAGACTATGATTGCATACTATCTGCTTGTTTATGCGGGGATTACACACTGAGTTTTCGTAAACTCACCCTTCTGATTCATCTTTTAGGTAATCCCCAGACTTAGGCGGATCGAAGTGGCGGAGGACTCAACTGTGGCCACCCAACTCCTTTTTATTGTTTCATATTTAATTAGGTTTATTTTTTAAAAGCTTTATTTGGGGCATTTTCTGTAATAATGGCTGCTATGAGTTTTTGCTTTAAATTTGGATTTTATACTGCTTTATGTTTTATATCTGCTAGAGATAGATAAAACGCGGGTTTTTAAAAGAAATACATGTGTTTTAGCAAAATACCCCCAAGAACACAAACTATTTTGAAAAGCTTCCGTAACGTATAACATTTTGCAAATTAACGACTGAGTAAAAATCACTATTTTAGGATTGATAAAAGATAACGACTAGATCTAAACAAAAAATGTTTTAAACAAAGTTACGGGTTTTCAACATGAGCATCGGTTTTCAAACGCACTATCATGTGACATTGCCAGATTCGACCATAACGTCCAGGGCGTGTTTGGAGTGTTACATTTAGTGGTATCAGAGTCAAGTTACAAAACTAGGCTATGGATTTGAGTTTTAAAATTTAACTTTTAAAGCACTGATTTCTAAATGATTTGAAACATTTTTTACTGAATGTGTGGTATACCGAGTCTCCGACGCCGATCTTGTAAGTTCTCTAAAGCCTTTATGTGTTTTAACCTGAAATTAACTTGATACTGAAACTACTATAGATAGTACAAACTAAGACTACTATAGGTAGATTGTACAGAAAACACTCAAGTTAGTATATACTAATACTGTAGGAAAATCAATAGATACTGATAGACATTGCGTTGGGAGAAAACAAACTTTACACTTCTGATACTGCCTCTCATAAGATATTTGTTAAAAAATATTGAAATTGTAAACTAATGCATAAAATTGTTAATACAGATTAAACATAAATAGACAATAAGCACAAGAGGCACTCGCAGACGGGGTACAAGAGGTTGTGGTAGAGGTCGTAGAGGTGCTCGAGTTGGGTTTTAGTCATTTGGTAATCTGCCTAATTTGGAAACTAGTGAGACACCGGCTTTGCCTATGACCGAAACTGGGTCTCATGATTATACGGCTGGGGACGACGCACTGTCCCAAGCCATGTTAAGGATTTTAGAGAGGGTCGCTGGGCCCAATACTGGAGCTGAAGGCCATGGGTCGGTTGCAGAATGACTCTGGTCTAACGGAGCTGAGCTTTTTAAGGGTATTACTGGAGTTGCCCCTTATGTGGCAAAATACTGGATTAAGGGTACAGAAAGGATTATGGACGACCTAGACTGTACCCTTGAGTAGAAATTAAAGGGTGTTCTATTACTGCTACGTGATGAGGCGTATCAGTGGTGGCTTACTGTTAAGGAGGGCACTCAGCTCGAACGACTAACCTAGGAGTTCTTTAAGACTGCTTTCTATGGGAAATATGTGGGGACTAGCTATGTGGATGCCCTAGGAGAGAGTTCTTGAATCTGGTTTAGGGAGATAGATCGGTGGTCAAGTATGAGGCCAAATTTCTAAAATTGAGCCACTATTCTTGAAGTATGTTGGTGACTGAGTAAGAGTGATGTGTTCACTTCGAGGGTTTTGATAGCTCCACAGAGGGAGCGAGACTTTGCTTCATTGGTTGTTAAGGCGAAGATCACCGAAGAAGTATAACGCACTGAGCGCCAGAATCGTGACAGAGAGAGGTAGGAATAAGAGGGATTTGGAGCCCTCGAGTTCCATCTAAAGGCCTATGAAAAAGGCTAGAGTTGATGGGCCGATCAGAGTTGGGGCTCCCATTGCTGCTACTGGGCAGTCACTGTGCACTGACTGTGGTAGGTGCCATCAGGGCTAGTGTTGGAAAAGAAATAGGGCATGTTTGAGGTACGATTCTCTAGAGCACCGTATTAGAGAGTGTCTACAGTGGTCCGATTAGATGCAAGCTCTAGGTAATAATACTACACAGCCGCCAAGAGTAGCTCATCAGCCACTGAGAGGCTAGGTTAGGTCAGAAGTGGTAATGGTTTGGGTCATGGTCAAAGAGCACCGGGCAGAGGTGCTGGACATACTGAGGTGAGACAACGGGCTCTAGTTTATGCTGTTCATCGTCAAGAGGATGGAGACGCTTTGGACGTCATTACGGGTACGTTCTTTATTTATAATGTACCATATACTGTATTGATAGATATAGGATCCATTCACTCATATATAGCTTTGTACCGTATCTAAAAACTTGGGTATACTGGTTAAGAGCACTACGAGTGAGGTTACTGTACTAAGTCTGTTGGGGTAGTCAATAAGGGTTAACAAACTGTTTAGAGATGTTCCTCTAGAGGTTCAAGGAGCTATCTTTTTGGCTGATCTGATGGCACTGCCTTTTGGGGAATTTGATCTGATATTGGGAATGGACTGGTTGTTAAACACTAAGTGAGCTTAGATTGTGCCACGGAAAGGGTTGTACTGAGAACTATGAAAACAGCGAGGTAATCATAATTAGGGAGCATTGGAACTACTTATCGAATGTGATTTCTGTATTGAGGGCTAAAAAGTTGGTTCGTAAGGGATGTTGTTGGTTCGTAAGGGATGTGAGGCATATCTGGCTTACATCAGTGTTTCAGATTCAGGGGATTCTTCAGTTAAGGATATCAGGACGATTAAGGAGTTTTTGGATGTTTTTCCTGAAGACCTACTTGGGTTACCTCTGAATCGTGAAGTAGAGTTTGGGATTGAGCTCCTTCTTGGTATAGCTCCGGTGTCCATTGCCCCGTATAGAATGGCACCAAAAGAGCTTGTGGAGCTTAAGGCCCAAATTCAAGAGTTACTGGATCGTGGGTTCATCCGTCCTAATGTGTCTCCGTAGGGAGCACCAGTACTATTTGTGAAAAAGAAGGATGGATCCATGCGTATGTGTATTGACTACCGTCAACGGAACAAGCTAACCATCAAGAATAAGTACCCCCTACCGAGGATAGATGATCTGTTTGACTAGTTCCGAGGGGCTTCGATTTTATCTAAGATTGATCTCTGATCAGGGTATCATCATTTGAGGGTTAAGGAGACTGATGTATTCAAGATAACATTTAGGACTTGGTACGGTCATTAGGAGTTCCTAATGATGCCATTTGGGCTAAGGAGTGCACTAGCAGCTTTTATGGATCTGATAAACTGAGTGTTCCAGCCCTATCTGTATTGGTTCGTAGTGGTATTTATTGATGATATACTAGTGTATTTGAAAACTGTGGATAAACATAATGAACACCTCAGAGTGGTTCTACAGATTCTGCAAGAGAAACAATTGTACGCCAACTTTAGTAATTGTGAGTTTTGGTTACGTGAAGTAACATTTTTGGGACATGTGATTTCTGCTGAGGGGATTAGAGTCGATCCTGAAAAGATTGAGGCTGTTTTGGATTGGAAACAGCCTAAGACTGTATTTGAGATCCATAGTTTTCTAGGACTGCTAAGGTATTATTGACGATTTGTGGAGGGGTTTTCTCTGATTGTCGCACCCTTAACTAAGTTGCTATGTAAGGGTGTGCCGTTTAACTAGACTAATACGCAACAAGAGAGCTTTGAGAAGCTCAAGACTGTACTGATGGAGGCCCTTATTCTAATATAGCTAGAGTCTGGAAAGGAGTTTACTGTGTACAGCGATACATCACATGTCGGTTTGGGATGTGTATTGATGCAAGAGGGTAAGGTGGTAGCATACGCATCTCGTCAACTTAAGACTCATGAGGCAAATTATCCAACACATGACTTGGAGTTGGCCACAATGGTGTTCGTATTGAAAATCTGGAGGCATTATCTGTATGGTGAGAAGTGTATCATTTACACCTATCACAAGAGCCTCAAGTACCTCTTCACTCAGAAGGAGTTGTATCTTAGGCAGCGTAGACGGATTGAACTGCTTAAGGACTACGACTGTACTATTGAATACCACCCTGGTAAGGTTAATGTGGTGGCCGAAGCACTGAGCCGTAGAGCTATGACTAACCTGAGGGTGATATTTGCTCACCTCAGTTTATTTGATGATGGTAATCTGTTGGCCGAACTTCAAGTTAAACTGACATGGATAGAGCAGATTAAGGGTAAACAGATAGAGGATGAGTCGTTGGGTCTTCGTTTCCAATAGGTTGAGAAAGGGAATACCAAAGATTTTGGACTGAATAGCAAATGGGTGCTTTATTTTCGTGGGAGAATCTGTGTAAGGAAAGATACTGAATTGAGGCAGTCTATATTGCGAGAGGTGCAAGTAGCCCCTATGCTATGCATCCTGGCAGAAATAAGATGTATTGTGACCTTCGTGAGTTATATTGGTGGCCAGGTCTTAAGCGAGAAGTTACCGAATTTGTGGCTAAGTGTCTGACTTGCCAACAGGTTAAGGCTGAGCATCAGTTACCCTCACACCTATTAAGAAGGATTTTGTATGGGTCATCATGGATCAATTGACCAAGTCTGCCCACTTCATACCGGTCGTACCGACTACTCTCTGGAGAAGCTGGCTAAACTGTATATGTCTAAGATAGTGAGACTGCATGGGTACCGGTTTCGATAATATCTAATAGGGATCCTCACTTCACGTCGCGATTCTAAAAGAAGCTACATGAAGCTCTGGGTACAAGATTGGACTTCAGTACTGCGTTCCATCCTTAAACTGACAGTCAATCAGAAAGGGTGATTTAGGTACTGGAGGATATGTTGAGAAGTTGTGTGATTGACTTTCGAGGCAGTTGGGAGGATTACTTACAGCTAGCAGAATTTGCTTATAGCTACAGCTATCAGTCTAGCATTCAGATGGCACACTACGAGGCATTATATGGTCGTAGGTGTCACACACCTTCATGTTGTACTGAGTTGGGTGAGTGGCGTGTTCTGGGCCTTGAACTAGTTTCTGATACCGAGGATAAAGTTAGACTGATTTGGGACCTACTAAAAGCGGATTTGATAGGGAGAAGTCCTACGCCGACTTGAAGCATCATGAGATTGAGTATTTTTTGGGAGACTTTGTTTTTCTCAAGGTGTTGCCATGGAAAAAGGTATTGAGGTTTGGTCGTAATGGCAAGTTGAGCCCTAGGTTTATTGGGCCTTACCGCATATTGAAACATGTAGGATCGGTTGCCTACCAGTTGGACTTATCTCCAGAGTTAGATTGAATTCGTGACGTTTTCCACGTCTATATATTGAGGCGCTACCGCTCTGATCCCACGCATATTATTCCTGTTGAGGAAATCGAGGTTAAGCCAGATCTGACCTTTGAAAAGGAGCCAGATCATATATTGGAGCGAGATATAAAGGATCTAAAAAGAAAATCCATCCCACTAGTTAAGGTTCTTTTGCGTAACCATAGAACTGAGGAGGCCATGTGGGAGTTTGAGGATGCAATGGTAGGCAGTATCCTCATCTGTTCTGATCAGGTAAAATTTCAAGGCAGAAATTTTCTTTTAGGGGGTAGAGTTGTAATGCCCCAAAAAATCCATTATATTTATTTTCATATGTTTGTGACACAACTAACTATCTGCTTTAGTAGTTAAGTGCATTAGGTGTGTCTGAGAGGTTTTAAGTTCAAGCCTTGACTTGAGCATAATTTTGTGCTTTTATTTAAATATAGCCTTGCTCTTGTTTAGTAGGCTTTTGATTAAAAGTGGGTAAAACATGACAAAATGGGACTGTTAGTCTGGTGGTTAAGTGGAGTGGCAAAAACTAGAGGTCTTGAGTTCGAGTCCTGGTGTGTGCAAGGGAGTGTTTTATTTTATTAGTGTCGGGTAGGTATTTTGGTCTAGCCAAAATTCTAAACTGTTTGAATGAGGGTTGGTTTCGGTTGTTGAGGGAATT
Source organism: Gossypium schwendimanii (assembly GCA_013677275.1). Classification (NCBI taxonomy): domain Eukaryota; kingdom Viridiplantae; phylum Streptophyta; class Magnoliopsida; order Malvales; family Malvaceae; genus Gossypium; species Gossypium schwendimanii. The sequence continues at coordinate 30,139,653 of CM025253.1, read as the reverse complement.
ATGGTGGGTTAGTAGTGAGGATTTTGAGGAGAAGTTTTAGGGAAATGATGAGAGTTGGTCCCGAATTTGAATACCTTTTTTTCCTCTTCTCTCAAAATTTCGGCTAGGGGTTGGTTTCTCTCCACTTTTTCTTAGTCTTGTTTTTTCTTCTGAATTATTTGATCCCCAAACTCCTCCCTTTGCCGCTGGTTGCTTTCCCAAACACCACCCTTGTGCAGCCGATTTTCTATTTCCTGTCCCTACCAATTCATTTTCTTTCGTTGGTTTACTCACCTCAGTTTCTCTCTTTTCCCTTAAAACCTTTCCCGAATTCTTATTCTTTCTTCACTCTTAATTTGTGGTTTCTCTCTGAGAAGGGAAAAATGGAATTGGTTCTTCTCTATTTTCCCTTGGTCGAATACTTGACTCCCCGTCATTCTCAATTTTCTGTCGACTTCTCCCTTAAGTTGATATTCCGGTTCAATGTGGGCTGCATTCAATTGCAACAAATCGCAACGAACATGGTCTACTTTTGAAATTGTAGGCTACATCTTTTGGAGCGGTAAGGGTGCTTTTAGTCTCAGAAGCGTGTGCGTACCAAAAACCGTACCAGGTGTGTAATCCATCACTGAAAACGCTAGTCGACGAAAAAGCTAAAAAATGAGACTGACTAGTGTGATTGAACATGGGCGTGTGATCGACGAGGCTGACCATCGATTGATGGGCCAGGCCGAATTGGGCCGTGTAGGCCACACAGGTGCGTGGGCCCTATACGAGAGAACCACACGAGTGTGTGGGAATATTGGGGTTAGGTTGTGTGATCCACATGGCCAAGGACATTTTGGGTCGTGTGGGCCACACGGACGTGTGGGCCCACATGGGCATGTAACATGAGCTGTGGGCCCATTTTCACTGTTTGAATGCTAAGGTTGCATGGGTCACCCAAGTCGACTGTGGACCTA
>CM025253.1:30115677-30130560 GCA_013677275.1 Gossypium schwendimanii | reverse complement strand
AAGGAGTGTACAAGGTTCGACAAGGAAGAGGGGAACGAAAGGGAGAAGGGAGCGGGGTGGGATAAGGCTGGTGGGGCGTGTGCATAGGGATCAAGTCATGGAGGAAAGGCTTGTTGGGTGTGGGGGATGCCAGTTTGTAGGGGTGCAACGAGGTGAGGGAACGAATGGGAGGGGGAAGGTCCGGTGAGAGGACTTGGTGGCAATGGGAGAGGGACAAAACACCAGTGGTCGGAAAGGGGGTGATCGTGGGTGAGCGGTGGCTAGGGTTTCTAGGGGTGATTTGGAGAAAATGAAAGTAAAAGAAAGAATTTAGGGTTTGGGGGGTTAAATGGGTGACACGATCGTGTCACACACCTGCGTGCGTTAAAAAATACCAACCCAGTCTTCACACGGCCTCAGACACGTCTGTGTGTGTGTTCCTTCACTTCTTCGAAGCTCGTGTGAGACCCCACACACCCGTGTGCATCGGCTGTGCCTCACACATGACCGTGTCTCTTGCCCATGTAACTCTTTGACTTTGAATAAAATCAAAAAAATTAGCTCCAGGACTCACACGGCCATGTGAACTATTTTAGGCAGTGTAACTGTCGAATTTTTGAAAAATTAAGTCCCAAGCATGTCGAGGCCGTGTCGGTTACACGGCCATGTCGCCAGGCTATGTAACTCACTGTTAAATGCTCATTTATGCACATGGCCAAGGATACGTCCGTGTGTCCAGGCCGTATGGGTCACACAACCATGTTGCCAGGCTATGTGATGTACTATCAATTTCCCCATTTTACACATGGCCTAGGACACGCCCGTGTGCCCAGGCCGTATGGGTAGAAAAACATACTTTTTTTAAGATTTTAAATTAGCATGCAATTGATTTAAAGGAATTAGAAAAAAAGTTAAACATTTAGGTTGCCTCCTAAGAAGCGTTTATTTAAAGTCTAAGCTCGACTTACCTTATGTATGGTTACGGTGGTTCTTGGAGCCAAAGCTCCTCTTGATCATTTATAAAATCATCACAACTATAAAATTTGAGTCAATGTTTGTTTACCTTGAATATGCCATACACCAGATGTGTTACCTCAATCATACCGTAAGGGAAAATAGTTTGTACCACAAATGGACCTAACCATCTTGATTTCAACTTTCTGGGAAACAATTTGAGCTTTGAATTGTATAAAAGGACACGATCCCCAACTGTGAATTGTTTGGGCTACTTCAAACAAGCGTCATGGTATCTCTTTGTTGCTTCTTTATATAGTCTTGAATTCCCGTAAGCATTAGCTCGTCACTCGTCTAACTCATTTAGCTGCATCAATCTCTTCTCACCTATAAGTTTAAGGTCGTAGTTTAGAAATTTTATTGCCCAGAATGTTTTATGTTCAATTTCAAGTGGTAAATGACAACTCTTTCCATATACAAGTCTGTGTGGAGATGGTCATATAGGTGTTTTATACGCAATCCTATAAGTCCATAAACCATAATCTACTTTTAGCGCCTAATCCTTTCTATTTGACTCCACAGTTTTTCTAGAATGCATTTGAGTTCTCGATTTGCAACTTCAACTTGCCCGCTAGTTTGAGGGTGATAAGGGGTAGTTGTTCTATGATGCACCCCATACTTCTTAGGGACCTTATCAAATTGAGCATTACAAAAATGTGTACCATTATGACTAATAATTGCTCTAGGTGTTCAAAATTGAGAAAAGAGCTTCTTAAGAAATTGAACTGTCACTCTAGCATCATTAGTAGGTAAAGCTTGAGCTTTTACCCATTTTGACATATAATCAACTGCTACTAGAATGTATTTATTACCAAAAGAGCTAGGAAATGGGCCCATGAAATCAATACCCCATACATCAAAAATTTCACATGAAAGTATATAAGTTTGAGGCATTTCATCACGTTTAGAAATATTACTTGTTCTTTGGCATCATCCTTGAATAGTGTGGGCCAATAAAAACCTGATTCAAGCGTTTTATGTGCTGTCCTAATTCCACTGTAATGTCCTCCTATCGGTCCTGAATGGTAGTGTTCAAAGATTTCATTCGCTTCTGATTTTGTAACACACCTTTAAATTACTTGATCTGCACATACACGAAAAAGAAAAAGTCTTCCCAAAAATAATTTGTCACATCGGCAAATAATTGCTTCTTTTGATTTTGTGTCAACCTTTTTGGTAAGATGTTAGCGGCCAAGTAATTCATGATATCCACAAACTAAGAGACTTCAAAATCAATTATAGCCAAGAGTTCTTCCTCAGGAAATGAGTCATTTATCTTGTTCTCATTAAGCTCCTTGAGATGGGGATTCTCTAATCTTGAAAGGTGATCTGCTGCAAGATTTTTAGCTCCCTTCTTATCTTGGATTTTTAAATCAAATTTCTATAATAATAAATCCACCTTATAAGTCAAGGTTTTACATCCAATTTAGTTAGAAGATAATGAAGAGAGGAATGGTTAGTGTAAATAACAACTTTAGAAAATATTAAATATGTTCTAAATTTATCGAGTGCGAAAAGCACAACTAGCAATTCTTTTTCTGTAATAGTGTACTTTTCTTGTGCATCTGTCAAAGTCTTGCTAGCATAATAGATTGGCTAAAACTGCTTGTCTTTTCACTATCTAAGAACTGCACCTACTACAAAATCACTCGCATCACACATTAGTTGAAAGGGTAAATTCCAACCAGGTGCAACCACAATCTAGGCATTAATTAATTTTTCCTTAAGAATATTAAATGCTTATAAGAATTCCTGACTAAAATTGAATGGCACATCTTTTTCTAACAAATTAGTTAAGGGTTTAGCTATTTTAGAAATTTTTTTGATAAATCTTCTATAAAATCCAGCATGTCCTAAAAGCTTCGAATAGCCTTAACTGAAATAGGAGGAGGTAGTTTTTCGATGGTTTCAATTTTTGCTCTATCAACCCCAATCCCTCTACTAGAAATTTTATGGCCTAACACAATCCCTTCTCAAACCATGAAGTGACATTTTTCCCAATTAAGCACAAGGTTTGTTTCCTCACATCTCATTAAAACTCCTTTTAAATTTTTAAGACAAAGGTGGAAAAAATTACCTAATACTGAAAAGCTGTCCATAAATACCTCCATAATGTCTACTACAAGCTCATCAAAGATGGCTAACATGCAACACTGAAATGTAGTAGGAGCATTACATAATCCAAAAGGCATTCTTCGAAAAGCAAATGTACCATATGGACATGTAAATGTCGTTTTTCTTAGTCCTCGGGAGCTATCGGGATTTGGAAATAGCTAGAAAGTTCATCTAGGAAGCAATAATACATGTGACCAGATAATCAGTCCAACATTTTATCTATGAATGGTAGAGGAAAGTGATCTTTCCTTGTGGCATCATTCAACTTCCTATAATAAAAACAGACTCTTCATCAAGTGACTGTTCTTGTTGGAATCAACTCATTTTTCTCATTGGCCACAACAGTCATGCCTCCTTTCTTAGGAACAACCTGCAAAGGACTCACCCAAGTACTATTAGAAATAGGATAAATAACCCCAACATCTAGAAGATTAATGACCTCAACCTTAACAACTTCCTTTATATTAGGATTTAACCTTCTTTGAGCTTGCATGCATAGTTTGTACTCGTCTTCCATTAAGATTTTATGTGTGCAAAAAGAAGGACTGATCCTTTTGATGTTAGAAATCTTCCATGCTATAGCTCTTTTATGTTCCTCCAACGCTTGCAATAACTCATCTTTATCATTTGACTTTAAATCTGAAGCAATAATCACTAGTAATGTAGAATTGTCTCCAAGAAATGCTTACTGTAGGTGATTTGGTAATTGCTTCAGTTCCAATTTTGAAGGTCCTTCAATAGAGGGTTTTAATTTTAATTCCCTGTTTACCTTAATGTCTTCATAATTTTTTTGTCTCAGTGATGACTCATTCGAATCTAAATCAATTTTTGTCTCACTTATCACAGCATTATCGTCATCTACCTCCTCTCATTGAACAAGAAACAGTTCCAACATGTCCTTATGAATAATTTCTTGTAATGAATCTTGAATAACATGATCAATAGAGTCAATAAAATAATAGTAATCATCTTCTCTAGAGAATCATATGAAATCATTGATTTTAAAAGTGATCTCTTCATCACCTACCCTCAGCACATGTTTACCATCACCCATATCAATGACAGCCCTAGTAGTGGCTAAAAAGGGGCTACCTAAAATTAAAGTCACCTCACTACCCTCATCCATGTCAAGCACAACAAAATCAATAGGGAATATGAATTTATCTACATTTACAAGTACATCTTCAATAATACCCGTAAGATATTTAACAGATCTATCGGCTAATTGAATACTCATCCTAGTAAGTTTTGGTTCCCTAAGACCAAGTTGCTTGAACATTTTATAAGGCATCAAATTAATACTAGCACCCAAATCAGCTAATGCTTTCTCAATGTTTAAACTACCAATGAAACAATGGATAGTAAAACTTCCTGGATCTTTTAGCCTAGTTGGCAATTTATTTTGGAGAATAGCTGAACATTCCTCGTTGAGTTCCACAGTGGATGGTTCTTCAAACTTCCTTTTGTTTGTTAATATCTCTTTTAAGATTTTTCATATGTGGGCATCTGCGAAATAGCTTCAATAAAAGATAAGTTGATATGTAATTGTTTAAAGAGTTCAAGAAATCTACCAAACTGTAAATCCATGCGGCCTTTCTTTAACTTTTTCGAATATGGGATCGATGGTTTATATTCTTTCACTACTGGTGTCAGAAATTCTTCAGGTTTTACTCCCTTATCATTTGCCTTATTAGTTTCCTATTGCAGCTTTTTTTTGGGTTCAGCCAACACTTTCCCATTCCTTAATGTAATTGCTTTCACATGCTCTTTTGGGTTGGGTTCAGTAATATAGGTGAACTACCTTGTTGCCTTTCTGATACCAATTTAGCAAGTTGTTCAACTTGATTTTCGAGCCTAGGAATTGATGCTTGCTGATTTTTCAAAGTTGTATTGATTTTTGAAAAACGAGTCTTTGATGCCAAAATAAATTTTGCCAACATCTGTTCAACGTTTGGCTTTTTCTCTGGCTGATAAGGTTGTTGTAAGCCCGAAAGGGGTTGTGATCTTTAGGTTCCTTGATCACCCTATAAAAGTTTGGGTGCTTTCTCCAACCTGCATTATAGTTATTACTATAAGGGTTATTTTGAGTTCTAGATTATTACCCATATAATTTATATGCTCATTCTTCGTGCTAGGACTGAAGGGTGTATATTCTGGATTATTTATTCCACCTCCATTTGCATTACATTGCATTTCATTACGGGATTTACCTAAAAAGATATAAATCATCAAATTTCTTGTTTAATATTTCTATCTGGTTTGATAACATGGTGATCACATCTAAATTGAAGACACCAACTGCATTCATTGGCTTCGTCCTCATGACTTGCCACTGATGATTATTCAATGACATCTCCACAATAAATTCATAAGCTGCTTCAGTGTTTTATTATTTAGAGTTCCACCGACTGCTGCGTCAATTAGTTACCTAGTTGAGGGATTCAAACCATTGTAAAGGGTACATTCTCAACTTGGTTGTCTTAGCTAGAGGACAGTACTTCAATAGAAAGTTGAGGGATTCAAACCGACTGCTGCGCCATGGTGAGGGTACATTCTCAATAAATCCTTATACCTCTCCAATGCATCATATAGTGTCTCTAAATTGATCTGCACAAAGCAAGAGATGTCATTCCTCAACTTGGTTGTCTTAGCTAGAGGGCAGTACTTCAATAGAAAGTTCTCGATCATTTAATCCCATGTAGTGATGGAACCTCATGATAAAGAGTACAACCACTGCTTAGCTTTGTTCCTTAATGAGAATGGGAACAACCGTAGGCGAATGGAGTCGTCAGTGACGCCATCAATTTTGAAAGTATCACAGATTTCTAGAAAGCTAGCCAAAATGAGTATATGAATCTTCGTCTTGCAAACCATAGAACTAAACAAATTGTTGAATCATCTAAATAGTGTTCGGTGTTAGTTCGAAATTATTTGCAATAATAGTGGGTCTCACAATACTTGATTTGCAGCATAATCATACATAGTATAAGGAACAAGAGCAGGACCTACAGAAGGTAGTTGATTATTCTAATTATCACCTATCTTCTCAATAATAATAATATCCTCGTGTTCGTCTACTATATTCTGTCGACTTTCAATCTCACTGTCAAATAACAATGATCCCGACGGGTTTCTTCTTATTATTAAATAAAAGAAGTTGCCAGAAGTAAATAAAAGAAAAACTAGAAAATAAAAAATAAACTAAAAAAATCATAACAAAAAATAAAAATGGCTAAATTAATAAAAATAAAATTCTCCTAATATTTTAGTCCCCGGAAACGACACTAAAAACTTGATGGTCACTAAACTAACTCTAAATATGACAAAGGCAAGCACAGCTATCAAACAATAGGATAGCTATGGTGAGTAGGGAATATCGTATCTGGAGGACTAAAAGTACTAGTAATTACTATCTTCTTATTATCTAGTCGACAAATTGGGGTGTTGTGTTTTAATCTAAAATTGCTAAACTAATTTATCTAAGAACACAACAGAGAATAAATCAAGGAAATAATCGAATATTAACTAATGAGATAGACAATACCCAGTAAAGAATCCACCTAGACTTCACCTTTTAGTATGAATCAGAATTAAATGATTTATTCACTTGTGTCTTGATCCGTAGAAGTCCGTAAATTATGTTAATATCTCTTTCGAGAGTAAAAACAACTGACTCTAGGTTGATTAATTGAAATATCTTTCTAATTAAAACCCCTATCGTCACATTAACTCAATCTATGGATTCCCTTATTAGATTTGAATCTAATCCGGTAGATTTATGTCGTCCTATTTCTAGGATTGCATACAACTCCACTCAATTATGCTAGATCTACTCTTAAACAGGGACTTTTTCTCCACTGAATTAAGCACATTAAACATGAATTAATATCCCAGAAATATTAAAACATGAAAGAAGCATACTAACTAAGAACAAGAATCAAGTATTTATTACATAAAAACAAAAATTAAATAAGAAGATTCATTATACGTTTCGTCCTCCCTAGGTATCAAGGGAATTTAGTTCATAATTTTGAATAGAAACATCTCAAAGTCAGAATAACCACAAGACATAAGAAACTCAATAAAACTTCGAAAGAAATTAAAAGGAGATCTTCTATCTTAATGGAGATCCGCTTCCGAGTTGATTCCGATGGTGTTCTTCATGTGTTTTCTTTGATCTACTTTGATTTCCCCCTTCTCTATTCTTCTAATTGGTATTTATAATCTTTAGAATGTTTAGAAAGCCTAAAAATTTGATTTTTTCATGTATTTGGGAAGTAGAGTGTAAAATCGACACGAGCTAGCACATGGGCATGTGGCCAGCCCGTGTGGAAATGTGCAACCCATATGGATCCTAAAACAAGCTTTTTTACCTGATTTTAGCTCATTTTTCACTCCTTTCGCTCCCAAATACTCTCCTAAGTATAGAAAGATGAATTCAAAGGATTAGGAGTATCAAATTCACTACTTTGCATAATTAATCATCCAAAAATGCTTTAAGAATGAGATTAAAAGAGTTACTTTTATAGCTTATCATTTATCAATGAATTTACTAACATGTGTGCTTGATGATACTTGAATAGACTTATATTAAACTCATGGTATTGGAAATGGTAAGTAAGCAAATGAAATGAAACATGATCATATGGTAACAATAATGAATTAAATGTTATGTTTATATATATATGGTTAATTTCATATGTATCATGAAAAAGTATGCTAACTTGTGAGTTTGGTGGTGTTATATAGGCTTTTATTATGCTTATGGCATTGGTAAAGGTTTATACTTATTCTATAAAGTTCATTATTGAAATGGTATGTTATGTTTAAAGTTTATACTAGTTTACTAATCATTCATTTCTTACATAGTTATTTTCTTTTGCCTTACAAATTATAGGAAGCTCGATCGGTTGGAAGTTCGTTAGAGATCTATCACACTATCCAGTGGACAATTCGACAGTTGTTTAGTAATTTGGCCAAGGTTTATAATGGCATGTATAGGGTGATTTGTTATGGTATTATGGTGCATGTGTTAATGGTCTTTTGGTATGTATAAGCTTTGGAAAGCTATGTTGGTTTGGTACACCATGATTCCTTACCAAGTTATGTGATTTTGGTTACTTTTAAATGCTTGTTGATATGGTTCTCTTGGCATGTTGATGATGGTTTGAAAATGATTACGTATGACATGTTTTAGTTCATATTTGAACTAGGTTATTATGTTTGGAAATGACAATATTAACATGTATAAGGTGGTTTATAATGGTGCTTTGATGAATATGTAAATGGTAATTTGGTACGATTGTGCCTTGATGTTTAAGTATGGTTGATGGACTTATAACGCTTGATTAGGCAAGTCCATTTGGTCACTTTTTTCTAATTGATGTGCATGGCATTTTGGTACAATATGTTGACCTGGAAATGGTCAATTATGTTGTGTTTTAGGCATATAATAGAATGAGGTCTTTATGCATGGAATTATGTAATGTTCACATCTTTCGGTAAATGTTGTGTTGTTATAATTGTGGTGCATTTGAATGGCATATTGGTTAGGTGGACTAGGATCTTGAAATGGCAATTTGATGTATGTTTGGGTGTTGTTTAGGTCCCCTTTTAAGTGTGCACAAATGATTTGAATGTTCATGCAGGGTTAGGTTATGAAATGGCTTGATTTTGGTGAAATTTGGGTTCATATGACTTGAAACACAGGCGTGTGACTCATCCGTGTGAAGCACACAGCTTGGTAACACAGCTATCTGTCATCTAAGAATTTCTTAAGGTTCCAAGTCAGTAAGTTACACGGCCTAACACACGACCTGACACACGGGAGTGTGGAGCAACTTTGAGAGTTACATGGCCTGGCACATGGGCATGTGATACAACCATGTGGCTCTACTCAGAGAGTTACATGGGTGAGGACACGGGCTAGGACACAGCTGTGTGTCCCTAGTTCAAAAGTTACATGGCTTGAGACACAAGCATGTGACCCTTGTTTTGCAAATTTTGCATCTTTTTCCTAAACTTTCCAAATTATTTCAAATTGGTCCCAATTTGCTTCTAAGATATTTTTAGGGCCTCAAGGGCTCAATATAGGGATAGTATGCATATGAATGAATGGTTTATGATGTGATTTATTTATGGGATGATACATGTTTAAATGTTTTTTTATTATACGTTAATGCTTCGTATCTAATTCGGCGGCAAATACGGGTTAGGGGTGTTACAGTTTCACTAACACATAACCAACAAACCAATACCTCATGTATTTCCTAAAAATGTATTGATAATCTCAAAAACTAAGGCATGACCACTCTATCTCGATTCACAAACTCGATTCTACTAACCCTTGAATTTTGGGATGTTACAACTATTGGTTATGTAATTACTAAAGAGGTTATCATTGAAATGGTCTGATAGATGATATTTTTGGTATGATCTGTGTTGCGTTATTAATATTATGTTTAGTAGTGCACTTGTTATATGTTTGATATAAAAATGAATGACATGTGGAGTATGGGGGAATGTAATGACAGATAAATGTTGAAGAAATGCCATGTTTTACACCCTGCACCACATGTTATTAGTCTTGCAGAGGTTTGGACGGGTTGTGCGGAGAATGTATATGCATGATATTTGGTTTTGCGAAGGTTTGGTTGGATGATATAGAGATATATACGCACATGTTTATGATAAACTTAGGTGGGTTCTTTTAGGTATGAAACTCTATGGAGATATATATCAACCCCTCTGGCCATGGGCACACACAAGATAAGGCAATCCTTTGGATTCCTCTTATGATTTAGGTTACGGTAATCCGCAGACTTGTTCTCTAAGCTTCATGACAAAGTTATACCTAGAATTTCTTCTTGTGAAGATCTGCGTGTATGATTCAACCATTTATGAGTTTGCATCCATGAATCTCTTATATAAATCTGTATGTATGATACTTAAAAAACATGGATCGGGTTGCACCATACATATNAAAGAATATAAAATAATGATGTATTTGGCGAATCAAATACCATGGTCTAATAAGGAACCTTTCGGATTCATTGATAATTTTTTGAAAGATTTCTTTGAACAAGTTTCATTAACTCCTTATTTATATCGAGTAGACCTTTTATTATGGATTGAAAAACCTCTTGTGACACTTCTTTTTTATTCTAAACGATAGAATCTACCTTTGCGATATATAAAAAGTGACCGGGTTGAAAATGCTATAAAAAATGAAATGTCACAATATTTTTGTTATACATGTCAAAGTGATGGAAAAGAAAAAAATATCTTTTACGTATCCACCCTCTAATCCGTGTCATGATTTATGAGCTAATGGAATGCTGCATTTTTTTTGTAATAGAAAACAATGGGTTGAAATATCTATTTATATTCTACAAGAAGTATTTTATTAAAGGCTTAAGTTGTTACTCAACAAATAAAAATTGAAATTATGAATGGGCGATATTTGAGAATCACCGTCAATACCTCGGTGTAGGTGTCTAGGATAATCCTTTGTTCCATAGTCCCGGGGATATTTACAACTAGCCAATTAAGAATTCTCAGATGTACTAGTACTAGCAAATGCCTCAAAGATGCAGTCATCGATTCTCCCGAGAGGCCACAATTACCGCGAGCAAACACATTAATTTAAGTATAATTAATATAAATTATTCATTTAATAATTTAGAATTTCTTTTTTTTATTATGATTTCGATTTTATTATTTCCTTTTCAGTCATTATTCAAATTCTATTTATTTCATTCAAGTATAGGGTTTAGGGTTATGGAATCTAGAAACCCAGACTTTTTTCATAATGTTTATGATTTTTTCAACTTTAGAGCATATATTAACTCATATATCTTTTTCAGTCGTTTCAATTGTAATTACAATCATTTTTAACCTTATTCTTATTAGTAGATGAAGTCGTAAGACTATATGATTCATCAGAAAAGGGCATGATAGTCACATTTTTCTATGTAACAAGATTATTAGTCACTCATTAGATTATTCAGGACATTTCCCATTAAGCGTATATGAATCCACATTTGTGTGTAAATATTCATCCATGGATCTGCATGTATGATTCAACCGTTTATGAGTTTGCATCCATGAATCTCTTATATAAATCTGTATGTATGACAGTCCACTAGATTTATCTTTATGATTTAAGCTATGACAATCTACTAATCTTATATTTAGTTTCAAGTTTAAGAGTTCAAAAAGACTATCTTTCATAAGAGTCAGTATGGAATCTTATCCAGGCAAGAGATTGCATGGGCTTGTTCTTATGTTCAAGCTACGAGAATTCATATAGATTATTTTTCTCAAGCCAAAACTCGCAAGAATCTCCTTTCATGTAGGAGTCCACCAAGGACTTTCTTTAAGTCGAAAGTTTGTAGTGACTATCCGCCAAACAAGAGTTTGGTAATGACTCTCCGTCAAGCAAGAGTCTGGCAGCAACTATTATTTAAGATTGAGTTCACAATAAAGAATCCACATATATGAATCTGTGATTATAATTCTGCATATAAAGGTTCGCAAGTATAGTTTGCAAGTATGTATTTGCCAAGCTCGAGTTCGCATAGATAAGACTTTATGTGTAAATCTACAAGTAAAAATTCTCCAAGTGCAAATCTCCATGCATGAGTTTTCTTTTGTCGTACGTTGATTTGCAATGATAACAATTGATAAGGTAATTTGCATATGTTCTGTTGGCAAAGAGGTAATAATCCATCTTGTATGAAATCAGTGCAAATGGGTAAGCAAAATCATTCTATATTGTAGCCTATAGCATGAGTGATAGAAATGAAGGATTGTGTCAGTGCAGAAGTGTATAAATTCTCAAGTTGAGCCAACCCCAAGGAGGACAAAGTATGCCAGGAAGATGTACAAATTATACTAGTGCAAATGATGTCGAACAAGAGATCAAATCCATGAAGTTCTCACTTATAAATTCATAAACGGTATGTTATATTAGCAACTCACTAAGTTCACTTGAACTTTCTTAGATTTTGTTATGTTTTCCAGGTATAACAATTTATATAAGGAGCTGAGGAGGGATCAAGCCAGAATTCGTTCAAGTTTAGGCAAACTTGTGTTCTTATTTGTAACATGCAACCTAAAGTTGAGCCTCAGGGTTAGAAATCTTTTTGTAACCAAGTATGAACCGTAGTATTTTATTTTCAACAAAGAGAAATCAATTCAAAATATTAAAGCTATTATTGTAAATGTTTCATAAATCTTCCTATAAGATGTTTTTGTCAATATGCAAACTAAGTTAAGTTTGATTAAATAAGGCATATTTGGTTGTTTTAGTCACATTAGTCATACAATTTTTGTTGTAATTTGCTTATTGTTTGTTTCCAAAGTTGGTGTGACATCTTGTAACCGAACCCATCAATCGAGTCAGGTATAGGGTGTTACAGATAACGTGATTGATTTTGGGGGTCTAGAATTTATCATGCTTATCGATTTGTCTTTTTCTTTTCCTAACCAGAGTCATGCCCATGAATCTTGCCAAGGATTCATTCCAAGATTTTCTCACTTCGTAAAGTCATTGTGCTCACATTCTAACTCGGGTTTGGTTCAGTTTGAGATGGCAAATTGCCTTGGGATTCCAATCTACCAATTGTTATGGAAAGCTTGGTTCTCAAAATTTTGATGTTTTTCCTTCATGTCCTACTAAAATTAAAGAGTTTTAGCAGCAAGTTTACTGACAATGTCTTCTAGAAACAAACTTGAAGTTTGGGATTGTCAAGGGGGAAAGGCGTTGGTTGGTATGATTGATTGTAATGGGGTTTCATTCTGTAGGTCAAATTAGGGTGGTCCCTCCATCCAGTTTTGTGATTCCTTAGTAATGTTATGTTGTGGGCAGCTTACGTACAACTTTTTAAAATTCTCCCAATAATCATAAAGGGACTCTGAATCCCTTTCTTGAACATCACAAATTTCCCTTCTCAACTCAATTGCTCGAGATGTCAGAGAGAACCTGTCAAGGAATAAACGAGATATGTCAACCCATGTGTTAACTGAACCAGGAGGCAAATAAAATTATGACTTTCTAGCGGAGTCAGCTAAGGAAAAAGCAAAGCTTGACGTTTAATTTGGTCATTGGTAACTTCTAATGGTGTCATATCCAAACAAATCATGTGGAATTCCTTTTTGATGTTTATGAAGGATTTCATCCTACAAACCATGCAAAGTGGGAAATAAGTGTATCAAGCTCGATTTAAGTTTAAATGGTGCATCTACAATCGGGTAAGCAATACATAATGATTGTTGTTCATTTGGTGCAACAACAATTTGCCTAATAGTACGATCAACCATGACTTCCAATTCACGAGGTGGATCTTCGTCGACTCTTGTATCACAAGGTAGTTCGTCGATGACCTCTGACAGTATTGTACTTCTCTAGTTTCATTGGCTGCAACTTCAAACCCGTCTGTAGTTTACCACCTCTTATTGTTTCTCTTTGTAACACTTAGGAAGTTTTCTCGATTCTGAGGTCAAACTCTAGTGGTTCTCTTGGATTTTACCTATTCATAAGAAAAAGTTAGATTATTGGCAATCACTGGTAACAACGCCAAAATTTGATGGGTGTCGAATCTACCAAAAAAAAATCCTATACCAAAAAGCATAAAATAAAATTTATAATTAACGGAGTAGGGTTGATCCTACAGGGATTGGTCAACAACATTCGAATTTCTTTCAACTAGGGCACTTCGTGGGCAATTTAATGCACACAACTCTTACAATCCTGCTTAAAACAAATGATGAACTTAAATAAATAGAAATCAAAGAATGGTAAAACAATAAATAAAAAATTATTTCTAATTTAAATAAAATAAACCGAATTGATGATTGTTCCAGCCCCAAAAATGACTTCAGTCTCAATTCTAGAATTGATCACGAACTATTGATGTTTTTTGTCTCACTTGCAATCTAATTATAGTAATCAATGACGCCTCAACGACCAATTCTTCCTTAATCGTAAATTAACCATAGGAACCACCTAAAAATTAGGCCTTATCAAACAAATAGACCCGAAAGTCGCTTCCGTGGTTTAATCCTTCTAGAACCTTCCTTAATCGTAAATTAACCACAGGAACCACATCATAGTTAAACCTTATCAAACAAATAGCCCCGAAAGTCGCTTCCATGGTTTAATCCTTCTGCAACTTTGCGAACTAGAAGAACTCCACTCTAATTAATGATCTCAACCGTGCAGATCATTTAAATTAGATCACTTAATCTTATGGTATCACCCAACTGTAGTCCTAATCGAACCACTCCAACTTGTTCTTCGGTCAAGTAATTTGACGCCAAATTAATTGTACTAACTGTGTATCATTCCCAATATCATGCAAGGGATCCTTCTTGAAAAGATGCTAAAAACAATACTATGGGATAATCCTATTTATCTCTTTGAAACAGAGAAAAAACATATACCCATCGAAAAGGGTTAATTCTAGTACCAAAATTTAATCGACCTTTAGTTAGAAAATAATTTAATTACACATAAAACAAAGGAACTTAGAGTTGAATAAAACTAAAAGGGAAAATAAAAAAAGAAAACAAGAAAGAAAAACAAACAGGAGCATGGAATGGCGCAAGCCAAAATATGAAAGTAAGAAAGAAATTCAATTTCGTGTTTTCTCTCCAGCAAAATCAAGGACGTCATTCCCTTCACAATTTTCAGTTATTAAATTGGGAATGAAATTTTAGTATTCAGTTCCTACACAATTTTTTAATGATAAAATTAAATATTTATTTAAATAA
>CM025253.1:30099442-30110520 GCA_013677275.1 Gossypium schwendimanii | reverse complement strand
TATATTGTCTTTATTTAAAACAAAATAACAATTTTCTATAAAGTAGACTTTTGCCCTTTTTTCCTTTTATTCCTTTTCTTCAAAGTTATTTAATGAACTGCAATTAATCTATGAGCTAGAAGCACATTTTCATTGGTGTTGTGTTTATTACAATTATGAATATGATTGATGCTATTGAAATTAATTATGAAAAATATGAATGACGAAAAAAGTCAAAACCGTAATATCTGGCTCCGTTTCTAGCAGCTGCTAAGGACATGGGAAGCATGATGGCCAAGAAAACCACCATAATCTTCACTTGAAATGAGTTGTGGGTTAAAGCCATTCTGAAGAAATCTTGTGACACAAAATAAGGGCCTTAAGCTTGGAAATATAGCAGAGGCGTGCAATGGGGTTGATGAGCAATAACTGGCACTTTGTAGCTTAGTATTTATAGACCAAAAAACATCATTGACTTAGGTTTAAAGATGTCCAAAGAATTCATTATCTGTCTAGCTATTGGGAACACATGGTTGAATTGGCATTTCTCGATCAAGTGTTGGACGAAGTTTCCATAATGTCAATCGAACGTGGCCCCATTCTATTCAAGCTATGTGTCGCCGCCATACATGCCATGAAGCTGTTTTGTATGCCATTCCTTTTTAACTCAGCCATCAATATATTTAAGTTATCAATAAAAAAATATTGTACGATATTTTACTTGCAACAGAAATGATGCATACGTACTCGCAAGATTATCAATAGTTCTTGTGCTATTAAGTAAATTAAATTTTAGAATTCAAATATTTGATTTTAGTAATTTACTAGTTTAATTGCATTTTTAAAATTTTAAGGAATATTAAATCCAACTCAAATGAAGTTTGAATTTAATTTCAATTTGATTTCTATTAGGCTTGATAATAACTAATTTATGATTACCTAATAATTCTTATAATGAATTTTAATTCGTTGTTCCATTCAATTCTTATGTTTTTTTTGTTCGAACATCAATTGGAGCATCAGTTTAGGACTATTAAAATTTGTCTTCTTTTGTTTGCATGTCAGACTTGTGTAAACTATTGAAATTATTTGTACAACAAATGAATGATGATTCGTGCAAAAGGTAACTATATATAATGAGTTTTTAATCTTATCACTTGGTCGACTTTTAAAAATAATTTTTAGAAAATAAAAATGAAAATATGTGTAAATGAGAGAACAATAAAAAATTGTTTTCATTGTTTTTCTTTGTAAAAGTGAAAAAAGATGAAAAAGGAATTGTTATGTAATACCCAAAATTTGAGCTTTTGTTTGTTAAATTTTGTCAATAAATAAGTATATGTTTATGTGGTTAAGGGTCTTATTTGTGTGTTTGAGATCGTGGTCTTCAAGTCCCATTTTTGGAAAATTTATTATTCTTTTGATTCAAACCTTATCTAGGAATGATCGGCTTAAGTTTAATTCTATGTAAATTTGTGTTAAGAATGAGTTTACTGGTTCAATGGTTAAATTTGTATTCTTTTTAGTCTTGTGTTCGAGTCTCTATGTAAGCATTAGGGGAACATTTTTATGTTGTTTTGTAATTTAGTTATCCTTTTTTTTTTTTTAAATATTGATTAATGTTTCACTTTCCCAAAATTTCCCTCAGTTTCAACATGTCTTTTTTTTTCTATCGTTCCTTTCTTTTTACTCTTCTTTGCTTCGAATCAATTTCTTTTTCCTCTTGGTCACATCGATTGGTTGTGGAATCTGTTACGTTACATTCCGTTGTGATGCTAGTTTTTTTTTTCAACTAAACTGTGCAAGTATTCTTTACTCAGTTGTTTTTGCTTGAGTTTGTTAATGGTTAACGTGTTTTTATTTTTCATTTAGAGTGAATTCCTGATTTGCATAATTCTTTAATAGGTGAATTTCTTGAGAGCAACGTTTTTCCATTGACGTATAATTCTCGTAATTGCTGTTGTATGCAAAGGTAGGTGTTAATTTTGAATTATTTTCTATCAAAGTTATTCAACGTAAATTCTGTTTGGATGCGAATTTAACGTTTTGGTTCGATTTAATCGATTAATTGGGTAATTGATTTTCGTTTTTACATTTCAGGATCATCTCTATTGCTCCTACATCAAACCCGTGTCAGCTGTGTAACGAAAATTGAGTTTCCTGTGAATGGCAAAAGTCGGACTCCATGGATGTTGACACCACAATACCATGTGCCAGGTTGTGTGATAGGTCGTGTAACTCTCTGACTTAGGTTACACGAGCATGTGTCCAGGCCGTGTGAGGGACTATTTTGATTGTGAGTCACACTAACGAATGACATGAGCGTGTGTCTAGACCGTGTAACTCTCTAACTTGAGTCAGACGAGCGTATGTCAAGCCGTGTGAGACTATTTGATGAGACACACGGGCATGTGCCAAGCCATGTGAACCACATGTGCCAATCATCCAAGTCGTGTGAATCCACACAAGCGTGTGAGCCAAAAATTGATTATTTTTTCCTAAGGCTGTAAATGTCATTCAAATCGAACATAGGCCTTCCTATAGGGTCTATATGATTTGAATTAGGCTATAAAACTCATTATCCGATAGTCTGTTACTGGAAAATTTGTTATATGAACATATATCTGATGTGTTATCTAATAAGCAAGTATGATCTATATTGTTTGAATCTGTACCACTGTATACGCATTTATGATTTATGTTAATTATGCATTTGCATTGGGATGAGATTTGTGATAAAGGAGGAAGTGTGGATAATTTAATTATCTACTGATTCTGGTGGCTAAGCACATATATATATGATTTTGGCGATTTATCACAGTCTAATTCTGCAGCTAGTCTGCAACATTCTAAACGTGACATACAGTCACTCTGTGGTGTGTAAACATGGATGGGTACTTGACACCCTGTTTGGTGTATAGGGATGAACGGAGATGGTTTGTAGTCGAAGGGGGTAAGAAATCTTCATCTGTATCTAATATGATCTGTATCTATATCTGATATCTGATATATCATTTATCTGTATCTGATATATCTTGTAACTATATCTGATATATCTTGTAACTGTATATGATATATCTTGTTTCTGTTTATGTATTTGGTTCTAAGAACTGTCTGAGTAATGGGAACCCGAAGACTTGTCTGATTTTTCTGCTTAATTGAACACATAAGTTACACATTAAGTATGAAAACTCATTTCGTTTGTTTGATTGAATTTCAGGTAACCTGCAAACTTGGATAGCTCGTCGTATTAGGATCTCGGTCATCTCTGTTTGATTACTTATTTGTTTTATTGAATTTATACTATTGCATATTTTTTCGGACTGCTACTTTTAAAGACCGGATTTTATGGGTTTTTTATGATTTTGTAAATGGCGTTGGAACATTTGAATTTTATTCTTAAAAGTTGGACTTTCCAAAAGTGGTTTAATATAGCTCTCCAGATTTGATCATAACGTCTAGGCAGGGTTCGGGGTGTTACATTTAGTGGTATCAGAGTCAGGTTATAAAACTCGGGTTGTGTTCTCCAGGCTCCTATTTTTATGAAAAGTATTTTTAGATAAAATATTTATTTGATTAATTCTAAAAATTAATTTTATGAAAGACTGATTCTGTGGCGCCGAACCTGTAAGTACTTCTTCTTTACCTATACTATTTAGCTAAAAAATACTATAGTGATTAAACTTGTTTACTTTAGTTAGAGACTGTGATATGAACTGTGAAATAAGACATCTGATAAAAACTTTGAACTGATCTATAAACTTCTGATATTTTTGGATAAGTTGATATTATGAGTTCACGCAGTAGTCTTGGAAGTGGTTCTCATGGGCATCGTGGGTGCTGAGGGGGAGCTCGAGCTGAGTCTTCCTTAATGGGAAGTATGCCCAATCTAGACACCAGCAAGACTGTTGGTACTCCTACTACTTAGATGAGATCTCAAACTCTAACGACTAGGGATGACACGCTATCTCAAGCCATGCTTCTTGTTTTAGAGAGGGTCGCTGGGACACATTTTGAACGTGGAAGCCAAAGGTCAGTTACTGAATGACTTTGGTCAAATAGTGTTAAAGTATTTAGGGGCATCACTAGAGTCACCCCAACAGTGGTTGAGTACTAGTTAAAGCCACCGAGCGCATCAAGAATGATATCGACCGCACTCCTGCATAAAAATTGAGGGGTACAATGTCTCTACTCCAAGATAAGGCATACCAGTGGTGGTTAACAGTTGAAGAGGGCACCTAGCCCGAACGTATCACATAAGATTTCTTCAAGAGGACTTTCTAAAGTAAGTATGTGGGGGTGAGTTATGTGGAGGCTCGTTTAGGGTAAGAGGATGTGGCTGAGTTTCTAAGATTGAGTAGGTATGCTCGCAATTTGGTTTTGAATGATTATAAAAATAGTATTTGATTACAAGAGGGGCTGAGATACGATTTGAGGGTTTTGATAGCTCTTTAGAGGGAGAGAGTGTTTGAGGCAACCTTGGTTGACAAGGCAAAGATAGCGAAGGAGTTGAAGAGCATTGAGCACAAAAGGAGAGATCAGGAGAAGGGTTAGAGTAAGCTTAAGAGGGATTCAAGTCTTTCTAGTTTTGTTCAGCGCACTAAGAAATAGGCTAGGTTTGATTGGCCTCCGAGGGCTGAGGCACCAACTACACTAATTAAGATTTAGATTTGTGGCAACTATGGTAGCCACTACCTGGGAAAGTGCTGAAGAGGTTGGGAGCCTATTTGCAGTACGAGTCAATGGAGCCCACATTAAAGGCTGCCCCTTCTGATCTAAGCAAGGGCAAGCTCCTGTGAAGCTTCCAACTTCGAGTTTGGTTCAACCTCTGAGGGTAGCACAATAACCACCTAGGGGCGGTGGTACGGCCAGGGGTGATAATTGTTCTTACAGAGGTAAGAGAGCTCCAAATAAAGGTGTGGTTTAGACTGAGGCACGATAGCCAACTATAATGTATGCAGCAGGACATCGTAAGGACAGAGACAACGCCAACGTTATATTAGGTACATTCTTTATTCATTATGTATTGTATTTTACTTTTATGGATATTGGTTCTACACACTTGTTCGTAGCTAGTACTGCTTCTATGTATTTGGGAATATATGTTGAGAGTACTGCTAGAGATGTTTCTATGATTAGTTCTCTGGGTCAGCCAGTTTGGGTTAATAAAGTTTATAGGAGGGTTTTGTTAGAAATTTAGGGTCTTTTGTTTTTGACTAATCTAATGGAATTGTCGTTTGGAGAGTTTGATCTAATTCTAGGAATGTATTGGCTCATGGAACATCGAGTCAATTTAGGCTATGCCTCTAATAGGGTAACTCTAAAACCTGATAGTGATACTAAGACTTTTATGATCGGCGAGCGTCAAGATTACCTCTTTAATGTGATCTCTGTTCTAGTAGCCAAAAAGTAAGTTCAAAAAGATTGTGAGGCATATATGGCATTTGTGTCTGACTCTAGTTTTGTAAAACTTTTTTTAGAAATATTCAGACTGTAAAGGATTTTCCAGATGTCTTCTCTGAAGAGTTATTGGGGATACCTCCGAATAAGGAGGTTGAGTTTGATTTTGAATTTTTGCCAAGTACCGTTCCTGTGTCCATTGCTCCTTACCGCATGCACCAAAGGAGCTTATGAAATTAAAGACTCAGCTTTAGGAACTTCCCGATCAAGGGTTCATTAGATCGAGTGTGTCCCTGTGGGGAGCATCAGTTCTATTTGTAAAAAAAAGGACGGCACGATTAGAATATGTGTGGATTATCGTTAATTGAATAAGTTGATAGTAAATAATAGGTATTCACTTTCAAGGATCGATGAGTTGTTTGATCAGTTAAATGGGGCATCTGCATTATCTAAGATTGATCTTCGTTCTGGGTACCATTAGCTCAAGGTAAGGAGGTTGATATGTATAAGACTAATTTTAGGACTTGTACAGACACTACGAGTTTCTGGTCATGCCCTTTGGTTTGACGAATGCTCTGGCTGCATTTATGGATCTAAAGAATCTAGTATTTTAGCCGTATCTAGATCAGTTTATCATGATCTTTATCGACGATATTTTGATATACTTTAAGACTGAGAGTGAGCACAATGAGCATCTTAGAGTTGTTTTGTAGATACTTTGTGAAAATCTCTATGCTAAGTTGAGTAAATACGAGTTTTGATTGCGAGAGGTTACCTTTTTGGGACATGTTTCTGCTGAGGAAATCCGAGTTGATCCTAAAATGGTTAGGGCTGTGATCAAGTGGAAATTGCCGAGTAATATGTCTGAGATTCAAAGTTTCTTAGGTTTATCGGGTTACTACTAAAGGTTTGTCGAGGGGTTCTCACTTACTGCAACTCTCATGACTAAGTAATTACGTAAGAATGTGTCTTTCGTGTGGTCTGAAGAGCAGCAAGTGAGCTTTGAGAAGCTTAAGCCCATTCTGACTCAGGCACCTATTCTGGTACAGCCTGAATCTGATAGAGAGTTTATAGTTTACAGTGATGATTCGTATGTTAGATTAAGTTGCATTCTAATGTAAGACTGTAAGGTTATGGCTTATGTTTCTCAACAGCTTAAGTCACACGAAGGCAACTATCCTACCCACAGCCTTGAGTTGATTGCATTTTCTTCGCTCTAAAAAACTGGAGGCATTATTTGTATGGTGAGGATGTATCATTTTCACTGATCACAAGAGCCTCAAGTATCTATTGACTCAGAAAGAGTTGAACTTTAGGTAGCATAGATGGGTTGAGTTGCTTAAGGACTGCGATTACAATATAGAGTATCATCCCGGTAAGGCCAATGTTATGGTCGATGCTCTTAGTGGTAGAACGATGTCTGATTTGAGAGCGATGTTTACTCACCTAAGTTTGTTTGACGACGGTAGTTTGTTCGCCGAGTTGCAGGTTAAATCTACCTGGGTTGATCAGATTAGAGTTAATAATGTGATTCCAGTCACATCATGTTACAAAGCCATCCAGAGATATCGAGTTTGGCCTAAACACTAGGGGTCCAAGTGCAAAATGAAAGTTGTCATTCAAGATGGGCCGGTTTTAAAAGCTTTTAATTAAGTTTTATTTGCATTCTTAATTCCATAGTTTCTGTTTGCATCTTATTTATGGGTTTCATATGTTATTCATGTTATAATTTCATAATTATATGCATATGGGATATTGTCATTACATTTGC
The DNA here is from genome assembly GCA_013677275.1 of Gossypium schwendimanii. Lineage (NCBI taxonomy): Eukaryota > Viridiplantae > Streptophyta > Magnoliopsida > Malvales > Malvaceae > Gossypium > Gossypium schwendimanii. The sequence continues at coordinate 30,103,370 of CM025253.1, read as the reverse complement.
TTTATATATGTGTGTGTGTTAAGATGATGCATGAGTGTGTCGTTTGTTCATATGCCTATGAGTGTTTTCATAATGTGATAAATTTGGATTTTATTCGTGTGAGTCCTAATCTAGAATTCTTGCCAAATTATGGTATGGAATGCTTAAAATAACGTCTATTTATATGTGCTGTAGGTGACTATTTGGTGGACCAAGGATAACTCTTCATCTTGTCGAATGCATGCACAAGGAAAGCTTCTAGAATATTCAAGAATTAGCCATCAATATGGTGCATGTAACCGATTATATGGTGTGTCAAATGCGTGTCTCCATGCATTTCCTAATGAAGAATAATTCATGAACGTCCAAGGGGAAAGTGCTACATAAATTCAGCACATTGAATTGTTAATATGCATGCACAAAAGGGGGGAAGAATTTACAAGATACATGCTTCTAATTCATGAACAAGCAAATTAATAAGGCACATAAAATTATGAAAATGCAGGCTGATGCAAATACATATACAGATATGGGAGATGAAGGTGAACATTCAAGGCATTTGGAGTTTTCTTCCATGCTAAGGATTCATGCATGGTTTTGGAGGGACGAACATGGTTATTCAAGTGATCCATGAATCTGATTTATTCATGCATATCATTAATTTCTTCATTCATGAATTTTTCCAAGAGACATGAACTGAATTTATTAGTTGTGTGTGAACATGTTAATGTTAAGTGTGAACATGTTTATAGTGTGTGTGAACATTTTAGTTGCTGAATTTTAATGGTCACTTAGGGTCCTATAAATAGTTTAAGTTTGGTCATTTGTTAGAGAACATCTTTCTTGAATATAAAATATATTTGTGAGATTTTCTCTTTATCGCTCTTAACTGAACTTATCAGACTCTCACGAGTTTGAGGTGTTCACCCTTTGTCTTATCATCCTGTAACCCATCCTGGGGTGCGACAATTTCTACCATACCAAGGTTCAAATTACTTGACAAGTTTAAATGGGTCAAGGTCCTCTATAACTTCAGTTCCTTAAAGCATTCGAGTATTTTAATTTCCACAATCAAATTGATCTATTCAAGACAATCCTTCCATCCAAGCTATTTTTTAAACATTCCAAGTCTCAAGAAATCGCATCAGTTAAACAATTAAGTGATGAGTCTCTGGAGTGCATTTTTGACAAGTTGAGGATAGTGGGACTTCTGATTTTGGGCTGAACGACGACAGGGTCTTGTGTTTTAGAGGTCAGATCTGTGAGCTTAACGATGCTAAGTTGAGGTAGTTAGTTTTGCAGGAAACCCATTGTAGACCTTATGCTATGCATCCTAGTGGAAATAAAATGTACAAGGATCTCTAAGAGCTTTACTAGTGGCCCAGTTGGAAACAGGAGTTAACTGTCTTTATTTCTCATTGTTTGACGTACCAGCAGGTTAAGGTTGAGCATCAACTACCTTCAGGTCTGCTACAACCAGTTAAGATTCCCCTTTGGAAGTGAGAGCTTGTGATTATAGATTTTGTTAGTAGGTTGCCTCTGGCAACCTCTAAAAAAGATTCTATTTCGGTCATCATAGATCGATTGACTAAGTCTGTTCATTTCCTACCTATTAAGATGGACTATTGGTTATAGAAGCTAGCTAGACTATATGTCTTTGAAATTGTAAGACTACACAGAGTTTTAGTTTCGATCATCTCTAACAAAGACCCACGTTTTAGTTCTCGGTTCTAGAAGAAGCCTCATGGGGCATTGGGCACTTAATTGGATTTCAATATTGCGTACCATTCTGAGACCGATGGACTATCTGAGCGAGTTATTTAGATTCTAGAGGATATGTTACGGAGCTGTGTCATTGACTTTTGAGGTAGTTGGGAGGATTTTCTATTAGCTGAGTTTGCATATAATAACTTCCAGTCTAGCATTCAGATGACACCTTATGTGGCTCTGTATGGTCGTAGTGTCGTATCCCTCTGTGTTAGATCGAGTTAGGTTAGTGTTGAGTGTTAGTTTCGATTTGGTTTCTGAGACTGAGAATATAGTTAGATTGATTTGAAACCACCTTAAAGTAGCTTTTGATTGGCAGAAATCGTATGCGGATTTAAAGAGGAGAGATATTGAGTATTCAGTGGGTGACTAGGTCTTTCTGAAAGTATCTCCTTTGAAAAAGGTTCTACGGTTTGGACATAAAAGCAAGTTGAGCCCGAGGTTCATTGGGTCTTACCACTTTCTGAAACATCTTAGACCTGTCGCCTATCAACTAGAGCTATCTCCTGAATTACATTAGATTCACGACATATTCCACTTCTTTATGTTGAGACGGTACTTGTCTGACCCATCTCACATTATTCCCGTTGAGAGATAGAGGTACGACCGGATCTGACTTTCAAGGAGGAGCCTGTTCAGATTCTAGATCGAGATGTTAAGGTCTTAAGAAGGAAAATCATTCCTCCGATTAAGATGATTTGGTGAAATCACGGCATCGAGGAAGCTACTTGGGAAGCTGAGGATTTGATTCAACAACAATACCCTAATTTGTTTGAATAAATTAAATTTTGAGACTGAAATTTCTTTTAAGGGGAGAGACCTGTAACGCCCTAAAATTTGAGCTTTCGTTTGGTAAACTCTATCAATAAATAGGTATATGCTTCTGTAGTAAAGGGTCATGTTTGTGTGTTTGAGATCGTGGTCTTCAAGTCCCACTTTTGGAAAATTTATTATTCATTTGATTCAAACCTTATCTAGGAACGATCGGTTTAAGTTTAATTATGTGTAAGTTTATGTCAAGAATGAGCCTGCTGGTTCAATTGTTAAGCTTTTGTATACTCTTCGTCTTGTGTTCGAGTCTCTGCATAAGCATTAGGGGATATTTTATATTGTTTTGTAATTTAGTTATCCTTTATTTTTAAAAAATATATTTGATTAATCTTTCACTTTCCTAAAATTTCTCACAGTTTCAAAATGTCTTTTTTTTCTATCATTCCTTTCTTTTTACTCTTCTTTGCTTCGAATCAATTTTTTCCCTCTTGGTCACATTGATTGGTTATAGAATCTACTTGTATCTACGTTTCGTTGTGCTACTAGTTTTTTTTTCAATTTAACTGTGTAAGTATTCTTTATTCAGTTGTTTTTGCATGAGTTTGTTAATGGTTGACGTGTCTATTCTTTTTCGTTTGGAGTGAATTCCTGATTTGTGTAATTCTTTAATAGGTGAAGTTCTCGAGGGCAACGTTTTTACCTTGACGTAGAATTCTCCTAATTGCTGTTGTACGCAAGGGTAAGTGTTTTTGACTTGGTTTCCATCAAATTTATTTGACATAAATTCAGTTTGGATGTGAATTTAAGGTTTTAGTTCGATTTAATCGATTAATTGGGAAATTGATTGTCATTTTTAGGTTTTGATATCATCTCTGTTGCTTTTAGATCGTGTTTTCTATGAACAGCAAAAGCAAAAATCCATGGTGGTCGACGCCACATGGCCGTGTGCCAGGTAGTGTGGTAGGTCGTGTAACTCTCTGACTTGGGTAACATGGGCGTGTGTCCAGGCCATGTGAGGGACTGTTTTGATTGTGAGTCACACGAGCGTGTGCCTAGACCATGTAACTCTCTAGCTTGTGGGCCACATGAACATGTGGGCCAAAAATTAGAAAATTTTCCCTAGGGACATAAACGTCATTTGAATCGAACGTGGGCCTTCTATAGGGTCCGTATGATCTAAATTAGGCTATAAAACTCATTATCTAATGATCTGTTACTGGAAAATCTGTTATATGAGCATATATCCGATGTGTTATTTGATAAGCGAGTATGATCTGTATTGTTTGAATCTGTACCACTGTATATGCATATATGATTTCTATTAATTATGCATTGAATCATAATCATATATCTATCTGAAATTCAATTATCTGCCGATTCTGGTGGCTAAGCCACACACACACACACACAC
>CM025253.1:29910147-29923253 GCA_013677275.1 Gossypium schwendimanii | reverse complement strand
TTTAGGTTACTAACACATAATTACAAAGGTAGTAATCTATAATGCAATTTAACCATGTAAACTAATTAATCTACCTTAAAAATAACCAAATTATCTAATATCAATCAAATTTGCATGCTTAATAAAAATCAACACATAATTTACTATTCACAACAAGTATTCTCAGTATCAACATAATACAATCACATAAAATTCAAATAAAAACAATTTTTTTCGAGTATATAAAACAAAAATAACAAACAAAACAAAGAAAACAAATAAATTAAAAATCTATGTACTCCACAAAACTTGATCGCGCCTCGGTGTACATGCACCGAGGCTATATAAACAATGCAAATAAAAGATATGGAATTGCGGTGTACTGCAAGTGTACAGGTCAAATTGTAATATAGTTTTAATTTAAAACAAAATATGAAAGTATTCTAAGGATCATACCCAAGAGATTGCCAGAATTGGAAAACGTTGCTACTAAATTAATTATTTGAAAACTAGCATTAATCTTATTGAGTTACTAATTAGTATTGCGAATCTAGAATCAAATTTAAGAAACACTTATTATAATTTACTAACTACTAAAGAAATTCATATTCCGCAATTAAACAATGCAAAGATCAATTAAATAATTAACTACTAATGAAGCCAAAATCCTAACCCAATTGTATTGTTATTACCCTTACCTAGAAATGCCCTTTCGATCTCTTTTTGCTTAAGGATTACCACCTAAGATATCCTTTTGGTCTCACTTATAGGCACATTCAGATACATGAAAGAATCTCTTTTTGGTCTCATCTGTCTAGATATTCTACTAGAGGCGTCATTTTTAGTATTCTAGCAATTTGACAAAATCAAATAACAACCAATTGAATCAAAATAAAACCCAATCAAATAATCGATTAATTAATCAATTAAGTCATACAAGATATTAATGAAAGCACACAAACTCATTCTCATCACAAACAAATATTTCATCAAACAAATGACAAAAGAAAATATAAAAACGAGATAGAGTGGAGAAAATTCTCATTGATGGAATCTGGTTGGTTGTGAAGTCTTGAATTGTCTTCGAATGCAATGTTTGATCGAAAAATAGGAATTTAATACAAAGACTAAAATAAAATAAAGAAAAAGAAACTAATACAAAATTATTTTAAAAGAAAACCTAACCTAAAACTAATCTACTTACTAACTACTGACTACTCTATTGAATTCTACTGAACATCTATTGAACTCCCCTTAATTTTGACTAAAATGTAGATTATATAGTTAGGAATTCAAGGACCAAAGTGCCTCTCAATTTAATATAGAAATTAGGGTTTAGATATGAAAAATGAACCCTAATTGCACTTGGACCAAAGTGCCCTTCAAGTTAATATAGAAATTAGGGTATAGAGATGAAAAATGAACCCTAATTGCACTTAAAATTAAAGTTAACACGCACAGGAAATCGTCGTGACGTCAGGTGTTTCCTCATTGCAATGTGGAGTCTTTTTTGGCTCTTCCTTACATCTTTCTTTAGTGTCGCAACTTCCATGGCCTATTCTCACCACATCAGTAGTAGTTTAATCCTATAAGTTGCATCTTCATATCCTGATCCATCCTCCATAACCACATAATTCTTATTAGCTATAAAATACTATAAAAACTACTACAAATTATACTTTGAGTACTTAGACTCTAAAAACATAAATTATTAATAAAATGACTTGATTTTACTTAGAAACATGCTAACATAAGTGTAAAAGGAATAGAAAAAAAATGATATGTTGATCGCACCTTGGTGTGCGTACACCGAGGCTATAAATGTAACAATTCGATTTCCAATGGTATAAAAAATTACAAGTTTGAGAAATTTGAATAGTCAATTTAGCTGAAATTGTGATTAATTAAGGCATAGGTATTAAATTGTAAAGTCCAATCGCTATAAATTTTTAATTAGGAGTGACATGGAAACTTAAATTAAAATTAACCAAAGGTCCAAATAAAAAATTAAACCATGTTTAAATATAAAGTAGTGGATGGTAGTGTTAATAATTGATTAATTAAAAAAATTTGATTTATTTAACATAAAACATGATTTATTAGTTAATTACAACTTAACCCATTTATAAAAGACAAAATTTTGGTGGAATGAGGGATAACTTCATCCCTTCCAACTAGACACCAGAACAAAATAAAGAGCTTGATGCCATTTTAGGTTTTTGGAAGCTTTTGGTTCTTTATTCAAGTAAGACTCTAGTCATTTTTATTTGATTTTTATAGATTTTTTTTTATATTGGAAGCTTGATTAAGCTAACCCAAGGATCAATTTGAGGAATTAGTGAAGTTTTGATGAGATGCAATTTTTGAAAATTGAAAGTTTTAGGTGTTAAATTAATAGAAACTAAGTTTAGTTTAAGAAACTGACTAAATTGTAAAGCATGATTGATAGTTTTGTATATTAGGGACAAAATTGAATAAAATGTAAATTTTATAGTAGGAATAAGAAATAGAATATCCCTAATGAGTAACTGTGAAATCAGATTTCAATCCGGAATGTTAAATTGAAAGTTATGTTAGTCATAATTTTAGGGGCTAAGTTGAATAAATTGAAAACTTGTATAAATTGTTCATTCTTCTCGAATTGGTTATTTGATAGAAATTGTTAATTGATAGAACTATATGTTTTGTAGTTATTTGTAGCAAACGTTGATCTGAATCCGTCGAGAGGGAAAGGATAATCCAATGTCGTTGATGACTAGCTCAAAATTTCGGTTTGTATTTCTATAATTCAGGAACCATTTATTTTCTGCATAGTCATGACATCTTTGTACTATTTGGAATTTGAGGTGAGTTATTGATGATTTGCTGAGCTGATTTGATGTGATTAAGTTTGATTATCAAGATAGAGACTAAATTGAATAGAACCAAAATTTTATGATTTGATGGATATTTGAAAATTGGTATGATATTGAGTTGAAGCATATTGTGTTATATGATAAATTGAGAATAAAAAAATGTGAATTGATATAATTGTAATGGATCAAAAATTGGTTACCCTATTAGTTGTTCAGACCAAGTCAGATGTAGTTGGCATGCAATAGGGTCGGGATATTGATTGAAAACTGTAATGCGATTTGTGCAAGTGTACACAGTCGTTCAAGTAATAAGTAAGTAAAATGAGATATTGTAATAACCCAAACCCATCTCCATCGTCGGATTAGGGTTACGAAGTATTACAAAACAATTAGAAACATTTGAGCATTTTATCAATCAATATAATAATCACATTACAAACCATTAGCATTCATGCACAATGTCCCTAAATCAAGCCTTCGAGGCTCTAAAAATAACCTAGAAAGAATTTGGGACCAATTTGAAATAGTTTGGAAAGTTTAGTAAAAATATGCAAAATTTTGCAAAATAGGGGTCACACGGCCGTATGGTCAGGCTGTGTACCTCACACGGTTGAGACACATGCCCGTTTCTTAGGCCATGTACCAATTGAACTAGGGATACACGGCCGTGTCCCAGCCTGCATTCTCACCCGTGTAACTCTTTGAGTAGGGTCATAAGCTCGTGTGCCAGACCATGTAACTCTCTAAGTTACCCCACACGCCCGTGTGCTAGGCCGTGTGTTAAGTCATGTAACTTACTGACTTGCACCATAAAGAATTCATCAGGTGACACACGACAGTGTTGTGAAGCCGTATCTCAGGCCGTTGGAACCCAGAATGAACCTTAAACAACAAGTTTACCATTTCAAGGTTACTTAGACTCTAAATAATCCATTTACCAGCCAAAAGACCTATTCAAAGTGACATTAAACAAGCTAAAAACATGTTAAATCAACAATCCTAAGTGCCTAACCAATGTATCTTCATTGATACCACAAGTATATACAATTTTACAATAAAAAGAACTATCATTCAAAGTATGTTAAATCACACCATTTAACATTCAACCAATATGCCAAACTTAGGCACCTTAGTCAAAACATTCCATTAACACATACCATATATTTGCACTAAAACATCTTCCTTAGTTTATATATCATATTAGGCTAACTAATTGCACATTAAATGATACTTTAACATTTTACATATCAAAACAATAAGGTGACATATGACCGTGTTGCCAGGCCATGTGTCTCACATGGTCATGTCTCAGGCCGTGTGAACCCAAAATGAACCTTATTCAACAAGTTTACCATTTCAAGCTTACCTGGACTCTAAAAAATGCATTTACCAGCCAAAAGACCTATTCAAAGTGACATTAAACAAAAGCTAAAAACATGCGAAATCAATAATCCTAAGTGCCTAACCAATGTATCCTCATTGATACCACAAGTACATACAATTTTAGAATAAAAAGAATTATCATTCAAAGTAGGTTAAATCACATCATCTAACATTCAAACAATATGCCAAACTTAGGCACCTCGGTCACAACATTCCATTAATACATACCATATATTTGCACTAAAACATCTTCCTTAGTTCACATATCATATGAGGTTAACTACTTGCACTTAAAGTCATACTTTAACATTTTACATATCAAAACAATAAGGTGACATACGGTCGTGTCTCAAGTCGTGTGAACCCAAAATCAACCTTAAACAACTAGTTTACCATTTAAAGGTTACTTGGACTCTAAGTAATCCATTTACCAACCAAAAGATCTATTCAAAGTGACATTAAACAAGCTAAATCAACAATCCTAAGTGTCTAACCAATGTATTCTTATTGATACCACAAGTATATACAATTTTACAACAAAAAGAACTATCATTTAAAATATGTTAAATCACACCATCTAACATTCAACCAATATGCGAAGCTTAGGCACCTCAGTTACAACATTCCATTAACACATACCATATATTTGCACTAAAACATCTTCATTAGTTCACATATCATATGAGGTTAACTATTTGCACTTAAAATCACACTTTAACATTTTACATATCAAAACAATAATAATGACATACAACCAGAAATGAACGTTCCAAAAGCTACTGAAAATGAGTGGATAGTGTGACTTGAGTACCGATTCGACCGTCAAACCTTTAGAGTATCTACAAGAACAGAAAATAACACAAGAAAGCTCATTGAAGCTTAGTAAGTTCGCAATGCTAAAATGATAAAACTTACCAAAGTAAGTACAATAAATTTTTCAATATTAATACAACCATATGTGTTCCTTTTCATCCACAATCTAAACCAGGTGAATTGGAAAATTCAATTCAAAGCTCAAATACATGACATAACCATCAGAATTACTAAACATGTTACATTACAGAGATTTACAATCCGATAAATGACTTACGGATATGAGTACATTGATATTACAACTAAACCACACCAAATGCTCATAAGAGCTAATCCATCCGGTAACATGCCAGATGCTCATACGAGCCAGTCCACCTAATAACACACTAATGGCTCTGAATAGCTAGTCCAACCGAAAACAAACCAAAACAAGGAGTATAACATGAGAGTTCCCAACAAATGCTGAACCTCAATTTACTCAGGAAACATATATATATCGCTTCACAACAATCTCCACTCCAATCCCCTATAACACACCATATCTCGATTGTACTCTATCCTGCATTCTATCCGATCCAAGTATCGAATTTCAACAACTTTTCTCAAATAACTTTACATTATTTTTACTCAAATATATCTATTATATCACATTATTTATAAATGTTAAATTATAAACTATACGAACTTACTTGGCTGAATTGTAGTAGTTGTAGAAATTTAGGGACTAATTTGTAAATTCTCCATTTCGACGTCTATCAACAGGGTCTTTATCTAAAATGTAAATTTTCTCAATTATTAGCTTACATTTCACCTTCCAATTCACTTTCATTTTATACCCTTTTATTTCTCAAATTTATGCAATTACCCTAAATTTTCACAACTTTTGCAATTTAGTCCCTTAACCCAAAAATCATAAAATTAACAATTTTTCTCAAGTAAAAATTTTAGCAGAATATACTATGTCCTTAAACAGTCTGTACCAAACATCAAATTCACAATCAAACCTTGAAAATTTTGACATTTTCATAATTTAATCTTTAAATAAAAAACTAACAAAAATTACTTCACAAAATCACCAAACAACACAATCAAAACTTCAAATACATAGTTATCATTAAAAACATTCAAGATTCATCAATGACAACTTCCAAAATTTTTAATAGATTCAAAAATGAAGGTACGGGCTAGCTAGACCTAGTTGCAACGATCTCAAAAATATAAAAATTACAAGAAACGGTTAAAGAAATCACTCACATGAAAGAGGCTGAACTTGGCCGATTCTCCTAGCTTAAGCAACCATGAGTATTCAGCTATCAAATAAATAAAATGAAGAAGAAGACTTATTTCTTACTTAATTTTGTTTTGATTTTATTTTAATTACAATATTGCCATTAAAAGTTTAATATTTTTATCATTTTTAATACTAAGCAAACAAGTTAAATAGAGCTAAATTACCGCTTAGATCCTTTCACATTTAATTTTCAAGCTATTTAAATCATCCAAATTCTTTAGTAACTATGTCTTACACCTTTTACAATTTAGTCCTTTTTCTTTAGTTGGCTATCTAAATGTTAAAAATTCTTAACCAAATTTTAATACTACTCTAATGACTCTATAAATATTCTAAAAATAATATTCACGAGTTGGCACGACAAAAATTTGTGGTCCCAAAACCACTGTTCGATCATCACTGAAAATTAGGTTGTTATAACTCTCCCCTCCATAGGAAATTTCGTCCTCTAAATTGTTACCTGAGAATAGATTTGGATACTGTAGTTTCATCGATTCCATGGTTTCATGTATGGTTTCTTCTGTTCCATGACGTTGCCACAAGACTTTTACTAATGATACCTATTTATTTTGCAGTTCTTTAACTTCCCGAGCTAAAATTTTCACTGGTTCCTCAAAATATGTCAAATCTGGCTGCAATTCAATCTCTCTATGAGTAATTCCATGTAAAGGATCAGGTCTATACTGTCTCAGCATTGAAACATGGAACACATTATAAAGTTTCTTGAGTTTAGAGGGCATAGCTAATTTGTACGCTACATGGCCGTTATTTCAATAATCTTGTACGGTACGATAATCTCGAGCTCCACTTTCCTTTCCTGCCAAAATGTAGAACTTTCTTCCACGGAGAAACTTTTAAAAATACTTGATCACCAACAACAAATTCTATATCTTTTCTTTTTAGGTTCGAGTACGATTTTTAACAATCAGATGTAGCTTTCAAGAAATCTCGAATTATTCAAACTTTTTCTTCAGTTTCTTGGATCATATCAATTCCCATCATTTTGGATTCGCGCAATTCAGACCAATACAACGGTGTTTTATACTTTCTTCCGTAAAGAGCTTCAAACGGTGGCATTTTTATACTAGTTTGATAAATGTTATTATAAGTGAATTCAGATAATGGTAGGTACTTTTCCCAGTTACCTTGAAACTCAAGTATACAACATCATCGCATATCTTCCAAAATCTGTATCACTCATTTTATTGCCCGTCTGCCTAAGGATGAAACGCTGTACTGAAATTGAGTTTAGTGCCTAAAGCCTCGTGAAATTTATTCCAAAATATCGATGTAAACCTCGAATCACGATAAAAAATAATGGATATTAGAACCGTTTGCAACCTTACAATCTCTGGCACATATAATTTCAATAAATTTTCAAGTGAGAAAACAATTCTGACTGGAATAAAGTGTGCTGATTTAGTCAATCTATCAACAATCACTCATATCAAATATTTATTTTTTGGAGTTATAGGCAAAATGGATACAAAATCCATCGTGAGTCGCTTCCACTTCCACTTAGGAATCATGACAGGTTGTAGAAAACCCGAAAGTACCTGATGCTCCGCTTTTACCTACTGACAAATCAAACAAGTACCTACGAACTCACAAATTTCATGTCTCATACCTGACCAACAGTACATCTGTTTCAAATCACAATACATCTTCATGCTACCAGGACAAATAGAATACGTACTACTATGAGCTTCAGAAAAATATCACATTTTAAATCTAAATCATTTGGAATGCAAATCCTATCACGATAATGCAATGTATCATCATCATTAAGACTATACTCACTAATCAAATTATTCTGAATCAATTGTCGCTTCATTATCAATTTTGGATCGTTGTTTTCTAACTCTCGAATTCGCTACAGAAACAGGGGTTTAGTTCTCAATTCTACTAGTATCGAACCATCTTCATTCAGAACTAAATGAGAGTTCAACATTCGAAGTTTAAACAATGATGACTTTTGACTAAGAGCATCCACAACCATATTAGCCTTTCCTAGATGATAATCAATAAACCTCTTTCAGTAGCTCTAACCAATGTCTTTGTCTCAAATTTAGTTATTTCTAAGTCATTAAATACTTTAAAATTTTGTGATTCGAAAACACGTGACATTTCTTGCCGTATAAATAATATCTTCAAATCTTCAAAGCGAATACAATTGCAGCAAATTTAAGATCATGAGTAGGACAATTTCTTTCATGTGGCTTTAATTGTCGTGAAGCAGAAGCTATTACTTTCCCTGCCTCCATCAATACACAATCCAAATCATTGAGAGACGCATCACTGTAATCAATATATGCTACCCCAGACTCAAGTTGAGGCAACATTAGAGCTTCTGTCAAGATGCTTTTCAGCTGATCAAAACTCTGTTGGCACTTATCAGACCAAACAAGCTTGACATTTTTCTACAGTAACCTGGTCATCGATAAAGCAATAATCGAGAAAATTTTAACAAAATGATGGTATTAGCTTGCTAAACCCAGTAAACTTTACACTGCAAAAATTTTTTTTAGAGTTTTCCAATTCACCACAGCAAAAAATTTACTTGGATCAACTCAAATCCTGTCAGCTGATACTATGGAACCTAAAAATCCAACCTCGCTAAGCCAGAATTCACATTTACTAAACTTTGCATACAATTATTTTTCTCTCAAAGTTTGTAACACGATTTTGAAGTGTTGAGCATGCTCCGATTCTGTCTTGGAATAGATCAATATATCATCGATAAACACAACCAAAAATCTATCCAAATGAGGCTACAAAACCTGATTCATTAAATCTATAAAAGCAACAAGAGCATTTGTTAATCCAAATGGCTTAACTAGAAACTCATAGTGACTGTAATGAGTTCTGAAAGTAGTCTTTGACACATCACAGTCTTTAACCCGCAACAGATAATACTCAGATTCGAGATCTACCTTCTAGAAAACTGTGCCACCTTTTAATTGGTCAAACAAATCGTCAATACATTTCAAGGGGTACTTATTCTTTATTGTAACTTTATTCAACTGTCTCTAGTCTATACACAATCTTAAAGGGCCGTCTTTTTTTTTTCACAAATAGCACATGTACACCCAAGGGAGATACGCTCGATCGAATAAACCCTATGTCTAATAATTCTTACAATTGTACTTTCAACTGTTTTAATTCAGCTGGTGCCATACGATATGGTGATATTGATATCGGCGCAATTCTAGAAACCAGATCAATCACAAATTCATTTTCTTGGTCAGAAGGCAAACCCGATAACTCTTTAGGAAATACATTAGTAAACTCACTAACAATTAGTAAGTGTTCTAACTTCGACTCTGAATCTTTGGTATAAAGGATGTATACTAGAAACGCTTCACTACCTTTACGTATCAATCTCAGTGCGAAAATAACTAAAATGATTCTAACAATACTATTTGGCCTGTCTGATTAAATTGAAATCATTTCTCCCATCTGACATTTCAAATTAATCTGTTTCTGTTTACAATTTACTATAGCATCATGTAATTATAGCCAATCCATACCCATAATAACATCAAGTTCCCAAAATGGTAGTAACATCAAATCAACAGAGGATTCACAGCCTCTAACTTTCAGTGGACATTTACGACAAACTAAGTTAACTAACACACTCTGACCTGGTGGATTAGTAACTTGAATATCATATTCAGTTAATTCAATAGGTAGTTTCTTTTCCGTTACTAATGTAGTGAACATATAAGAATGAGTTGACCTAAGGTCAATCAGTGCGTACTTAGTAACATCAAAGAGATAGAATGCACCAGTAATCACATCAAGTACAGCAGCTTCCTCTTTGGCTCGAATGGCATATGTGTGAGCAGGTGCTCTAGTCTCTGACCGAACAATAGTGTCTTTTGCTCCCGTAAGAGTAGCCCTAGCAATATTGTTCTAGCCTGGGCATCTACCTTTCTAAGATGTAGACATTTACTTTTCAATATGTTCTTCATTTTCCTTTAACTATTTTGGACACTTTCGAAGGAAATGATCAGTCGATCCACATCTGTAACATGCTCCAAACTTAGCTCTACATTCGCTAGGATGAAGTTTTCCACAATGTTTACAACTGGGCTTCAGAGTGTTCTGTACACTTCCCACCCTATCAATTGGTTTTGTAGGAGATTTAAAATCATGCCGAATCGATTTATTTATGTTCTGATGCTTAGACACTGAAGTAGATTGATTAAATTCCTCTCTAGTCTTCTTTGCAAGTGGTACAAAAAATGACTTAGAAGAACTTCCCTTATTAAACTCTCGATTCTATCTATCCCTTTGTATCTTGCAGTTGTACACTTCTTCCATTTTCTGAGAACGACCAGATAAAACAACAAATTCTCAAATTTCATTACCTCTGATCATCATTCTAATTCCATCATTTGGGCCATCTTCAAACTAGATACACATCTTTTCTTCAGTAGCCACAATTTCTCAGGCATATTTACTGAGATACACAAAATATCTCTTGTACTTAGCCACTGACTTATTTCCTTATCGTAACTTAAGAACTTCCCTTTTTTTCTTGTCCAAATATCATTTTCTAACATACTTCTTTATAAACTCGATCTGAAAGAAATCCTAGGAAATTTTCTCTCTTAGTACCACAACTACCAACGTAGTCCACCAACTGTATGCTTCCGCTTTTAACAATGAAACGACACATCAAAGAAAAATTAATGGGAGAGTAAACCATTTCTTCAAAAAGTCACAAGATTTTTTGAAGCCAATACTCAGTTTTAACTAAATCATCTTTCGATCTACCTCGAAATTCTTCAACACCATATTTCCTAAGCTTCTCTATTGGAATATGTCGACTAGATTTAGTGACAGGAAGAGGTGGATGTGCAACAGAGGTATACTAGGGGGTGGAGGTCGTTGAGCCAGTGTATTCATTTGCATAAACTCATTGAACCACAACTTCATAAACTTGAAAAACATGTTTTTAAGTTCATGTTCAAGTACTTTTGGAATCGGAATATTACTACTCGTCTCTTGATCTGAGGTCGGTATATTACTATTATCCTCATCATTGTTAGCACGTTTACATCCGTCTAACATCTTTACAATCTAAAAGAAAAACACAGGTTAGATCAGATCAACATGTCACACTATCAAAAGTTTATATGACATGTAATTCTAAACATTTCACACTATACATTCAGTTTGAAAATCGACTAAACTGTACCTCTGATACCATTAAATGTAACACCCCTACCCCGTCTCGGTGGCCAAACTAGGGTTACAGAGTATTACAAAATAATCAGAAACATTTGAACATTTTATCAATCAATATAATAATCACATTATGAACAATTCATACTCATGCACAATGTCCCTAAATCTAGCCCTAGACGCTCTAAAAATATCCTAGAAACAATTTGGGACCAACTTGAAACAGTTTGGAAAGTTTAGTAAAAATATGTAACATTTGCAAAATAGGGGTCATACGACCATGTGGTCAAGCCGTGTAACAATCGAACTAGGGACACACGTCGTGTCCCAACCTTCGTCCTCACCCATGTAACTCTCTGTGTAGGGTCACATCGTCGTGTCACACACCCATGTGCCAGGCTGTGTAACTCACTGACTTGCACCCTAAAGAACTTATTAGGTGACACACGACCATGTCGCCAGGCCTTGTGTCTCATAAGATTGAGTCACATACCTGTGTCTCAGGCTATGTGAACTGCAAATGAATCTTAAACAACAAATTTACCATTTCAAGCTTACTTAGACTCTAAGTAATCCATTTACAAGCCAAAAGACCTTTCCAAAGTGACATTAAACAAGCTAAAAACATGCTAAATCAACAATCCTAAGTGCCTACCCAATGTATCCTCATTGATACAACAAATATATACAATTTTACAACAAAAAGAATGATACGATCTGGCTCAGGATAATTGAGTCGTTTCACATAGTTGCCTGATCATCGACGAGAAGTTTTCATTTTTGTGTCTTATGAAAATTGAGTTATGGAGATGTATAAGCGGAAGCAAGCATTTTTGGGTTCAAAAGATGGCTTTTGGAAATGGATAGGTTCAGTTTTAAGAAAAAGAAAATAATTTATAAATTGATAGAAAGAAGAGAAAACGAGTTAGAAAATGAAATGAAAGAAAAAGACGAGCGAGAAAAAGTGAGGAATGTTTCCATTAAACAACATGTGAGTTTTCCTCGTGTTGTTTCTCCTCAGGTTTTTAAAGAATCGATTGACAAGTTTCGACTACAATACCTTTCCATGGATAGAAGGTTCACTTTGGCTGAAAAAGGTAATGTTCTCAACGATCCTAGTTCGCCTATGCCAAAAGGTAAGCAAGGTATGAATGTTGAAAATTTTAAAGCACCTCTACCTTATTCGATTGTTGATGGACACATTGTTGATGATTTGYTCTTTAGAAAGAATCTGAACTTTGACGTGGTTACTTGTCATTCTTTGATTGATGATGATCCATTTGTTTTGTCTAATGATAAGAAGATTCTTACTTTTGAAAAATATTATTTTAATGGTATTGGTTGTTTATCTTTAACTTGCAATGGAATGCATGTTTTGGATGCGCAAGATGAAAGTCCATATAAATTATTCATTTTAACTGATTCCGTTGAAAAGGAATGGAAATGTATTGTTGAGTATGGTATTGGCAAGATTTTTGATGAAGAAAGAATAAATCAGCACCAACAAAATCTAGAATTGAGTGATCAAAAGTCGACATATCATTTGCTTGGTTGTGTTGATCATGTGGATTATCTAATTTATGGTGTGAAAT
>CM025253.1:29891969-29910047 GCA_013677275.1 Gossypium schwendimanii | reverse complement strand
AAAAAAAATAATCTCGAAGTAAACATGATTAAAATAAATAACAAGAGGAAAAACTAAACTCTATTCAGTTCAAAAGCCTTTTGGACCTATTCTGACTGATTTAGTTCATCGGCCTTTTAGATTTTTTCTGAGTGATGCCCTCTTCCATTCTGCTTAATGCTTATTTTGCTGTTGGGTTCCTAAGGTGGCTGACCAAAGAATTTCCTTAACAAAGCTTTTGTGGCAAAAGGAGGAATGAAAATGGGTGGCTATGTAAGGAAAGGAAAAGGGAAATGGAATGTAGAGAAAGTGCTAAATGAGAGAAGAGAAGTGGGTGTTGAGGGATGATTTGAGAAGTGATAGGTGCATGGAATTTATAGGTAAAGGTAAGGGGGTAGAGTTTGCTAAAAATAGCATTTGAACTCCTTCTTTTTCTATCACACATGGCCGGCCATATTTCAATGAGAAGGGGATGACTAAGTCTCTTCATTTTGAATTCAAACCAAGGCTATTAATAGCCATAAAGTAGATAGTTTCAACAGTAAAGTAGTTCGGTTGATATCTAATTATTTTCCAATTGTAAGAACCTTCAATTAAAGACCCCAATGAGTGCTTTTGGGCTGCCACCTACTTGTGCCAAAACTAGGCTTTATACCCCATTTGTTGGACAGTTTCTCAGTCTAATAATGTAGCAGACATGTCCATCTTTTAGCACCTCTTTTACTGGGTCAAACTATCAACCTCATGACCCAAATCGCATGGTCTTGTCGTCCATATGAACTAATTTGTGCTTGTTCGTGTTTCATTCATATTAATCACATCTTAAATAGTCCTACATAGTGAAAAATCACATATTAATAAATTAAGATGAAGTAATATAATATAAGTACAAAAATTATGTAATTAAGTACAATTTCACATACTTTATAAATTCATGCCCAATATTACTAATTAAGTAAAATTCACTTATTTTAATAACAATTACTCAAGATAAACAAAATTATTAAGTAAAAAGATGGTAAAAATACATAGAAATACCTTATATAATTTTGAGTTTACAAAAACCATCATTGTTAGGCAATCCAGGGTGGTAGTATGTACTTGTATAGTGTCATCATTGCTGGGTAACCTAGGGTGATGAATCCTTGTATCCATTCTGAGTCCATGTTTGGTTAATAGGGTTATAAATATACAAATTGATTGAATGATGAATAGAGTGAAATGTAATTGAAATGTGATATATATATATATATAACAACCTGTAAAAGAATTAAAAATGAGCATTAGAGGCTGAATGCGTATGAAAGAGTTGTTAGCCTGTAAATGGTTGGAAAACATATATGGAATTGAATACAAGGCTGCAATGTTGATGTTGACAAAAAACATAATTAATTACCTGAATGAAATGAATGGTTGGTGTCAAATTGGTTTGTATACAAAGTAATTTAATGTGTTTAAAATGACTATATGTATGCTTATATCTTATTGGAGATAATTGAAATTAAATTACTTAAGGATTATCTAAGTATTGAATATAAGTTGAATGTGTGCATCTGTTTTTAGCTTATTTTATTTATTTTGGATATATATTTTCAACTAGGCGTATATGCTCAATGTATGGTTTTTTTCTTCATGCGTAGGTATAGTTGACCCCCGAGAGTTCGAGCAGTAGATCCATCATCTAGAAATGATCCCCGACTCAATAAAGTTTGATATATTTGTTTGTTAATAGTGTGGTATGTGCCTAGTTGAGTCACTTTTGTTTTAAAACTATATCTATGCAGACTTTTGAATTGAATTGGGAATATGAAATTGTTCCATGTATGCAATGTGTAGGTGAACTAATTAATTGGTTTGACATGTGCTAAAATATGGTAATGTAAATATTATGGAAGAATAAGTATTTACATTTATATATGTATAGGATTTAGATGAAATGCATTAGGTAAAATTGATAAACTTAGTTCATTATAGGTTTGAATGTATAAGTTTGAATGAATTGCCTTGCTTGTTTGAGTTTTTAATGATAAGGCATTAGCCTAGTTTGCTTAAGGTTTTGATGTGTTTAGATTGGTGTTGGAATGTTTCTTATAATAGCTAAGCATTAGGGTGAATGTATGTGATGATTGTAATATTGCAGGATTTGGGCCACATAGAAATTACAAAAATAGTATATGACGTTGTGACTTCAAATGTATGTTATCATAACGAGATCAACACCCCAAGCCATGACATGACAAGAAACCCCATCACCGTTATAAGGCCAAGTAAGTATGTCACGTCGAGACATCAATCCTATAATTTGAATCATTTATAATTTGATCTTAATTTTATCTCGAATTAACATTAAAGCTTTCATAAGCTCATATAAGACTTGAGAATAGATAATTATTTTATCATAAGCATATATTACTTGTATTTTAATATTAACTTGTATACATTATATTTAAAATGATAGTAATTACTTTGCCAACAAATGTGACATCTTATAACTTGGTCCTGATGATCAAGTCAAGTATGGGGTGCTACATTTAGTGATATTAGATCTATAGGTTTAGCCGATCCTTAGACTAAATCAAGCTCAAAATTAAATCTAGAGGTAGATGTTAAAGTCGAGTCGAGTTTGACTCAGGATTTGGATGCTGATTGAAATTTCTTCTATTTTATAGTTGAAAATGTCATAAGAATTGAGAAATGATACTAAGAATGATATTTATAGCACTGGTCGCTCTACTAGGAGTGTGAATAGGTTCGGAGTCAAGAAGTTTTCAATATAGAGTATGGAGTAAAAGTGAATGGCGTCAAAATGAGTAGCTCAACTCAAAGCATTTCATCAATTCGAGCTAATAATCTCCTGAACAAAGGCTATGAAACATTTCTAGCCTATATTAGTAACTCAAACTTGAATGAAAGTCATATAACTAATATACAGACTGTGTGTGAGTTTCCTAACATGTTTCATGATGAATTGTCGAGATTGTCTCCTAATCGAGAAGGTGAATTTACGATCGAAGTTTTTCTTGCTACAACTCTTGTATTAGTTGCTCCATATTAGATGGCGTCGACAGATTTGAAAGAGTTAAAAGTCCAATTGCAAGATTTACTAGATTGAAATTCAGTGCTTTCCATTGAAGAATAACTTTAATCTTTTTAGGATCAAATCAAATCCCTTCAGCTGAAATTACGTGCCCCAAGAATACCAGTTCCAACAACCAGAACTTGCATTTACTAAGTTTTTTGTAAAGTTTTTTTCTCTCGTAACACTTGTGATACAATTTCTCAAATGTTTATCGTGCTCAGCTTCTAAATTTGAATATATTAAGATATAAAAAATAAACACAACCATGAATTGATACAAATAGGGTTGGAAAATGCAGTTCATGAGATCCATGAACTTTGCAGGACCATTTGTTATCCTGGATGGCATCACTAAAAATTCATAATGATCGTACCATGTATGAAACACTATTTTTGGTACGTCACTATTCTTCACCTTCAACTGATAATATATCGACCTCAAATATGTCAACATAAAGACGAAGGCACCCTTTATGAGAAAATATGTCAACATGTGTGAGCAACTCTAATCATTGTTAGCTTGTGTGAACACTATAGTCCCGTGTATCCAAATTCAGTTTCCTATGGTTCTCTCAAGCAAGAAAATGATAACTTAACGAAAATAAAATAGTTGAAATGATTGAATATGATTTAAATTTCATAAGTTTTCAAATTGAATATGAATTGGATGATATATGATCTTATATTGGATTGTTGTATTTATATATGTAAGTGATGTTTTAAGTTTTTGTTATATTAGAAAACTAACATATTGGTTGAATTGTTTTAATCAATATCAAAGTTTAAGGATGCAAAAGGATGTCATGTTATGTACCAATATGTTTTAAATGTTAATTTGTTGAAATGTCAAGGTAAGTTAAGTAAATTTCATATAGATTTACTAAGAATTCAATATGCTTAATCTGTTGCCTCCCTTTTTCCTTGTAGATTACTGACTTGCAGAACGTGTCAAGCAGATCAATGAGAAGCTCACACTGTCCTGTTATTAATTTGATAGCCTTTTAATTGTTTTGAAGCTTGATTTTGTGGCATGTATATATGTGTTATGTAATTATTGAACCTTGAAAGTTGGTATAATTTGAAACCTTATAAATGCTTGAATTTGGTAAGGTTAATACTTGGTTGAATTGGTGTGCTTTTTATGAATGTATATCAGTAATTTCTGGTGATTAAAATGGCATGTTTGAACATGGATTGAATTGATTGGAAGATGATATTAAATTTTTAGATAGTTGAATAAATTATTTACAAAGTGAATAAGTTGAAATGGAATGTTTTTATTTTGGATTGAATCAAACCAAATTGGTAAATTGATGTGTATTGTAAATAGTTTGTTTGGAAGTATTGAATTTGAACCAAGTGACATTTTACCAAAAACAGGAGCTCAATGGAATATTTTCAGTATTACAATACCGCTCCTTGGATATCTCGATATCAATCCCAAATTATTTTGTAAACTTTGTAATTTGGTCCTCAGGTTGGAAAGACTAGCTACTTCCTTTGAAATCATGATATCAAGCCCTAGTTATTGCGATACCCACCTGATATATTTTATTGTTTAGATACTTCTTTGGTATCTTGATACCAAGCCCTGGACATTGCGATACCCTCTTCTTATATTTTAAAAATTTTTAGCATAGTCTTATTCCATGGTCGGGTTAACAAAAAAGCTATCGTAAGCTCGATTAAGACTAGGAAATGATTGTATATCATGATGTGAAGGTCTTTATAATATGAATGCATATTTGAATGATGTTTTTGTTGTATATTTGATCGTAGTTGCTCTGAAAACACATGTGGCATCCTATAAATTGGACCCGACGGTCGAGTTAAGCAAAATGTGTTATATTTAGTGGTATCAAAGCTATGGTTTTGTCAATTATATGACTTAAATGTAGAATGTATTGAGTCTAGAAGTACATGCCACAATAGCCTCTGATAGTGTGATGCCTTCTTATCTAAATTGACTCTGTTTTCTTATAGATAAACCATGTCAGTCTAATCAAATCATGCCATATCAAACAAAATTGATAGTAACATTCCTACTTCAGATCAGGGAGCTGCTAATAGTGTACTATAACACTGAGTTTGTGCAAGTGTACATAGTCATTATCAAGTAATAAATAAGTAAAAGAGTTATCGTCTTCATAGGGACAAAATATGTTAATCAGTATTTTGAAAAAAATAATGTTTTATAATTTGGTGGTAAAACACAATAATTTTGAGTGCTTGAAGGAAAAATAAATAACTAGATGCAAAATTATCCTAAATGAAAATTAAGATAACTATGATGAAAAATGGACAAGATGGATTTAGTAGCAAATTCACAAGATTTAATGACAATAACATGAATAATCTAGAATAATTACAACAATTAACTTGGTTCATTTTCATCTTGTTCACAATGTTTCGAAAAATGTTCCATCGCAACTCAATTTTTCATGAACTTTTTAAAACCAATATTAAGTCCTTTTGGAATCTTTTACTTAGAAAAACATGCATACTACCATAATCATATTTAACTAAGGGTTTCTTAGGATTTATGTGAAGTACTAAAGATAGATTAGGTTTGAAACAATTTAATCACACAAATCTAAAAGTTATGAAAGGTAATAGAGCTCTCTCTCATTATTACAAACCTTTAATTTAATCAAGCTAGGATCTAAATTAAGTATGCACCTTTCAATTATTGTGTCCATTAATCATCATCTGGCTAGGATTGATCAACTAATTGCATTCAATCACATTTTAATGAATGAAATACATGCATGATTTTAATTGAAAGCATGATTGATTGGGCATATAACATCATGAACATAAATCAAATGAACTTCATCAAATTAACGTAATCATTCTTGCTAAATAAAATTAAGCTATCATCGTTAATGAAAAACTACAAAGCAAATTGCAAGCATGTTGAACAATAATAAAGATTATGGAAAAAAAATCTAAAGTAATTTCAACAATCCTCCAGAAATTGATCGGGGTGGCTTTCCTTGTAATTGCTCCTTTGCAAGATGCTCGTCAAAGTGGGCAACCAAAAGAGAATTTTCTCATGAATTTCTAGCTAAATGGAGGAAAAATGGTTGGGTTATGCGTGAGAGAGAAAAGAAATATGTGAGTGAGGGATTGAGAGATTACTGAAAGATGATTACTGAGGGATGAGGGGTGTAAAAGGTGGTATTTATAGTAGAAGGATGGCTAAAAAGTTAACTAAAAATAGTTTGAATATCCCTTAAGGTTCTCTCACTCTTGGCTAGGCATTAATTGTGAAAAAGAGAAGTTGTTTGTTGCTTGATTATGCTTGATTTCATGCATGAATGAAGCAAGAAGGTGGAAAATTTGATGGGTAAAAGTTGTGTGCTGATTTTTAATTGTTTTACAAGTGTAAGGACCTCTGTATAAATCTCCCAAAAGCTTATTTTGGGGCTCATATTCCCTTGTTGAATTGGGCTTCTTTTCCCCATGCTTGGATGGTTTTATAACCCAATTACTTGTCAAACTTGTCCTTCAATTAAACCAAATTTAACTGAATCAAAGTGACCTTCTCTTGACCCAAGTTTTCTTGTATTTTCTATCCAATGAAGGTAGAATAAAGCTCATGTCCATGTATAATTAAAATAAGCTTCACAAATTATTAACTCCATGGTCCTACTACAACAATTAAATACAAGAAATTATTATGTAGTATGAAATAATTAATTTTTGCAAAAATTTAATACATAAAATTGCATATTTTACTAAATCATGCCCATTATCTCAATATAAACAAAATTCACCCAATTAACTATCAAATAGTCGAGAGTTAACATAGTTTTTAAGTAAAAAGGTGTCATAAACAACTATAAAAAATTTATATAATTTAGAGTTTACACACCCGAAACTTAATCCATTGCTCGTCCCAAGTAATGCAAAGTAAAAAAATTAGATGAGGCAATCTTGTAACAAGTTTAAGTATAATCAACTTTTGTGCATAAACATACATCAACAAAGTCATGCTCACAAACTCTTTTTTTTTTGATAAGTTGCTCATATGCAATCATTATTTCAAAATTTTATACTAAATGCAGAAAAATGCTAATATAAGTCATAGAGTGCATGCTTTTCAAGGTCATATATAACATTTACCATTCAATCAAAGTTTCCTTATCAATTTGACAAAACAACCACAAGGTTTAATTAGTGGTCCCATATGTTGAAATTAGAAATTCCTCTATACTAATGTAGTCGGCATAATTATCAAAATCAATAGGTCTTTTATAAGGTTGTAATGGGGCTAGGCTTAAGCTAGGGATAAAGAGAAGTAAATTTTTAGGTTTAATAATCTCAATCCTAACTTGCCTTAGATCTTTTCGAGGTGCATCCTTCCTACTAATGGGTTTTAACACCCCTAAACTTAATTTTGAAACATATGCCCAACAATACTTCTCAATAATTGAGTATTTATTTTACTCTTTGTTCTTGAAATTTGAATAGGGATTTTTATCTCTCTTTTTTTCTTTCATGAACATATGGATAACATGTACATCTTTCTGAATTTTTCCTCAAATTTTGATCATCAAGACAAGTATAGTTAAGATAGGTGCAAAAATGAGATACAACTTAAAAAGATAGTAATATGGCTCATAATGTAGGTGCATAGCAACAATAGGCTTTAAAGGATCAAACTAAGCTTTCAAGGGTTAAATTAATATGGTAGGGTTGAAAGGCTCAAACGATCGAAAGACTGCTTAAGTAGCAAGTCTTTCCTAACAATTCAATCCTAGACATGTTCATTAACAGTACCGTGCTACTTTGCTTTTTATTAGGAAGAGGCATTGAGCTTAATTTATTCATGTTTGTAATTTCCTAATTATTATGTGAAAAAAAATACTAACTAAAATATAAATGCCTAAAAATAAATACAAAGAAAAAGAAATTTCCCCCTTTTCAATTAGTGTCATCTTCCATGTCTTTCTCCTTTCCCTTCTTGGTTGCACTTCATTCCACAAGCTCTTCTTGCCATGTCTTGAAGATATGATGTGGAAACTAAAGAAAAAATATTTAGATAAATTATTAAAAGTATTTTGTAGGAATCATCTCTAATTTTTTTCATATCTCCAATAAGCCTGTTGTTGGATATGCATGAATTTCCACATATCCATCATAGTTTAAAATTCAAATTTCTTCATAGTGTTTGAAGAAGTGGGCATTGGAATGGTCAACTCAGGATTAACCCTTGGCTCCACTGGTTCAACAACATTTGGTTCTATCCTCAATTCAGGGTTGTTTGGCTCCCCTTCAGTTTCTACTTCTTCTATTTTGTTTGCCGAGTCAGCTTTCGATTCAGATTTGGTTGGCAACTCATCAGATTCTGGTTTGTTTGGCTCAATCTGGTTCAACAGTTCAACATTCTCCACTATTCTTTCAAGATCATGTTTTGTTATGCAACCTTGAACATAACGACCTTTCAAGTTCACTTTTTATTTAACATGAGCCCTTAAGCAAAGTGAAGTAATCAATGATGGAAAATAAACACTTCCTACCCTTTTTTCTAGCATAATCTTGAGTTTCCTTAAGAATAATTTTCCCATCATACAAAAAAATTAATTTTTCCATCGATATGGTGTAACTATGTGAGATAGGCATGAAGCTATATCGAACAAAGTAGAAACAAACCTTAGCCACTGGGTTGTAACAACCCATTTTCAATGTTGTCAGAGACAGTGGTTTCGGGCCCACCAAATTTGACGAGTAAATTCCTAAATATTATTATTTAATATTTACGATTCAAATATGATTTTAAAAAGGTTTTTGATTTGATAATTTATGTTATATAAGCGAGTTATTAAGTTCAAGTGGTATGACCCTAAGGTCAAGTGGTTTTAAAAAATGAGGTATCAGGACCTCGTTTCTATAAACCAAGCTATAAATATTTTTATAGATATTTACAGAGTGTCATTAAGGTGGTATTAAAGTTTTGTTGAAAAATTTTAACATTTCGATAGTTAATTAATTAAAAGAGACTAAATCATAAAAGTTGAAAAAGTTAATCACTATTTGTTTAAAGGTGTTAAATTGATTAAAGAATTATATCTAGATGGCCTTAATGGGTAAATTACCCATTCTTTAGTTGGTGGACGTTTAAATCTTCATTTTCTTTTAATTTTATGTGTTTTATATGTTATTATATTATTAAATGATAAGAATAAAATAAAGGTTAATAAAATAAGAAAACATAATAGTTTTCTTCCCCATTTGGTTTTTTCATGGGAGAGTTTGAAGTTTTGCCAACCATGTTTCTTTATAGGTAAGTCCCTAAGCTACCCGTTTCTAATTATTTTGATATTTTTGAGATCGTTCCAGCTAGCCCGTATCTTCGATTTTGAATCTGTTAAAGATTTTGAATGCTGCCATTGGTGAATCTTGTGATTTTTTTATGTTAAATGATGAATTTGAAATCTTGGTTGATAATTAAAAGTATTTTGTTGAGTGATTTTTGATGAATTTATCGATTAAGGACTAACTTGTTAAAATAGTAAAAATACATTGATTTGATGTGAAATTAAAATAAATGATGGTTGTTTTGGGTGCCATGAACATTTGACTAAGCTTAAATTTGGAAAAAAATGGTTAATTTGCATGTTTTAGGCTTAGGGACTAAATTGAATAAAAGTAAAACATAAGGGGCAATTTTGCAAAAATGTCAGAATGACTAAATTGCATAAAATACATTGTTTTATTGCCTAAATAAATAGATTGACTGAAATTATTAATTTAAATCAAGATCGGGTGGAATATCGAGGAGAATGGAAAATTACCAAAATGCCTCTGTACTTTGACATTTCTACAATTTAGCCAGGTAAGTTGTAGGAACTATAAACACTTAAATGTGAGTTGAATTGACTGTTTAGTGTGCTATTCTATTGTACATAGATTAGCAAATAGATGTTATTATCCAATTTATTATGTCATGAAATGATAAAATTAAACGACGTACGACGACTATCGAGCTTGGTTTGAACCTTAGGAATTCATAGGATACAAATGACATGTCATTAAGGTTTACATGATTCAGGTGCTAGTGCTAAATGTCCTACCAATGGCTGAGTTCTGGCATGTGTTGCGGATGCTTCACAGCTTGTGTGAGCAGTATCGTGTAGCTACGATCCGACCCACAGCTCGTGTGAGTAGGCCCATTTTCACAGCTCGTGTGAGCATATATGTACATGAATTGAAAAATTACGGTTATATGAGTTAGCACACTTTGTGTGAGCTATCCCTATAACACCCCTAACCCGTATCCGTCGCCAGAATAAGGTTACGGAGCATTACCAAAAACTTTTAACTTAAAACATTTGATTGCAATAATTTATAAAAAATTATATTCCATTCAAACACATGCATAACGTCCCTTTATCAAGCCCTCGAGGCGTAGAAGCACTTTAAAAATGATTCGGGACTGAATCAAAAACATTTAGATCTTCATGGAAAAAGATAGAAAATTTTATACTATAGGGGTCACACAGCAGTGTTGCTCAGCCGTGTGACTCACACGCCTATGACACATGCCCGTGTCTTAGGCCGTGTGGGCATTTGAAGTAGGGACACACGGCCATATCCCAGCCCGTGTCCGTGCCCGTGTAACTCTCTAACTTGGTTCACACGACCAAGCCACACGCCCGTGTGCCATGCCGTGTAACTCTCGAAGTGCTACTTATAAAAAATAATAGGCTACACACAACCGTGTCACGTGACTGTGTGTCATACAGAGCTGAGACACACACCCGTGTCTTAGGCAGTCTGGACGAGAAATAGACCATTGCCAAGTCATTTCCTTCACCCTAAACATGCTCACACATCCAAACCATTTGTACCTATTTCAAGCATTCAAAAATGTACCTAAAACATGCATAATGCAGCTAAATTAATATGGTATCTATCCATAAAACCAGTTCCCCAAAAGGCACCTCAATCACAAAAACCAAACATGTTTAAACATTTGCATAAGTTTAACCATTAAACAACCACACATTTCTCATCTAATCTTCTTACCAAACTTACCACCATGGCCACATGTCAAAATCATATACAAACATACAAAAATGGTCACTAAAACATACATCAATTTCACCATTCTAACATCAACCATGAAAGCACCAAAATGCTAAGATATCATTGATTATAAAAATACTTATACATGTACATATTTAACCATTTATCAATTAACTTGTTTCTACATCAAACATATCAAAATTACCTTACCATTGGAACCACTTATCACATACATTAAAATCATTTAAATGTCACCATTCTAGCCATTTCCAAATAGTTCCAACAACCAACATATATACATACCAAATTCTGTCCAAATGGTCATAATTCAACCAAACACACTTGACTAAATTTCATATCAAAACATGTCCTAAATGATCACATTGCAAACATACCAACTCTTACCACTTTGATCATAAAAACCATGCATCAATTTGATCACATGCACACCAACCATTAACCATAAAAGTTCGAAAAGCACATCAATCATCAAGGCATCAAAATAACATAAGTTTCACAAGTTCATAGTAACAGTACATGCCATTATCATCAACTAAACTATAGACATATTCCACCTATACATGCCATTGTAACCACTACCAAAGCATCAAAATCTACAGATAAAATCGATGGATAGTGTGGTGGATCTCCGACTAGCTTCCAACCCGATTGAGTTTCCGGTAATCGATAAGGTAAAGAAAAATAACTACGTAAGAAATGTATGCTTAGTAAGCACATATAAACTCTAAGCATAAAATTCCATTTCGATAATAAACTTATTAAAATAGACATAACCTTATGCCAATGCCAAAATTCATAAATATATATGATTATTGAATTGTAAATGAGTAAATTCATTAATATCACATATACTTATAATTCATAACATGAATGGTTTTATGGGACATAACGTATAACCAAAAACCTTTCAATAAGATTATACACCTTTCAATTTAGTTACTCTCCATTTTGTTCCCAATGCTTATTATAAGCCTAAACGACATTATCAATTCCATACTTAGTGTATTTATCCATGTTATAAGTACATCCATTCATAGTATACGTAAAATTTCTCATATATAAATACATAGTATAAGTATATCCAATTATGTACTTACCGTTTCATTCCCTTTCTTACCCGTTTCATATGCATAATACAAGCATGTTTTCCATGTATCACCATTCCAAGGAGTTTCATGCATACATACCTTAATTCATATTGAACACTAACCAATTAATTTGGGTAACACATATGACTTAAACATAGCATTAACCATAGTCACAAGTTAGTGATTAAACACATAACTTAGCAAAAATCACCACATAACAAAAATCACTTTCGTGGATATCGCATATAAGTATTCATACTTTTCATGAACATGGCTATACACACTTTAATCATCAACAATTCATACCTTTCCATACTTTCATAACATTGCCAATAAGAACACTTTCTGTCCCTTCCTTTTGTATGCCCGTTGAACCACTTAAAATAACATCGGACGCAGGAATCTCACACACTGTGTGCTAACATATGGTCGAAACCATTTCTTTCCTTTTCCTTTACATAGATGCTCTCTGTTGAGCCATAAATTGGGCTGCTCACACAAGCTGTCGATCAGAATGTAGCTACACAGTGCTGCTAACACAAGCTATCTAATATCCACAACACATGCCAAAACTCAGCCACCGGTAGGACGTTCAAGACCAGGACCCGAAACATATTAACCTTAATGATATGTCATTTGTATCCTATATATTCCTAAGGTTGAAATGGGGCTCGATAATCATCGTACGTCATTGAATTTCTTTCGATTCTTAACAAGATAAATTGCATAATAACATATATATATTGATTCAATCACAACAGAATCAGATATTAACATTCAATTTAATCTACAGTATACAAAATTCAGTTCATACGAACTTACCAGACTAAATTGCAGAAATGTCAAAGTATAGGGGCATTTTGATAATTTTTCATTATCCTTGATTTTCCACCCGATCTTCATCTAAATTAATAATTTCATCCAATCTATTAATTTAGACAGTAAAAAATTACATTTTATGCAATTCTGTCATTTTAGATAATAACTTTTTTTATTTTAATTTAATTTATCAAGTTACCATTTTAACCTTCGCTAATAAATAAATAAAACAATAGTTTCATGCCCATAATTGTCCACTAACTCCTTGAATGGTCTAATTACCATTTAAGCGGCTTTTCCTCAATTCAATTAACCATTTAATCACTCAAATCAAATAGTGATCAAATTTTATATCTTTTACGATTTAGTCCTTTTTAATTAATTAACTATCGAAACGTTAAAATTTTTCAATGAAACTTTAATACCACCTTAATGAAACTCTAAAAATATTTATAAAATATTTAAAGCCCAATTTATAGAAACGAGGTCCTAGTAGCTCATTTCCTAACTTGATATTAAAACTTGATACTATACACAGACTTAACTGAACAGCTTTGATGTTCTCCTGTCATAACTTTATCATTAGCAGTACAATAATCGAGAAATTGCCAACAATCATCGGTCAAAACATAACTGAAAGAAAACCCAGATTATCAGATTCCAGGCTCATTAAATAATTCATAGCGTTTAGCTAAAGTTTGAAATTTTCACAATAGACTCTAACTGATGTTTCCGATGCATCTGCATCTGAAACTTTTAATCGATGAATGTTCAATTTCACGAAAAGCTTCAAATAATATCATCTGAATATAAGTGCTATAAATATTACTATCAAGACGATTTTAATCCATAATGACATTTCCTGGTTATAATTGATCTGATAGATATATTTTAGTATCATGTCTTCTAGAATAGGAATCCCTCATTCTGACTGTCCGTCAATTTACTTGTGAATGCGCAAAAATTTATACCCAGACTTGGAGATAAACTCAAATGCATATAACTCAATTAAATTTTCAAATGAATAACTCGTTTTGATTAAAACAAATGAGTTAATTTTATCTATCGGATAAAAACATTTCAGAACAATCTTTTCTTCTTATTGTCAAGACAACCCAGACATACCATCTATCATAATTCCGTCAGACTACTAATCAAAGACCTTTACAAAATGCATTAACTCAAATGAAATGTAACATCCCATTTTAACTCGTTGACAAAAATTGAGATTACCTGAGGAATGGGAACCAATATACAAGTTTAAGCTCGATCTTACACCGTCTACACTTTTGTCATTACCTATCCCTTTCATGAAAGCTAAAAAAGGGATATATAATAAAACTATTTCTACTACTAACATCGAAACTTTGAATTATTCTGAAGCCGCAACTGTCGAATGAATTAAAACCATAGTACTTTAATAAGACTGACGTTACAACTATATAGATAGAACAATACCCCAACCATGAATAATGCACTCTGAAATAGATGAGGAAAACGAAATGTAATCCTAGTAACAACCAGTGCAAAAACACAACCTCTAAAAACTTGAGATCTGAATCACTGTGCTCCCATGATCGAACCAGAAATTATAATCGTAATAGATGTAATTACCTCTGACCAATTAATATCCTTTATAGATGAACCATGTTTAATAGAATAGACTATACGAATGATAAGAAAATTGAGGTAATGAAATCCAAGATGTGGAGCTCTACCGAATTTCCAAGAATACAACCCATTTTGAATGATAAAGAGATTGATGATACCCTAGAGAAAATCTAGAACAATAATATCATTCATATGCACTGGAATCAGTTGTGACAAAGACAACATAAATTGCATATATATAATTCAGAGCATCAACTAGTAGAAGAAATAAAATAACATCATATGAGTCTTATCGTTGAATCTTCTACCAAACATAATAGAATAGAATGCCACAGAAAAAATAGAGTAATGCCAATCATAATCAACCAGACTAACAATACTTTCGTCTAACATTATGGTTAGCTAGTATTCTTTTATGATAAGAATCACATCTGAAGATGAACAATTGCATATACCTCAAGGATAAAAGAACATATAGAATACCCAGAAGAGATTATCATAAGATACTCGACCATTAACCAACTACAGATTTCTCATCTAATTTTCTTACAAAACTTACCACCATGACCACATGTCAAAATCATATACAAACATACCACAATTCTCACTAAAACATACATCAGTTTCACCATTTGAACATCAACCAGGAAAGCACCAAAATATTAAGATACCTTTAATCATAAAAATGCTTATACATGTGCATATTTAACCATTTATCAATTAATTTGTATCTATATCAAACATATCAAAATGACCTTCCGATTGGGACCATTACTCACATGCATTAAAACAATTTAGATGTCACCAATCTAGCCATTTCCAAATACTTCCAACAACCAACATATATACACACCAAATTATGTCCAAATGGTCATAATTCAAGCAAACATACTTGACTAAATTTGATATCAAAACATGCCCTAAATGATCACATTGCAAACATGCCAACTCTTTCCACTTTGATCATAAAAACCGTGCATCAATTTGATCACATACAGTCCAACCATTAAGCATCAAAGTCCCAAAAACACATCAATCATCAAGGCATCAAAATAACATAAGTTTCACAAGTTCATAGTAACATTACATGCCATTATCATCAACTAAACAATAGAGATATTTCACCTAAACATGCCATTATAAGCACTAGCAAAGCATCAAAATATATTGATAAAATCGATGGATAGTGTGATGGATCTCTGACTAGCTTCCAACCCTATCGAGTTTCTGGTAATCTGTAAGGTAAAGGAAAATAACTACATAAGCAATGTATGCTTAGTAAGCTCGTATAAACTTTAAGCATAAAATTCCATTTCGATAATAAACTTATTACAATAGACATAACCTATGCCAATGCCAAAATTCATAAATATATATGATTATTGAATCGCAAATGAGTAAATTCATTAATATCCCATATACTTATAATTCATAACATGAATTGATTTTATGGGACATAATGTATAACCATCAACTTTCTATTAGATTATACACCTTTCAGTTTAGTTACTTTTCATTCTGTTTCCAATGCTTATCATAAGCCAAAACGACATTATCAATTCTCGACTTAGTGTATTTATCCATGTTATAAGTATATTCATTTATAGCATACGTAAAATTTCTCACATATAAATATATCATAATACCTTCCAATTACATACTTACCGTTTCATTCCCTTTTCTTACCCATTTCATATGCATAATATAAGCATAATCATAAAAATCAATTATATCCAAAAGCTTGGCATAAGCTTAAGCACATCAATAACACATGTTAGTTCATTTAAACATGATTCATATGAACTTGACATGGATAACCATTATACTTAAGCATAATTCAATTACATTTACCATCCATCACCTAACATATCTTGTTTTCCATGTATCACCATTCCAAGGAGTTTCATGCATTCATACTTGAATTCATATTGAACACTTACCAATTCATTTCCGTAACACATAAGACTTAAACATAGCATTAACCATAGTCACAAGTTAGTGGTTAAACACATAACTTAGCAAAAATCACCATATAATAAAATAACTTTCACGAATATAGCATATAACTATTCATACTTTTCATGAACATGGCTATACATACTTTAATCATCAACAATTCATACCTGTCCATACTTTCATAACATTTCCAATCGGCCCGTTGAACCATTTAGAATAATATCGGATACGTGAGAATCACACACACTGTGTGCTAACATATGGTTGAAACCATTTCTTTCCCTTTCCTTTACATAGACGCTTTTTCCTGATCCATAAATGGGTCTGCTCACACAAGCTATCGATCAGAAGGTAGCTACACAGTGCTGCTCACGCAAGCTGTCAAGTATCCGTAGCACATACCAAAACTTAGCCACCAGTAGGACCTTTATGCTAGCACCGGAAACATTGTAAGCGTAATGACATATCATTTGTATCCCATATATTCCTAAGGTTCAAACGGGGCTTGATAATCGTCGTACGGCATTAAATTTCATTCGTTTCTTAACTTAATAAATTGCATAATAACATACACTTCAAAAGTCTGTCATAATAACATACACTTCAAAAGTCTGTCATTGCTTAGAGTTATGTTGTGTTAGAGACCATGATTATTTTAACAAACTCTTTTCCCGGGAGGAGGATTGAAGTGTTGACCTCCCCCTCTTTGCATTAGTGTTTCTTTCTTCGACTTCTCTTGTTATTCTTTGGAACGGTCACATGATATCATCCAATCTCAATGTGCATCGAAATATCTATGGTGGTGTTGTACGAGATCTTTCTCTGTTTGCTATGGGAATGGGAACAGCTCTTTTTTCCTATATCCGCTTTCAGCTATGCTATATAGGTGTGCTACGGCATGAAGAGGAGGCGCATCGTAAGTACGTAAGTAGCATGCGGAGGAGCTAAGATAGGCCCACACGTTTTCTGAAACGCATTTTCGGAAAAAAGTACAACAAAAGAAAAGGAAAAAAAAGGAAAAGCAATGGATAATTAACGGAGATTGCTCGTCCTGCTCGAGCCATTTTTGAGGGAGCTGAGGGAGGGAAGAATGCAAATTGACTCATGTAGCTTCTCACCAATTGTAACATTTACTTCTTTTTTCAATTTTTCCTAGGAGAATATCACCGGGTTAGGTTTCCGTAAAGTACAACTAACTATGGACTTTTCCCATCCCCCTCCATGTTCTGGACACTAAGTCCTTGCCAAGGCCTTTTGACACGGGATCAGCCAGATCTCGTCTGGACTCCACATACTGACTGGAAATATTCCATCAGTAAAAATCCCTCTCACATACATCAGACACACTAGTATGGATTAACTATTGTAACACTAACTGTACCATCTCAGCATGGCAGCTTTATTGTCACAATATATTGTCTAGGCCGGCAACAATTGCTCCATATTGGTACTTCTACAAATATGTTCCTGAGCCACTCTACTTCTCTTCAAG
>CM025253.1:29875389-29891625 GCA_013677275.1 Gossypium schwendimanii | reverse complement strand
CGAAATATCTATGGTGGTGTTGTACGAGATCTTTCTCTGTTTGCTATGGGAATGGGAACAGCTCTTTTTTCCTATATCCGCTTTCAGCTATGCTATATAGGTGTGCTACGGCATGAAGAGGAGGCGCATCGTAAGTACGTAAGTAGCATGCGGAGGAGCTAAGATAGGCCCACACGTTTTCTGAAACGCATTTTCGGAAAAAAGTACAACAAAAGAAAAGGAAAAAAAAGGAAAAGCAATGGATAATTAACGGAGATTGCTCGTCCTGCTCGAGCCATTTTTGAGGGAGCTGAGGGAGGGAAGAATGCAAATTGACTCATGTAGCTTCTCACCAATTGTAACATTTACTTCTTTTTTCAATTTTTCCTAGGAGAATATCACCGGGTTAGGTTTCCGTAAAGTACAACTAACTATGGACTTTTCCCATCCCCCTCCATGTTCTGGACACTAAGTCCTTGCCAAGGCCTTTTGACACGGGATCAGCCAGATCTCGTCTGGACTCCACATACTGACTGGAAATATTCCATCAGTAAAAATCCCTCTCACATACATCAGACACACTAGTATGGATTAACTATTGTAACACTAACTGTACCATCTCAGCATGGCAGCTTTATTGTCACAATATATTGTCTAGGCCGGCAACAATTGCTCCATATTGGTACTTCTACAAATATGTTCCTGAGCCACTCTACTTCTCTTCAAGTAGAGGTATATGCAATAAACTCTTATTCTATGAAGGAATGAGTTATGTTTATCTGCCACTTTGTTTTGATGAAATTGCTCCTCTCCTAATGGTGAAGACCCAGGCAGGCACCGACATAGAATATTCATGATCAGAATTCCAGTCGCATCATTGTAATCCTCCTCGATCATAGCAGGGTTCAAAACCTCGGTGCTACATGTAATCCATTTTTTTACCTCTTAGCTAACTCATAACTCTAGTCAGAGCACTCCACTGCTCTTTCCCTGGATTACTTGAGTTCTTGCTCAACATCTCCAAAGTAAAAGCTATGTCTGGTCTCGTACAATACATGAGGTACATGAGACTCCCTATTTCTAAGAATATTCAGTTGAGCTACATATCTTCAAATCTAAAAGGCTTTGTTCCGTATCAACTTGATTGATACTGGGATCATTGGATTACTTAAAAGTTGAGTTGATTCAATAGATAGACTACTCTTTCACGGAAGAGAGAGGAAATTGATTCAATCACAATAAAACCAAATGATAACGTTCAATTTAATCAACAGTATACAAAATTCAGTTTATACGAACTTACCTGACGAAATTGTAGAAATGTCAAAGTATAGTGGCATTTTGGTAATTTTCCATTCTCCTAGATTTTCCACCTAATCTTGATCTAAATTAATAATTTCATTCAATCTATTAATTTAAACAGTGCAAAAATGTATTTTATGCAATTTTTTCATTTTAGACATTTTTACAAAATTTTCCCTATAGTTTTACTTTTATTCAGTTAGCCCCTGAGCCTAAAACATGCAAATTAATCATTTTTAACCAAAATTGAGCCTAGATGAATACTTATTCTATCCAATATAGCCCATTATTTCAACAATTTCACATTAAATCTTTGTATTTTTACTGATTCAACAATTTAGTACCTAATCAAAAAATTCATCAAAATCACTTAACAAAATACTTTTAAATGTCAACCAACATTTAAAATTCATCATTTAACACAAAAAATCACAAGATTCATCAATGGCAACATTCACAATCTTTAACAGTTTCAAAATCGAAGGTACGGGTTAGTTGAACCTAGTTGCAACGATCTTAAAAACATAAAAATTATTAGAAACTATCAAAAATCACTTACCAAATTAACTTGTGAAGTTGCTGAAACCTCAAGGTCTAAAAGTGGTGCCTTTCTCCTTGCCATTTAGTGAAGAAGACATGAAAATGACGATAATAAATTTTGTTTTTATTTAATTTAATTTAATTTATCAAATTACCATTTTAACCTTGGTTAATAAATATATAAAGCACCATTTTAATGCCCATAATTCCTCCCTAACTCCTTGAATGGTCTAATTACCATTTAAGTCCATTTTCCTTTATTCAATTAACCATGTAATCAATCAAATCAAATAGTGATCAAATTTTGCATCTTTTACGATTTAGTACTTTTAATTAATTAACTATCGAAATGTTAAAATTTTTTAATGAAACTTTAATACCACCTTAATGACACTCCGTAAATGTTTATAAAAATATTTACGACTCAGTTATAGAAACGATGTCCCGATACCTCATTCTCTAAAACCACTTGACCTTAGGGTCTTACCACTTCAAATTAATAAATCATTTATATAAAAAATCACTAAATAAAAAAAATTTTAAAACCATTTTTGACTCATAAATATTAAATTATAATATTTATAAACTTACTCTTCAGATTCGGCGGTCCTGAAACCATTATTTTTTACACCTTTGAAAAATGGGCTATTACAATCTCTAGTATCCAACGATATTCTATTCGGTTCAATGGGCATGAATTGGAAAGGAAACGATAAATTTTCAATATGAGAAAATATAGGTATACATGAAAAACATTGAAATGATGAGATGCATGGAAAACATGTTATGTTATGAAGGATGTTATATCCAAATTGAATCATATTCAAGAAAAATGGTTAGTTGTGTTGAATTCATGTGAAATATGTTCAAGTATGCTAACATGTGTTGTTGTTTGATGCTTAGGCATGTGTCAAGCTATTGTTGGATTGTATTATGTTTACTTATAAGTTATGCATTGAAATGGTAAGTGCCCAAATGAAAATATGCTTGTGTTCATGAAAGAGTGGTATTGTTTAAATTATGTAATTTCTTATGAAATGGTTTATCATGTGCTTAATTCCAAAAGAGCTATGTTTAAATGTACTAGCTTGTGGCTATGGTTGATGATATGCTTATGTCCTATGTGTTACGCATATGGAATGAGTGTGGAAAGGTAATGAAATAGTAAGTTCTTACTTAAAGTGTAAAATGATGAAAAGAGAATGATGAGTTAAACTAATGTTGTTGTTTAAGCCAAAGAAAGTAATGAATTGCAAATGAAAATATCAAAATTTGAAAGGGTTTAAAGTTTTATAAAATCCTACTATGCTAGGGATGATATTTATATACAATGCTATGGATTTATTCACTTTGTGTGTTATTGAATATGGTTTCATGAATCTTACAGTATTGGAATAGGATTATTCTTGATATGTATAAATTTAATATTTAAAATGGATTGAAATGACTAAATTTTATACGAGCTTACTAACCATACATTTCTTATATAATTCTTTTTCCTTTACTTTTCAGATTATCAGAAGCTCGATCGAGTTGGAAGCTAGTCGGAGATCCATCACACTATCCACCGATTATATCGGTAGATTTTGATGCATTGGTTAAGCTTATAATGGTAAGTATAGGTGGAATATGTCTAATGTTTAATTGATAAGTTTGATTTATATATGTGTCATTATGGTTGATGATTATGGCATGAAATTTTACCTTGGATTTGAGGTATTTAAGGTACTATTGATAGCTTGTTGGTTGTGTTAATATGGTCAAACTGGTGTATGTTTTGAAATGACCAAAATTGGTATTGTTGTTATGTATCAGTTATGTTATGTTTCTACATGAAAACAAGTTAAGTGATAACTGGTTAAATATGCACATGTATAAGTGTTTTGGTTGATGTTATAGCAATTATGTTTTACCTTGTAATTATTGTATATATATGTCACCTTATGATGGTTGATTTTATAGTCTTTTTGATGCTTAAATGATGGAAGTTGAAATGATATTTAAAATGTGTGTAATGGATTGTTCTTTGACATGGTTGAATACAGTCATTTTGGTATTTTGAATGTAGTGGACATATATGGCTAATGTTGCTAAATGTCAAATGGCCAATTTGGTATTTTGTTGGTGTGAATTTGATAGGTAAATAAAGTGGTAAGTTTTGGCATAAACTTAGTTATAAGTTGATTGAACTTTTGGCTAAACTGTGCATATGGTTATACATGTTTAATTATTGTGGTTGAGGTGTCTTTTAGGCATATCGGTTGTATGCACATATACCTTATTGGTTTAGCTTGTGGGTGCATTATTTGGTGAATTTTGATTGCTTATTTACATGTGGAAAATTGGTTGTAGGTGTATGCATGATTGGGTGAGAAAAATGGATTGGAAATGGCCTATTTTTCGTCCACACGACTAGGGACACGGGTGTGTGTCTCAGCCATGTGTGACACACGGCCATGCGACATGGCCATGTGTCCCTTGTATCTTTCAAAATGTTGTAAGTCAGGTAGTAACATGGCCTAGCACACGACCGTGTGAGGCTATTTCGAAGGGTACACGGCCTGGCACACGGGCATGTGGCTTGGCCATGTGACCCAAGTTAGAGAGTTTCATAAGTATGGACACGGGCTGGGACATGGCTGTGTGTCCTACTTTGAATGCCTACATGGCCTGAGACGCGGGCATGTGTCTCAGCAATTTGAACCCAGTAGTTTAAAAATTTTCATTTTTTTCTTAAAAATTCTATATGTTCCTGATTTAGTCCTGACTTGGTTCTAATGTTTAGGTCCTCGAGGGCTCGTATAAGGGACAATATGTATGTCATTGATTGGTTTTACATTGATTGATGTTGTGAATGAAATTTTTTAGAATTTTGATAGTATTGAAACATAATCTCTGGTAATGTTCTATAACCCTATTCCGATAACAGATACGGGTTAGGGATATTACAGGTTTAAATACTCCCTCCAGCAAGAATGACT
Source organism: Gossypium schwendimanii (assembly GCA_013677275.1). Taxonomy (NCBI): domain Eukaryota; kingdom Viridiplantae; phylum Streptophyta; class Magnoliopsida; order Malvales; family Malvaceae; genus Gossypium; species Gossypium schwendimanii. Next base: position 29,886,823 of record CM025253.1, on the reverse strand, counting down.
ATCGTACTTACTTATAATCCATTGGGACCCCGAATTTGTAACAACATTAAGTACTTGTTGTAGAAAATCCCAATTGATATTTTTCATCATGGTAGAGTATTCATGTTCTTCAACATTAGGTAAGTTAAACAAATCATTAATGGAATTAGAAGTAAGGAATACCTTCTTTTCATGAACAAGAACCTCTTAGCATCTGTCGTGGTCAAAGTGGCAAAGAACTCTTGCACGAATTCCTCTTCAAGCACTCATCGTGCATCACCGTATTGATTCCAATTTAAAGCATCAATTATTTCTTGAATTGACAACGTCATAATAATCTTATCATTGCTCTCCAAATTGAAACCCTTTTTCTGGCATCATGGGTTGATTTTTGAAGATAGAACCAAATCTTTCCCTCACTTCCTCGTCTTGAATCACAATTGGATTTTATGGTGACTAGGTGTTGTGATAGCAAAACATTGTGGCGGCAAAAGGTTTTTGGTAGCTAGATAGGTGAGTTGCGATGATTGATGTGGTAATGGGATTGCTTCGACAAAAAGTTTGCAGCAAAAGGGAATATTGGGGAGAAGTTTCAGGATTTGAGGCCAACAGCAAGGAGAAAGAAATTAGGTGGCTAAGGTTAAAGATAATTTCTTGAATGGTGTGAAAAATATGACGGTAAAGATGGTTTTGTATAGTAGTAGATTAGGGTAAATTTATAGCAAAAATTTAGCGAAAAGGGAATACCTGGGCGCCAAGGCATGGAGGGAAGAAAAGGTGGCCTCAAATTTAGGGTTTTAAGGAACCCTTCGGATGATAATAGGTGGGTAATTTCCTCCTCTTCACTATTCTAGGCCTCGAGCCCAACTGTTCTTAATAACTAAAGTTATCTTAACAAAATAAACTGATTAGTACTTGGGCCAATTCAACCCTCTTATTATACATAAACAAAATAAATTAAAGTTGAAAATTAAAAAATAAAATAAAAATTATTTTTAAGCTACTTAGAAAATTTCCATCCCCTAAAATTACATCAAATTAAATTCCTAGGAAAGGTTGGATAGATCACAAATGGTCCTGTTTAAGTTCCAATCTCCTTAGATAGAATTAGTTTAATGTTCTAATTCAAGAAAAACAATTTCTAAATATGCCATATATTAAAAATAAAAATAAAAAAAATCAAGGGTCTGTTAAGTTGAACGAGGTTTCAATTCACTCAACTTCACCATCCCAATAGTGTTTGAGATGTTAACCATTAACTTTAAATGTTCCTCCCTTGTTTTCGTGTAATTCTACTACTCCATATTGATAAAATTTGTAAATGATGTATGGCCCAGTCCATCGGGATTTGAGCTTCCCAAAAATTAACCTTACCCTTGAGTTAAATAACAAAACTTTTTGACCTCCTCTGAATTCACGAGGTTGTATATAGTTGTCATGCCATCTGTTAGTCTTTTCTTTATACATCTTGGTATTCTTGTATGAAAATAACCTTAAATCCTCATGCTTATCAAGCTGTAACATTCTTCTCTCACCATCTTACTTTAGGTCCAGATTTAATTGTTTCAAAGCCTAGTGGGCTTTACTCCCCAACTCAAGCGGCAAATGACATATATTTCCAAAGACAAACTGATAAGGAGTCATTCCTAATGGTGTCTTGAAAGTTGTTCGATAGGCCCATAAAACATCATTGAGCCTTCGAGACCAATGCTTTTTTATTAGTTTGCACCACCCTCTCAAGGATTCCTTTGATATCACGATTCACTTGTTCAACTTGCCCATTTAACTGTGGATGATAGGTAGTGGCAATTTTGTGATTCGCATCATAAGCAACCACTTAAGTCATTTATTTACAAAGTGAGATCCTTCATCGCTAATTATAGCTCTCAGAGTCTCAAATCGTGTAAACACATGCTTATGTAGAAATCGCATGACAACCTTAGCATCATTCGTTAGATACGTCTTGGCTTCAACCCACTTGGATACATAATCCACATCTCGTAAAATATACTAATTACCATATGAAGAAGAAAACGAGCCTAAAAAATCAATGCCCCATATGTCAAATAGTTCTACCTCTAGAATGTTTGTCAAGGGCATCTTGTTCCTCCTTGGTATGTTTCCATTCCTCTGGCATCTATCACAATTTTTCATATATTGTAACAACCCAAAATATGACCTAAAAGTTTTAGGGGTATTTTAGGGATTTTAGCTTTAACAAGCTCGAGAATTTCGTTAGCATGGTATACAGAAATGTTTTTCTCTTATGGTTTTTAGAAAATCAAGTCGATTTTTGAAAAAAGGTGTTTAAAAGATCATTGATTTTGAAATACGGATTGATTTGTAAAAGTGTCTAAGTTGTGAGTTTTAAAAAGACAGTTAAACCAAAACTTTAAAAACACTCTATTTCCCCTTCCATCTAAATTAAGGTCACTATAGTTTCTCCATCATATTTTACTGTTGCCGTCCTTTGAGTTTCTTAATCACAATTCTTCAAATTTTGATTGCTAAACTCTAGTCCTTTGATTTATCCTCCTAGTCATAAACCTCTATAGAAGTTAAGAGAAACACCAAAAAACACAATAGTTTTCTCCATTGTCAAGCTTTCAGATTTTTCAGGTTTTCAATAAAATGTGTATTTTATCATCAACTAAGGTAATGATTTGACTAATAATTAGTTTTAAATTATATCTGGTCTTTTAAACAAAATTTTTAGCCATTAAATCGCATGTTTTAAATAAAAGTAAAAAATTAGGTCGTTAAGGGTGGATTTCGGGATTTTGGGTAAAAACATGGTTCAAAGTGTTTTTCAAATTTAATGTTTTGTTACATATTTCTAAGGTTTTAATGAATTTTCATGAAAAATGTCTATTGTACGTTAAAAAATTTTGATACTATGAATTGAGTAGTTTTGTGTAGTTTAAAGGTTGAGAATTAGTCGTAGGTGATTTAATAGATGAACGAAATTAGTTTTAGGCTAAAAGATTAAGTCTATACTGACATATTCGAATTTTAAGTTTTCTATGTTAAAGGTTTTGGTAGAAAGAGAACCTAGCTTAGGCTTGTGCTTTTGGATTGTTTAATATGAGTATTTGGTTAAATGTTGATTGTGTTGTTGTGTGATTTACTTTGTTGAAGTGTTGGAACCGATAGGATCTTCTACAAGTAGAGATAAAGGCAAGGAAAATCTAGTTTGAGCTTTTGACTTTTAGCTTTTCAGCGAAAGCGTAATTGGTGAGTGTTTGGAATAATTGTTTGTGGACATAATTCAATTCATTATTTGGGAATTTAGTTGTTTCCTAAGCCTCTACTCTAAATTTTGAGTGTAAGCTTTCTCGTACACATGTTTAACTTGTGAATTATTTGCTTGTGTTATTATAAAAATATGAATTGAGATGAGATGCAATTACATGCAACATGTGTTCATGATTACTGCTGTCAAAGTGCATATGTATGCATGTCAATTATGTCAAGTGACAGTGATAATTATGTGCTTATGATGTAGATATACAATGATAGTGAACTGTAAATTGGTAAGTAATATATTGTGCTTAATAACAGATTTTTGGCCTTGTGATTCTTGAAACCGTTGGATATAGTTGGCATGCCATAGGATTATGAGTACTCACTGATATGTTATATGATTTGGGTGTTAAGGCCCTGGGACATGTTGAAGAGATAAGGGAATGTGAGCTAAGCTCATTTAATGAGACATGTTTGGTGTGTTAGAGAGTGTTATTCTCGTGAAATTTCATCGCTTTAAGAACATTAAATGTTACATGATCGTCTTGAACTCTCATGGTGACTTTACCTTTTTTCACATCTATTAATGTTATTCTCGTGGATAAGAAATGTTTCCCTAAGGTGATCGGCATTTCCTTATCTGCTTCAAAATCTAAGACAATAAAATCAGTAGGAAAAATAAGCTTATCTACATGTACCAAAACATCATCGATCTTTCCTTCTAAGTATGCTAAAGATCAATCCGCCAATTGGAACATTTTCTTTGTCTAAATGTCTGCTCAATTTCAGGGTCTACAGGTACCAAAACGATGATTCAATCTATACTCATAAACACCTAAAAAATAAATCCAAAAAATTTAAAGAATTAATTAGTGAAGTTAGAAATAAAATAAAATAAAATAAAAACCAAATTGCAAAGAATAATTTCAAAAAAGAAATTATTAAGGCAACAGTCCCTAGCAACGACGCCAAAAACTTATAACACTGGGGTTTGTGTAAATGTACACAGTCGTTATCAAGTAATAAGTAAGTAAAAGAGTTATCGTCTCCACAAGGACTGTATATGTTAATCAGTATTTTGCAAAATTAATGTTTTGCAATTTGGTGAGCAAACACAATAATTTTGAGTGTTTGATGTAAAAATAAATAACTTGATGCACAATTATCCTAAATGCAAATTAACATAACTGTGATGAAAAATGGATGAGATGGATTTAGTAGCAAATTTGCAAGATTTAACAACAACATGAATAAGCTAGAATAATTACAACAATTGACTCGGTTCATTTTCAACATGTTCAAAATGTTCTGGTATATATTCCATGGCAACTCAATCTTTCATAAACTTTTTGAAACCAATATTAAGTTCTTTTGGAATCTTTTACTTAGAAAAAACATGTATACTGCCATGATCATATTTAACTAATTGTTTCCTAGATTTTATGTGAAGTAACAGGGACGGATTAGGTTTGAAACAATTTAATCACATAAATCTAACAGTTATGCAAGGTAATAGAGCTCTCTCGAGTTATTACGAATGTTTAATTTAATCAGGCTAGGATCTAAATTAAGCATGCACATTTTAATTATTACGTCCGTTAATTGTTATTTGGCTAGGATTGATCAACTAATTCTAATGCATTCAATCACATTTTAATGAATGAAATACATGCATGATTTTTAATTAAAAGAATGATCGATTGAGGCACAAAAAATCATGAACATAAATCTAATGAAATTAATCAAATTGACGTAATCATTATAGGTAAACAAAATTAAGATATCATTGTTAATGAAAAAACAACAAAGCAAAATGCAAACATGTTGAACAATAATAAAGATTAAGGAAGAAGAAACTCTGAAGTAATTTGGGGAATCCTCCAAAAATTGATCGTGGTGGCTTCTTTCGATCCTCATAATTGCTCTATTGCAAGATGCTCCTCAAGGTGGCTAGCCAAAAGAGAAATTTCTCAAGGAATTGCTAGCTAAATAGAGGAAAAATGGATGGGTTATGGAAAAGATAAATAAGAAAGATGTGAGTAAGGGATTGAGAGATTATTGAATGATGATGGTGGATGAGGGATGAGGGGTGTAAAGGGTGGTATTTATAGTAGAAATATGGCTAAGAAGTTTACTAAAAATAGTTTGAATATCCCTTAAGGTTCTCTCACTTTTGGTCGGCCATTAATTGTAGAAAGGGGAGGTTTTTGGTTGCTTGATTAATGCTTGATTTCATGCATGAATCAAGAAAGGAGGTGGACAATTTCATGGGTAAAAGTTGCGTGCTGATTTTTAATTGTTTTACAAGTGTAAGTACCTCTGAATAAATCTCCTAAAAGTTAATTTTGGGCTGCTCATATGCCCTTGCCGAATTGGGCTTCTTTCCCCCATTGCTTGGATGGATTTCTAACCCAATTACTTGTCAGACATGTGCTTTAATTAAACCAAGTTTAACTGGATCAAGGTGACCTTATCTTGACCCAATTTTGCTTGCCTTTGCCGTCCATCTAAGGTAGAATAAAGCTCATGTCCATGTATAATTAAAATAAGCTTCACAAATTATTAACTCCATGGTCCCACTGCAACAATTAATTACAAGAAATTATTATATAGCATGAAATAATTAAATTATGCACAAATTTAATACATAAAAACATAAAATTGCATATTTTACTAAATCATGCCTGTTATCTCAATATGAATAAAATTCACCTATATAAAATTTAACATAAGTTTTAGGAAAAAGGTGCTGTAAACAACTGTAAAAAATCTATATAATTTAAAGTTTACATGTACCCATTCTGGAAGGGCCTGGGAGCTAGGTGAGAATGCCATCTTCCAAGTAATGAACCAATGATTCACCAATTTATGGGAGATACCCCTTTAGCTTCATGACCGCCTCCCGACGTACTAACATTGGAAGTAAGAATACTTAAACTAAAGATAGGAATCAGAGTGGTGTCCGTAAGTATTTGGCTTAGGTTGTAATATAGTTTTATACAACAAAAAGCAGGAAACACTTTGAGGATCATACCCAAAAGAGGCTTGATTAAACTAATATTAATCCCCTATGCTAACAGGTCTAAATAGTACTTTATCCAAATTATATTACGACAGTTCATTACGTGGAAATAAAAAGGAATTATAGATAAACAATATATAACATTAGTAAAAACAAATTGTGAATATTTTGAAATCTAAAGGAAGAAGACTAGCTCGCTTCAATGTTCATAGTTAACTCATATTTCGAGTTTTATTTAATCAGATAGTCCTTAACCTAGCAGGGCCTCTCGGCCTTCTTGTCACACTGCATATTTTTATTAATTATTTTGTCAATTCTTAAACAAGCAAGTGAGTAGTTATATGGTAAAGTGCCTAATTAAATTTGTAGTAATCCTAGGTCCAATTCCCCTCACTTACACTTTGTTTAGAATTTTGAACATTTAAGAAGGGTTTGGTCAACCGCCTTGCTGTTCACCCGATTGTTGTCATGCTTGGGAAGATTCTTCCCTTGTTTACATGGTCAACTTTCCCATAATAACCCCCTTTTCACTCCTTTGATCCACTTTCCATGCCATTATCCTCATCATATTGCCTTTTTCCCTCCCTTACCATATAATCGTCCAATGCACCTACACACATGAAACACTTTCATTTTTTGTTCATTTTGCTCTCCTCCTCATTGCTCCTCCCCTTTCTCCTATTTTTATTCCATTTTACCACCTCAATCATCCATTTTCTTCTTTTCACTTCAACCTCACCACATCTAGAAGCCAACCAAACCACCACCTCACCACCACAACACCACCGCCTGACCTTCATCGCCAACTCCGTTGTCACACCATTGCATTGTCATCGTGCCACCACCGTCATTCACCACATTTGTTCTCTATTTTTTTCTCTTCTTCTCTACCTCGTAAATATTTTTCCATTTGTAAAAGCATTATATTCTGATTTTTTAACGTATTTATCAGTAACCTTTCTAACTCTTCGTCTTTTATTTTATTTATTAGTTAAGGACCCTCATCTCTAAAAAAATTATCTTAGGAACCGTTGAGCCTCCTTACTCTCAATATTGTGCAAGTATTAAAAATCATCCAATCTTAATTAATCCTTTTATTTTTATTCTTGAATAGGACAATTCTAACAACAATATTTTTCGTGGATACATGAAGCATTATCGAAAATCCTGGATCTGTACTCCATACTTTAGAAGCTTACATTATTTGGAAAAATGATTAAGGAAGTGATCTAATTGAATCACCAATATGAAGAACTTTTATGAAAATGTCAAAAGACTGACATCATATTAATTTTATTAACTAAGGATTAAAGGATTTATCTCCTCCCATAGAGTTGAAAACAGAGTTGATACCATCAGAATTCGTGAAATCATGTGTGGAGATTTACCTATTTGAAATGTGTGAAGTTGTTGATTAATTAATTAAATGTAATGATATTAAATATTGTTCAAATAAATTATGAAATGTAAAAATGTGTGAGTACACTATGTATTCAAATGGATTGATAAATTTGTTAAAAAAAGGATTCCAAGTAGTGATTCTGAGCTTTCGAACTTGTGATAATATGAATTTGTTTGTGTAATTTTCTGTTAAATGTGATGTTATATGATTTCCTGACACTTATGTATTGTGACATATGTTGTTATTTGATATGCATGAAAAATAAACATTCCACTATTTTGTTGCTAGTCCGATTTGCATGTTAAGCATGGCACCATACTGATTTGATTCGCATGTAAAACATGCCTCTGTGATAAATCATAATGAGATTTGATTCGCATTTAAATCATGCCTACTAAAAATTTTGTTCAATATGCTATATCATATGCATGGGGTTGAGATATGATTGTACGAAAGGGAGATTCTAGTAGTTTAATAATTTGTACATTTTGGTGGTTTAACCACATTATTTAACAATATATCTACAAATCTAGTAGCTTGACCACAATATTCTGTATCTAGTAGTTTGATTGCATTATTTGGTGGCTTGTCCACATTATTGGTATGTTATTAGATGGACAAGTTGGTAGGAAATGTTTTTTGAAAATTTGCATTGTTTTTGAAAAAGCGTTGCATCGACATCATTGATTTGCATACTGGTAAATGGGATTTTCTGATTGTATATTTATGTATATGTGATCTATTATACCATTGAGATTCTATCTTCATTTCCGATGTTATGCAAATTGACCCACACTGGGCTTTAAAAGCTCACCCTTTTAAGTTTTGATTTTTCAAATCAAAATCGAGGTTAGGATATGGGCTCAGCTTACGAAGGTGCACTCTGATATTTTTTAATAAACTATCTCATTTTATTAATTGGGATTTTGGGATTGTTATTATTATTTTAGACTATGGCTTGGGACTTTTCATTCAGAATTTGAGTTTCTGGATTATTATGCATGATTGATTTTTTAGAAACTATCACCTAAATCAGTTTATAAAGTTGGTAGAAAAAAAATTGGTTTTTCAACCTAAACAACAAATTCAACTCAATGTTGATATTTCAAATTAAAAACTTCATTTTTGAAACTTAACATTATCTGTTCGTTTAATTTTTATTTGACAAGACATGTTAAAATTATGATTTCAAATTAAAAGTGAGATTTAGTTATGATATTTTCTGCTGCAACTTTTTTGAAATAATGATGCTTTTTTAAATATTCGCAACTCTAGTTTTCTAAGTTAAATCAATTTCTGATCAATTTCTTCCAAAGAAGTTCTATAGATACTAGAGGTTTTTCAAAAGTAAACCAAAATTCCACATTTTAAATAATTATTATTCTCGAAGGAAAGCTTGCTAAATAATTTTCTATGCCATCACATGGCCAATGTGATCTTTGAGATTCGGCCATAACGTCTAAGCCAGGTTTAGGAAATTACACTTCCACAAACCTAATGAATCAACAAGCACTACTTATCTCTCGATGTCACAGGTCAGACCGAGTCAGGTTTGAGATTGACAATAGACTATACCAAATTTGGGTTCATATCTACCTAAATGATTTCCTAAGGTCGTCAAGTCTAGGGTTCATGTCAGTCTACCCTTAGGGTTTAAGTACAAAAATAGGTTTAATCCACTACAAAGAATTGCGACAGATCAAACTCCCCCACACTTAAGTAATTGCTTGTTCTCAAGAAAGGTAAACATGCAAAAAGAAAACAGAAAATAAATGACGACCCTTAAGAAAGTATGATACAAGAATTAGTTTAGGGGCAAAGCAAATAGATATATTTGTAAGTACATGTAATTATGATATGATATATAAATGACTTACCATTATCAATTTCAAACACCTAAGTTCAGTATATTACAAAATTATATAGGCAAAAAGATTATCAAATATATTGATCCATCAAAAGGATTACATCAATACCACAATTATGCCAGTAGAATATATACAATCATTATTACACTCAATAAGATTTTCATCCATGAATAGAGTTACCTAAGTCGCATAGGACTTTTTGGCTTGTAACATTCTAAGGCCTAAGGCTAGTATGGATTTCAAGAACAAGGCATTTCAAAATTGTTCAAGCACGAAAATAGTTTGGCACAGCGTATTGTACCTTGTTTACTCCCTTTAATATCCTTTTTTCGGTTGTCGCCTTTTATCTCCTTTTCTCACTTTCCTTATCTCTCCATGTAGGAAGTTACAACATAATATTAACAACTATGGTCAACTTAACGAATTTTGGTGCACTAATGATTGATTTTTTCTAGCTTTGTGACGTATTGTTTTTGTCACTTGACTTTTTCTTTTATCTTTTCTCTCTCATAATGCTCTTTTTTCTTTTTGAACTTTTTCTTCTTGTTTTAACTTCTTCTAAAATTTTCTTTTTTTGCACACTTTTTCCTAACCTATAAATACTATATCACACTATTTCCTTTTTTTTCACTTTGATTTTTCAAAACCACCTTTATGTATCTACCTATCCCTCAATACATATGGCTTGACATCTAAGTTAATTCATTTCAGGGATCAAAGAAAAATGATAATTACAATTTATGTTTTGGTTCAGGGTTTTGTATGAAGGTTCCTTAAGTAGTAATTTTTTACTCAAATACCGTTTCTAAAGGATGATAAATAAGGTTAGTTTTGTGGCTCCTTGGTTATACCAAACAATCCCTTAGGTCATTCCTAAGTACCTCAATATTCATGAGTTTAATCGACTAAGTAAATAAACTCTAATTATCTATTATCCATACTAGCATGCTTGCTTCCCTATATTTTCCTTTATCACTTGGTATACTTAATTACTTAATTAATTACTTAATGCCTATTTACAATGTAATATATAGAACTATTTAGTCTAACAATCAATAATTTAAGATCACTTACCATCATATCAAATTTATAGTAAACATAATCGTCTATATACATGCTCCTAAACAATGACTTGTATTTCTACAAGCTCAAGCACACATTATATAACCTCTCTAGCTGTAACACCCCTATCCTATATCCATCATTTGAATAGGGTTACAGACGGAGATTACACTTCAAACTATTCAAAAGCTTTAAACATTTACTATCACAATCAATCTTTAGCAAAGTCAATCATTAATCACAACATCAATTTTTAGCAAAGTCAATCATTAACATACATATTGTCTCTTATACAAGCCCTCGAGGCCTTAAAAAAACATTAGAAACAAGTTAGGACTACATCAGAATCATATAGAATTTTTTAGAAAAAGATGAAAATTTTCAAACTCCAAGGGTCACACTGCTAAGAAACATACTCGTGTAACTCTCTAACTTAGGTCACACGGCCAAGCCACAAACCTTTGTGCCAGGCCATGTACCCTTCGAAGTGGCCTCATATGCCTGTGTCCCAGGCCGTGTGCTAAGCCGTGTAACAGCCTGACTTGCAACACATAGAAAGGTACAGGGAATACACGACCGTGTCTCTAACCGTATGGATGAAAAATAGGTCATTTCTGTAATAGCCCGATTTTGACCCTAATCAGAACAGTAGTTTCGGGACCACAAATTTGAGTCTGAAAAATATTTTAATATTATTTTCTGTGTTTATTATGTATGAATTTACTTGTTGATAATTTTGTATTTTAATTTCATCGTTTGAGTGTCTAATTAAATAAAAGTATTAAATCATGAAAAATGAAAATTTAATGGTTAAATATGAAAGTGCCTAATTGTTGTTGTCTTTAAAATTTGGAGGTT
>CM025253.1:29802123-29815071 GCA_013677275.1 Gossypium schwendimanii | reverse complement strand
CATTAGGTAATTTTGCAACCTCTTTCACCTCGATTCGTTCCTCGCACATGGATCCCTGGTTAGGATCGCTGGATTTTTTTTTCCGCTGCACCATAGGGGTGCCGGCGATCTAACAATACAAACATGTAATTTCTGTGTGTAAAAGAAAACAACAATGTCACATGTATAGAGGTTCGCATTTAACATATATATACGGTTCGCATGTGATATATATAGGTTCGCATATATATAGTTTTGCATGTAACATATATAGGGTTTGCATGTAACATATATATGGGGTTCGCATACTACTATCTCAGGGCTTTGCATGCAACATGTATAGGTTTCACATACTACCAACTTAAGGGTTCGCATATAACATGCATAAGGTTTGCATATAACATATACAGGTGTTCACATATATATGAGTTCACATAAAACATATTTATGGTTCACATATAATAGTAGCATTCGTATGTGATATTGTATAATTGGCTCACACTAGTTGTGGTTCGCATGTAAATATGTGACTTGCATGTATTACTAACTAGGGTTCGTAGGTAAAAACCTAAGGTTCACATGTAGATCATATAGGTTTGTATGTATGTTTTAAGAGTTTACGTGTCTAATCCTATATTGTTTTACATATGGGATCGCACATGAGGTCGCCTATTCTAGAGCTTCACACAATATGGGAGGTTCTCCTTAATGGTTCACACATGCTAGTTATCTACTTCTTTAAAATTTTTTAATTAAAAACAAATATTTAGCTTTAGATCTCACACCTGATTTGAAGACTTAAAAACCTTAGCTTTGGAGAGGAGAGTGAAGATCCACTTTGAGGAAGAGGGACGATTTTTAAAGTTTGACTCATTTATCTTAAAGGTTATTTGGGATAAAAAAAATTTTAGGGTGTTTTCTTGAAAATTTTCTTGATAAAAATTTTAGGGTTTGTTGTGAAATTGGTTATTTCTAAAAAAAATTCCCAAGTTGTAATAGGTTTTCCAAATTCATGTAGGATTGTGATAGATTTTATAACAACCTATTTTTAGTGAAATCAGAATAGTGGTTTTGGGACCACAAATCTGAAGTCAAAAAATTTATTTTATTATCTACAACAAGATAGTAGTACCGTATAAAATTTTCGTTAAGAAATTTTACCGTTTACATGCTCAATTTGATAAAAAGGACTAAATTACATAAAGTGTAGAAGTTGAGTTCTAGTAGCTAAAAGTATTAAATAGTTATAGAAAGTGAAAGTATGAGTCCTTATATGGCTATTAGACCGTTAATGTTGACAGTGGATGTACATGGGTTGGCATTTTGTGTAATTTTTAAAGATTTTAAAGGTTAATTAAGTAATTAAGTAATTAATGATAAAAACAAATGAAATAAAACAAACTATTATCTTCCATTATCATCATCAATCGAATTAAGAAGAAAACAAAGAAACCATTGGAGACTTAGGTTCGGCCAAACTTAATATTCCAATAGGTAAGTGATTTTTGTCCCGTTTTTAATGATTTCTACGTTTTCAAGATTGTTGTAGCTTAATCTAGCTAGCCCGGTGACTAATTTGTGAAACTATTAAACTATTAGGGTTTTGTCATTTTTGAATATACATGATTTTTTATGTTTGATGATAGAAAATGGATGGTTGTTGTTAGATAAAAAATTCTTGATGAAATTGTCAATTAAGGATTAAATTGAAAAATAGAAATTTATACTTGGTGAATTTTTGAAATAAATGAAATATAGGGCATGCCAGGGACCTAATTAATATTCGGCCATAGTGGGTTTGATGGAATTTCATGAATTTCCATTTTAATGAGATAGGGACTAAATTGTAAAAAGAAATAAAAGTATAGGGGTAAAATGGTAATTTTTCCAAAGTATATTTTGGGCTAAATTGAATGAATTATATATTAAATTGAGCAAATTTATCCGTATAGATCAAGACAGACCTCGTACAACTTTAGATCGGGGCAAAGAGAAAGTCTCAGATTAATCGCCTTAGTATCTACGTATACTTGTCGAGGTAAGTTCGTGTAATTAAATCGAGTTTATGTGTAATTATACATGTGTTGTGAAATGTCATACATATATATTGATTGCATATCCAATGACTTACGATAATTACAGAGTCCCGTTTGAACCTTAGGAATTCGTAGGATACAAATGACATGTCATTAGGGTTTACATTATCCTGGTACTGGTCCTGAACGTCCTACCGAGGGCTGAGGTTCAACATGTGTTGTGGATACTCCACAACTCGTGTGAGTAGCATCGTATAGCTATGTTCCAACCCACAGCTCATGTGAGCAACATCGTGTAGCTATGTTTCAACCCACAGTTCGTGTGAGCATACCGATTTATAGCTCGTGAGAGCGTACCGATTTACAGCTCATGAGAGCATACTGATTTATAGCTCGAGTGAGCATACCGATTCACAACTCGTATGAGCATACATGTACAGGATTTGACAGATTACAGTTATATGATTTAGCACACTATGTGTGAGCTATCCCGGGTATCCAACGATATTTTAAATGGTTCAACAGGCAATGTTCAGATACAAAATGGTAAGAGTGTGATACGAACTATACAAGGATTTATATGAATTATAAGGCAATGTTGTTACATGGTATATAGAAATGGATGATACATGTATATGAAACATAATTATATGTTGTGCTCATCCATGTTTACTTAGTTTATGTATATTTTTACATGGCTAACTTGTTTGATGTATATGCATAGGCTTTGGCCAAATTATGGTTGGAATATGCTATGTTACTTATTAATATGTGATTAAGTGGTAAGTTATGTTCTATGTTATACGAACTTACTAAGCTTAAATACTTACTCTGTGTTATTTTCAGTGTTTTATAGTGAATCGGAAGCTCATTTGGGTTCAAAGATTGTTGGAGCTATATCACACTATCCATCGGCTCTTTTGGTACATTCAGTTGTTTAATTTTCGTTATAAAGGCATGTATAGGTATTTTGGCTAATGTTGGCCATGTGTTTTGTTTGTAATTTGGCCATTTGATTTGGCTTGTGCTTTGGCATATTTTGGTATGTATACAAGTAGCCTTACAATGGTTGATGAATGACTTAATATGGTTGAATGATGGAAGATGAAATGATAGATGAATATGCATATTATATATGACTTCGGACTTGTTGGAAATGTTGAGAATTAGTAATTTGTTTGAATGACTTAAATGGTTATAGATGCTAGTGGCTGAATGGCATGATTAGTGCCATTTGGTATATTTTTGGTAAGTAAATTACATGATATGTATTGATGCAAATATGCATATAGGTTAACTAATCATTTTGGCCAAATTGAATACATGATTATACATGTTTAAATGTCGTCATTTGAGGTGCCATTGGGCATATTGGTTGTATGTTATTATACCATATGTTTTATAGCTTGATTATGCATGGTTTGGATGACTTTTTAATGGCTTGAATATTAGTACAAAGTTGGTTATAGGTACTTGTGGTCATGGGTGAGAAAATGGCTTGTAAAATGGTCTATTTTTGTCCACATAGGTGTGTGTCTCAGCAGTGTGTGACACACGGCCAAGCGACACGGCCGTGTGTCCCCTGTAGCTTTCAAAGGGTTGTAAGTTAGGCTGTTACACAGCCTAGCACATGGGCGTGTGGCTTGGCCGTTAAACCCAAGTTAGTGAGTTACATAGGCACGGACACGGGCTAGCACATGGGCGTGTGGCTTGTCCCACACAGCCTGAGAAACGGGCATGTCTCTTGGCCGTGTGAGTTACACAGCTTGGCCACACAGTCGTGTGACCCCTGCATTGTTGAAAATTTTCCTTGTTTCTAGAAGAATTCTCTGAGTTTCTGATTTAGTCGTAACTTGTTTCTAATGCATTTTTAGGGCCTCGAGGACTATATAAGGGACAATAAGTATGTTTTGACTTGGTTTTATTATGTTTATTGATATGATTTAAAAAGTTTAAAATTTAGGTCCGTTTGATTTGAAAACTCTAGTAATGCTCTGTAACCCTATTTTGGTGACGGATATGGGTTAGGGGTGTTACAGATTTTAAATCAATGACTAAATTAAAAAAATAGCTTTTGGCCTGGGTTGTTTAAAAAATTTGTCTCTTTCGGGGCAAAACAAGGAAATAAAGATATTTTGGTTGTATGCACACTAAGGGGTTCAAACATGGGACCTATGGGTAGGTTTAAGGTCTTACCATTTTGTTTAAGGCATTTTAATTCCCTTACCCTATGTTAAAGAAAAAGATAAAAAAACATAAATTTTCTCTTGTTTCTTTTTGGCCCAATTTTGGGATGTGACAACTTTCCCTCCCTTAAAGAAATTCGTCCTCAAATTTTACTTACTTGCATCGAACAAGTGAGGATATTGTTGACGAATCAACTCCTCGGGTTCCCACGTCACTTCCTTGGTTCCATGGTTTTGCCACAAAACCTTAACTAGAAGGATTTACTTTTTTATAAGGGTTTTAACCTCCCTATGTAAAATCCTTATTGGTTCTTCCTCGAAAGATAAGTGTGATCGGGGTTTGATCTCCTTAACGGGGACATCGACACATCGACACATGGAACAAATTGAGGATTTAATCTAACTCAAGAGGTAGTTCAAGCTTGTAAGTACTAGGCCGATTCGCTTTTGTACTTTCTAAGGACCGATGAAATGAGGGCTCAATTTCCCCTTTCTATCGAACCTTAGAAGCTTTTTCCATGGCGAGACTTTTAAGAAAACTTGCTCACCGACGTGGACTTAACATCTTTCCTTTTTTGGTCAAAATACGATTTCTGTTGATCTAAAGCCATCTTTAATTTTTATTGAATTAATTGGGTTTTGTTTTTGGTTTCTTGTACTAATTCTGGACCCATTATTTTTCTTTCTTTCAATTCCATCCAGCATAGGGGTGTACACCATTTTCTTCTATAAAGTGCTTCGTGTGGGGCCATTTTATACTTGCTTGGTAACTATTATTGTATGCAAACTCGACGAGCGATAGAAATTCCTACCAACTCCCGCAGAAGTCAATGATACAACTTCTCAACATATCTTCTACGATTTGGATAGTTCTTTCGGATTGTTCAATAGTTTGTGGGTGGAAAGCTGTGCTAAAGTCAAGTCTCATTCCTAACGCTGTGTAACTTTGTCCAAAACCATTAAGTGAAATGAGGGTCTCGATCTTATATAATCAAAACTGGTACTCCATGTAATTTAACAATTTCCTCAATGTAACTTTGCTAATTTTGCTAAAGGGTAATCATTTCAAACTAGGATAAAGTGAGCTATTTTGGTTAGTCTCCACTATCACCCATATTGATTCCTTTTTCAAGGGAGTTAGAGGTAACCCATTTACAAAATTCATTGTTACTCTTTCCCACTCCCTTTGTGGAATTGTGATCAGTTGTAGTAACCCTGATGGAAATCGATGTTCCGCCTTTATTTGTTGACATGTCACCATCACGAATTTTTTTAATCCTGGCCACCAATAATTATTTCAAGTCTTGATATAATTTATTACTTTCGTGTTGCATAACATATGGATTATGATGGGCATCTCACAGCATTTTATATTTCAATTTTGGATCCTTTGGGACACAAAATCTTTTGTCTGAAGCAAATGACTCCTTTTTCATTTATTGAGAAGTTTTCTATCGTTCCATCTTTCACCCTTTTTATTTGCAGCAACAACGCTATGTCTAAGAGTTGTTTGATTTTTATTTCCTCTTCTAAGTTTGGTTTGACTTGTAGTTAGGCTAGGATGCTTCCATCATCATAAAGACATAATCTTGTGAACATTACCTTTAACTCTATTTTTGCTTTTCTACTTAGGGCATTTGCTGCAACATTTGCTTTTCCAAGATAGTATTATATGGTACAATCATAATCTTTAAGTAGTTGATCCACCTCATTTGCCTTAGATTGAGTTCTTTTTGAGTTAAGAGATATTTCAAACTTTTGTGATACGTATAAATCATGCACTTTTCTCCATAAATATAATGCCTCCATATTTTAAGGGCGAATGTAACACACCTAACCCGTATCCGTCACCGGAACAAGGTTACGGAGCATTACCGAACCAATGGAATAGTAAACAATTCAATTTATACATCAATGCAAACATAATCTAATTTCATTCAAATACATTCATAATGTCCCTTAATCGAGCCCTCGAGGCCCTAAAAATACTATAGAAATAGTCCAGGACTAAACTGGGAACAATTGGAAATTTTAGGAAAAAAATTGAAAAATTTGGACTGCAGGGGTCACACGGCTGAGACAGACGCCTGCGTCTCAAGCCGTGTGGACATTTAAAATAGGGACACACGGCCGTGTCACAACCTGTGTCAATGCCCATGTGACTCACTAACTTGGGTCACACGGCCAAGCCACATGCCCATGTGCCAGGCCGTGTAACCCTCAAAATGGCCTCACACGCCTGTGTGCTAGACAGTGTGCTAGACAGTGTGCTAGGCCGTGTAACTACCTGACTTGCATGCCTTGAACCTATAAGGGACACATGACCATGTTGCATGGCTCTGTGTCACACACGGTTGAGACACATACCCGTGTCTTCAGTCGTGTAGCCCTAAAATAAACCTTAAAACACAAGTTTACCATTTCAAGTTCGCTTGGACCTTAAGAAACTCAAATACCAACAAAAACACCAATTCAAAATTATATAAATCGAGCCATAAACACACCAAAACCAACCTAATAAATGCCTAAACAATGTACCCTCATTGGTACCGCAAGTATATATATAATTATACATCAAAATAAACATAACTTCAATTCATCAATTCCTTTAAGCAATACCTAATCAATACCTATCAAAGGTATCGCACTCACAACATTTCATTTATAAACACCATTCATTCTAGCATAAAAACTATACCTTATTCTCAAGTAATATGTAAGTTGGTTATTTGCACAAAATATCATTCAAAATATTTACATAAGTCAAAACATTAACCAAAACCACACAAGAGCCTATACATGCCATATAATCTATATTAAACGTTCCAAAAACTACCGAGATGAGTTGGATAGTGTGACTTGAGTGCCGGTCCTATCGTTCAACCTTCCGAGAATCTAAAATGACGTTAAACAACACAAGTAAGCTTAATGAAGCTTAGTAAGTTTGACGTATTAAACGATAAATCTTATCGAACTAATTATAATAATTCAACAATAATAATCATACATGAGAACTCCCTGTCATTCACAATTTCAATTAATAAATTCATCTATGATCAGATCAATATTGAATAAATAACATATCTTTCAAATTCATTAAACAGATTAACTTATCGACATTTTCCATTTGAAGAGTGACTTATGGATAAGAGTACATTGTCAGATAGACAGAACACACCAAATAGAAACTCATAAGAGCTGATCCAACTAAAATACGCCAAACAAAAGCTCATAATAGCTTAATAGAAACTCATAAGAGTTGGTCCACCCGAATCACGCCAAACAGAAAGTATTGCACGAGAGTTCGCAACAAATGCTGAACCTTGGTTTACTTGGTTAATATATAGATATCTCCCTCCAATACCATCTCCACTCCAAACCCCCGTAACACACCAAAACACGAATGTACTTTATCCTGCGTTCAATTCAAATCGAACATCAAATTCAATATTATAACTCAAATAATGATTCATTTCCAACAATGGAACTCATATATATATATATTATATCAAGTAATATCAATCACCTATGTATATGAAGGTTAAATTTAACTATACGAACTTACCTGGACTGAATTGTAGAAATTGTAGAAGTTCAGGGACTATTCTGCTATTTTTTTCCACAAATATCTATGAGATCTTAATCTAAAATGTAAACTTACTCACTTATTAGCATATATTTCATTTCCAATCCATTATACCATTAATACCCTTCTATTTTTTTAATTTACACAATTACCCTAAACTTTTATAATTTTTACAATTTAGTCCCTTAACTCGAAATTCATCAAATTAACCAATTTTCTCAAGTCAATATTTTATCCAAATATACTAGGCCCTCAAAAAACCCTAATAAACATCAAATTCACTATCAAACCCTAATATTTTGACATTTTCACAATTTAATCCTAAAATTAAAAATTAATAAAAAATCTCTTTACAAAATCATCAAACAACAAAATCAAAGCTCCAAATACATGATATTCATGAAAAATCCAGTATTAAATATTGGGAACTTCTAAAATTTTTAGCAAAATCAGAAATGAAGGTACAGACTAATTGGACCTAATTGCAATGATCTCAAAAACATAAAAATTACAAGAAACGGAATCAAAACATACTTACATGCAAAGAAATATGAAAACTGAAGCTTTCTTCTCACCCTAGCTATGGCATTCAGCCACTTGAAGAAGATAATGACATGAAATTTTCTTTTTCACTCTTTAATTTAGCTTAATTTTAATTAAACTTCAATTTATTTACAAAATTAACATCTAATTCACACTATTTTATTATTTTCCATTTAATTGCCGTCCCACTATTCTAATTAAGGTATAATTGTTTCTTAAGTCCTCCCTCATTTATTAATCAAGCCATTTAATCCCTTAATTACTATAATTACTATGTTTCGCACCTTCTACAATTTAGTTCTTTTTCTTTAATTAACTATCTAAACGTTAAAATTTCTAAACCCAATTTTAATATGACTCTAACGACTTTATAAATATTCTAAAAATAATATTTACGAGTCGATACGATAAAAATTTGTGGTCCCGAAACCACTGTTCCATCACCACTAAAAATTGAGCTGTTACAACTCTCCCCCCTTAGAAACTTTCATCCTTGAAATTGTTACCAGAAAATAGACTCGGGTATTGTAGTTTCATTGATTCCTCAGTTTCCCAGGTAGCTTCTTCTGAACCATGACTATGCCACAGGACTTTTACTAATAGTACCCATTTATTCTGCAGTTCTTTAATTTCCCGAGCTAATATTCTTACAAGTTCCTCTAAATACGTCAAGTCTAGCTGTAGCTCAATCTCACTATGAGGAATCACATGCGAAGGATCATATTTGTACCATCTCAGCATTCAAACATGAAACACATTATGGATTTTCTTGAGTTCAGAAGGCAAAGCTAATCTATAAGCTACAGGGCCGATTCTTTCAACTATCTCGTACGATCCTCTAAATCTTAGACTCAGCTTTCCTTTCTTGTCAAAACGTAGCACTTTCTTCCACAGAGAAACTTTCAAGAATACTCAATCGCCAACCTCAAATTCTATATATTTTTTTCAGATCTGCATACGATTTCTGATGGTCAAATGCAGCTTTCAAAAATCCCAAATAATTCAAACTTTGTCTTCTATTTCTCAGGTCAAATCAATTCCCACCATTTTAGATTCACTCAATTGTCACCAATATAACGGTATTTTACATTTTCTCCCGTAAAGAGCTTCAAATGGTACCATTTTATACTGGATTGTTAACTATTATTATAAGCAAATTAAGCTCACGGCAGGTACTTTTCCCAGTTACCTTCAAATTCAAGTATACAACATCTTAACATATCTTCCAAAATCTGAATTACTCGTTCTGATTGCCTATCAATCTGAGGATGAAACATTGTGCTGAAATTAAGCTTACTGCCTGGAGCCCCGTGAAGTTTCCTCCAAAATCTCGATGTAAATCTCGGATCTTGATCTGAAATAATAGATGTTAGAATTCCATGTAATCAAACAATCTTAGATACATATAGTTCCTCTAATCTTTCGAGTGTGAAATCTGATTTGACTGGAATAAAATATGACAATTTAGTCAATTGTCAACAATCACCCAGATTGAATCTTTCTTTCTCGAAGTTACAAGTAAACCAGATACGAAATCCATCATGACTCGCTCCCACTTCCATTGAGGAATCATAACAGGTTGTAGTAAACTCATAGTATCTGATGTTATGCTTTCACCTGTTGAAAAATCAAGCATTTAGCTAAGAATTCATAAATTTCTCGTTCCATACCCGACCACCAGTACATCTGTTTCAAGTCACAATACATCTTCGTGCTACCCGACTGAATAGATTACGTACTATTGTGAGCTTTAGAAAGAATATCATGTTTCAAATCTAGATTATTTGGAATGCAAATTCTATCGCGATAACACAATGTACCATTATCATCAACACTGTACTCCAAACTCAAATTATTCTGAACCATCTATCATTTGAACATCAACTTCGGATCTTCATCTTGCAATTCTCAATTTTTTTGTAGAAAAAGGGGTTTCATTCTTAACTCTGTCATTTAAATGTGTGTTCAACACTCGTAGTGCAAACAATGACGACTTTTGACTTAGTGCATCTGTAACTACATTAGTCTTTCCTGGATGATAATCAATAACTATATCGTAATCTTTCAGTAGCTCTAACCACCTTTTCTATATAAAATTCAATTCTTTTTTAGTCATCAAATACTTTAAACTTTTGTGATCTTTGAACACGTGACATTTCTCATTGTATAAATAATGTCTCCAAGTCTTCAAAGCGAATACAATCATGGCCAATTCAAGATCATAAGTGGGATAATTCTTTTCATGCGGCTTTAACTGTCAGGAAGCATAAGCTACTACTTATCCTGTCTGCATCAGCACACAACCTAAATTATTGAGAGAAGCATCACTATAAACAACATATGCTACCTTAGACTCAGGATGAGTCAACACTAGAGGTTCCGTCAACATGTTCTTCAACTGATCAAAACTTAGTTGGCACTTATCGGACCAAACAAACTCAACATTTTTAAATAACAATTTGGTTATCAATGAAGCAATAATCAAAAAGTTTTTAACAAAACATCGATAGTAACCTGCTAAACCCAGAAAACTTCGCACCTAAGAAACATTCTTCGATGTTTCCCAATTCATCACAATAGAAACTTTACTCGGATCAACTCGAATCTCATCTGCTGATACTATGTGACCCAAAAATCCAACCTCGCGAAGCCAAAATTCACATTTACTAAATTTTACGTACAACTGTTTTTCTCTCAAAGTCTGTAGTACGATTCTCAGATATTAAGCATGCTCAAATTCTATCTTGGAATAGATCAATATATCATCAATAAATACAACAAAAAATCTATCCAAATGAGGTTGAAAAACTCGATTCATTAAATCCATAAAAGTAGCAGAGGCATTAGTAAAATCAAATGGCATTACCAGAAACCTCATAATGACCATAACAATTTCTAAAAGCAATCTTTGACACATCACAGTCTTTAACCTTCAATTGATAATACCTGGATCTGAGATCTATCTTCGAGAACACTGTGCCACCTTTCAATTGATCAAACAAATCATCGATACATGGCAAAGGATACTTATTTTTTATTGTGACTTTATTCAACTTTCTGTAATCTATACACAATCTCAAAGAGTCGTCTTTAACTCATAATGACTGTAACGAGTTTTGAAAGTAGTCTTTGACACATCACAGTCTTTAACTTTCAATTAATAATACCCAGATCTAAGATCTATCTTCGAAAACACTGTGACACCTTTCAATTGATCAAACAAATTGTTCATACATGACAAAGGATACTTATTTTTTATTGTGACTTTATTCAACTGTTTGTAACCTATACACAATCTCAAAGAGCCATCTTTCTTTTTTACAAACAACAAAGATGCACACCAGGGAGACACGCTCGGTTGAATAACCCTTAGTCTAATAACTCTTGCAACTGTGCTTTCAATTCTTTTAATTCAGCTGGTGCCATATGGTATGGTGATATTGATATCGGTGCAATTCCAGGAACCAAATCAATCACAAACTCAACTTCACGATCAGAAGGTATACCCGGCAACTCTTTAAGAAATACATCAGCAAACTCACTAACAACTGGAAACTGGTCTAACTTCAATTCTGAATCTTTGTTATCAAGAATATATGAAAGAAATGTTTCACTACCTTTTCGTATCAATCTTTGAGCAAAAAAACTGAAATAATTCTAACAACATCTTTTGGACTTTCAAACTCGACTGAAATCATCTTTCCTACTTGACATTTCAAAGCAATCCATTTCTGTCTACAGTTTACTACAGCATCATGCAACGATGGCCAATCCATATTCAAAATAACATCAAATTCTTAAAAGGGTAACAACATCAAATCGGCAGGGAATTCACAACCTTTAACTTTTAATGGACAATTACAACAAACTAAGTTAACTATCACACTTTGACCTAATGGATTAGTAACTTGAATATCATAATCAGTATATTCAATAGGTAATTTCTTTTCGATTACTATTGCAGTGCAAATATAAGAGTAAGTTGACTCAGGGTCAATCAATATGTACACGAAAATCAAAGAGATAAAATATACCAACAATCACATCTGGAGTAGTGATAGTACTAGAAAGAACATATGCTTTCTCTCTACTTATTGGTTAATTTCTCCCCATTTAGTTATCTTTAGCACATATTTTAGCATTTTAGTTTAGAAAATTACATTTTATAACTCAGTGGATCTTAGCCTATTTATCCTTAATTTTGTCATGTTTTGGTACCGATGTCGCTGTATGAGTATTTCCAGATTGCGCCAAGAATGTCACCGCACCTGATAGCTTTCCAAATAAGAACAAAAATGTGTAAGCTATCCAGTCTAGTATAACCAACTTGTACTTACAGATGCAACATGATTCTGATGAAAGGACACTTGTGCTATTTGGAAGAATATAAATATTCACGTGAAAAGAAAAAAAGAGGGAGGCTTTTTAGGGGTATTATTTTCTTCAACCTATCTTTTAAAGCTACTTGGCTATGGCGGCTTAAGTCTCCTACGGATGAACCAATATGAAAGGGATGCAAACCAGCTCCTGATAAGGAACCATGAGTGCAACACAAGAGGGAATGGAGAGATTCAAGTCGAGATTGTCTAGGAATAGTATTCTCCACTTGTTTCTTTTA
>CM025253.1:29667871-29678148 GCA_013677275.1 Gossypium schwendimanii | reverse complement strand
GGCAAGAACCCTAGAAATTGGGGATTTTTGGCTGATTCTTTAAGATGGAAGAAGGCTGTCTGTTCATCAATTAAATCTGCCACCTTTACCATTCTATTAACCTGGGGTGAACTCACTTTGTAGGGTCTATCGTTTGGCAGCCAAGGTATATCCTACACTAAAATTGAACTTCCATCGCGGACCAATCAGCTACATCCTTTCATCAGAAGTCCCTTCACTGCCCATATGCTCCTCCATACTATTGAAGGCTGACTCCCTAACTCATCTTCTAAGAAATCATTATTCTCATAGTATTTTGCTTTTAGTACTTGTGCCACCAATGAATACAGTTTACACACTAATCGCTATCCTTGCTTGGCCAAAAGCGCTATGTTAATTTTTTCTAGATTGTGAAATCCCATGCCCCTCACCTCCTTTAATTCATAGAGGCCCCCCTAAGATCACCAATGAATACCACACTGCGGTTGAGATTTCTGCCACCAATATCTACACATAATCAATTCAAATTCATTGCAAAACGAGCTTGATAATTAAAAACATGACATTATATATGTAGGAATAGCCTGCAAATTGACTTAATAAAAATCGTTTTCCCACCTAGTGATAAACATCGGTTACACCAACCAATAATCCTTTCTCTAATCCGATATTTTGTACTTTGAAAGACCATCTTCTTGTTTCATCCTACTACAATTAGCATCTCCAAATATTTCTCTAGATCCACCAAGCTTTGTAGCCGTACTGTCCCTACCATCATCTTACGAGTTTCCTCATCAACGTTCGAGCTAAAGCAAATAAGGGATTTATTAAAATTCACCATTTGCCCCGAATGTTCCTCATACTCTTTCAAAATATTATTCATATTCTCTGCCCTGACTGATGTTGCCTCTCAAAAAATCAAGCTATCATTAAAAAAAAACAACTGGGACACCATCGACCCTGATCAAGATGCCTTGACCCCTTTCACCAAACCGTCTCGACATGCAAATCGTAGTAATAACGATAAACCCTCACTACAAAAAAGAAAAAAAAGGAAATGACTCATTCTACTGCAAAACCTATCTTCAAATAATCTCCTTTACCAAGTGTCATTCAACATGATCATAAGTCTTGCTCATGTCAAGCTTCAGTACAAATTAGCCCCCTCGACCACCTCTCTTCTTGAAAGAGTGTAGCAGCTCAAAACCCACCACAACATTATCTACTATAAACCTTCTTGGCATAAAAGCACTCCGTGCCTCATTTATACAATGGGGCATAATCAGTTGCAGTCTATTTACAATGGTTTTAGAAATAATTTTAAACAGAACATTACATAAGCTAATTAGTCGAAAATAAGTCATATTACAAGGGCTAACCTGCTTTGTTATAAGTACAATGTTGGTGTCATTTATATTAGACATAGGCAACCCATCATTCAGTATGTCTCAGCAGAATTTACTAACCTCATCATCAACAATATGCCAATATTTTTGATAAACAAGATGACATGTGATCCACAAAATAGTTCCACGTGACGCTATAAGTAGAGTGAAGAACTTAAATGGGGAAAAAACGAGACTTGGAATTAAATAACTCTTAATTTTTTAACCCGAAAAACTTATAAACTATTTTTTTACTGTAAATTGACATGCATTTATTACTAAAACGTTGTTAGACAACAAAAACAATCGTGACCCTTAATCATTTAAATAAACAAGAACTAAAAAACCTTTCTTTCCCCTCACAACCCACACTAAATGCCATATACCACTTCTGATACCCAAAACTGGCATTGAATTGCTCCAATCTGAAGCAATTTGACCTTGCTAGCTATAACTAAATCTTTTAGCCTCTTTTGTCACTGTATTAGTAGACCTCAATTAACTTGAAAAGTGGACTGTCCCTCATTCTCCTCTAGTCCCTAAATCACCATCAAGCCATCCTTCACCCACTAAACTTCACATTTCTAGCGAAACCCCTCTTTGGCCAACAAGTGAGCAACCTGATTGCCCCCTCTCATGATATTCTGAAATTTACATCTCTCAAAATCTAGCACAATCTGTTTCACTCCTCATATGTGGTTACTAATTTCGATCAATTAATGCATGTCGCTCGATGTAAACTCTAATTTATTTAGGTTTTTTCTAGTAGCTTTTAGCACTTTTTTACTTAAAAATAATACTAATCCCGAGTATTTGTTAATTAATTTAGTGAATTTTGTCTTAATCCTCAGTAATGGACATGAATTTATAAAATATGCAAATTTGTGCTTTATTACATGAATTTTATGGATAAATAAAATTATTTCATGTTATTTATAAATGTGTTATATTTAATTGTGCAATTGGACCATGAAGTTAATTTAATAAAGAGCTTATTATAAAGTTTCATGAACATGAGCTATTTATTTTCTATGTTGGACAACAAAACCATGCTAAATGGGTCAACAAGGTGTTATTTTGACCTAGTTAAAATGATGCTACATGGTGGACAAGTCTGATTATTTAATGGGTCATAGAACTGTCCAACAAGGGGGAGCTAAGCCCAAATTTGGCACAAGCATGTTGGCTACCCAAAAATCTGTTTTGGGATATTTACTGGGGGTCCCCACATTTGGAGATTCATTGGAAATCAACACACAAAGATAGTCCTTGAAACCATCCAACCCATGCTTAAATTTAACATGATTATATACTCAAATAAATGAACCATCATCCACCTTCTTCAACAAAATGTGCCTGGCCAAGCAATAGAGAAAATAGAGGGATTCCAATCCCTATTTTTAGTAAACTCTACCATCTACTTCAAGTATAAATTCCCTACTCATTCTCCATTTCAATCATCCTTTATCCCTAGATCCCTCATTCTACACATATCTCATTTCATAAAATTCTTCCATTCTCTTATTTCTTCTCTTCATTACCACGATAGCATCTCATATTTTATTTCTTAGCCAAAAACCTTGATAAGATTATCTCTTGGCCGGCCACCTTGATGAGCCATTAGAAAAGGAGCAACGTAAGGACTGGAGGAAAACATATTCAATTAGAGTTTACGAGACTACTGATTTGATAGAGTTTATTCTTACTTTACTTTGTTATTTTTATTTTAATCATGTTTACAATGTACTTTTTTTATCTTGTCATCAACAATGGTTGCTTAATTTTGTTTAGCTAGGATGATTGCATTTATTTAATGAAGTTTGTTTAAATCATGTCTATAGTGTTTGTGCCTCAATCGATCATGTTTTCAATGAAACTCAAGTATGTATTTCATTCATACGTGATTGGATGCATTAGAATTAGTTGAGAGATCCAAACCAGACGATGGCTAGTGGACACAATAATTGAAATGTGCATGCTTAATTTAGATCCAAACCTTACTAAATTAAATTAAAGGTTCATAATAACTTTAACGGGCTCTATTATCTTACATAGTTTTTTTGGTTTATGTGATTAAATTGTTTCAAACCTAAAACGTCCATGTTACTTCACATGAATCCTAAGAAACCATTAGTTTAGTATGATCACTAAAATGCATATTTTACTAAGTAAAAGATTTTGAAAGGACTTAATTTGGTTTTCAAACTCATGAAAGATCGAGTTGCTATGGAATAATTTTCGAACACTGTAAAGCATGATAAAAATAAGCTAAGTTGAATGACGTAATTATCCTAGCCTATTCATGTTATTGATTGTTGAAGWTTTTGTTTTTGCTAAATTCATTCATACATTTCATTTCATACTTCACATTTAGTTTAAATTGGATTAGGGATTAATCTTGCATTTAGATAATGTAATTTAGTTAATCACCCATCACTCAAGATATTGTATTTTTATCATCAAATTATTAACTTTAATTTTACAATATATTGATTAATATACACAACCCCTGTGGATACGATAGCTCTTTTACGTACTTATTACTTGATAACGACTGTGTACACTTGCACAAACCAAGCATTACAAATTTTTGGCGTTGTTTTCGGGGACATTGCCTTAATCATTTTTGTGAAATTATTCTTTTCAATTTGGTTGTTATTTCATTTTTATCTAACTTCTAACCTTACAAATTTATTCTTTATTTTTTATGATTTATTTTTTAGGTGTTTATGAGCATAGATCAAATTATCAATTTATTACCTATAGACCCTGAGATCAAGAAAACATTTAAACAAAGAAGACGCGAAAGGTAAGTTCAAAGACAAGCTGATATGGACCTTGGAAATCAAAATGATGGACAAGGAAATGGAGCCAATCATGTGCACAATCCAATCCTTATTGTTGATGATAGAGATTGTGCCATAAGACAGTACGCTGTGCCACTCTTCAATGAATTAAAATTGAGAATTAGGAGACTGGAGATTGAGGCATCGTAATTTGAATTGAAACTTGTAATGTTTCAAATTCTCCAAACGGTGGGTCAGTTTAGTGGATTGCCCATGAAAGATCCTCAACTTCACCTTCGATAATTCATGGAGGTGAGCGATTCGTTTGCGATAGCCGGTGTGACTGAAGACGCATTAAGGTTGAAGTTGTTTCCATACTCTTTGCGAGATCAAGCACAAGCATGGCTTAATTTGTTGCCACCAAGTTCAATATCTACATGGCAAGAATTAGCAGAAAGATTTTTAGTTAAGTATTTCCCACCTAGCAAAAATGTTAAGTTACGAATTGAAATAACCACTTTTCAAAAATTGGATGACAAATCTTTGTACGAGGTATGGGAAAGATTCAAAGAATTACTTCGTAAGTGCCCTCATCATGAGATTCCATACTGCATCCAGTTGGAGACGTTTTATAATGGTCTTAATGCACGCACAAGGTTGATGGTAGATGCTTTTGTGAATGGTGTGCGATTTTGTCTAAGTCTTATAATGAGGCTTACGAGATCAATGAGAGGATCGTTAGTAACAACTATTAATGGCCAACAAATCGAGCAACTTCAGGAAGACGAGTAGTTAGAGTGCACGAAGTGGATGCACATATATCACTATCAGCTAAGGTATCTTCAATGTTGAAATAGTTTATTGTTAATGGTTTGATGTTGTCTTTTTGCATATATTGTAGGAATGGTCATTCTTTTGAGAATTTTCCATCAAATCCCAAGTCAGTTTATTATGTAGGGAATTAACCCTAAAATAGAAGTGGACACAAACCACAGTCCAACTTCTACAATCCTTCATGGCAAAACTATCCAAACTTTTCTTGGAGTAACCAAGAAAATGGACTGAACAACAGTTACATGTAGTATAAACCCAACCAATCCCAAGGATTCAATCAATAAGGTCCAAAACCACAAGAAGTTGAGTCATCCAACAATTTTGAGAACTTGTTAAAGGCGTACATGGGAAAGAATGACGTTTTAATCCAAAGCCCTGCAGCAGCACTATAAAATTTGGAGAACCAAATAGGCCAGTTAGCTACAGAGCGCCGTAACCAACCGCAAGGAGCCTTGTCAAGTGATACAGAAAATCGAAGAAATTTCAGTAAGGAACATTGAATAGTAGTTGCCTTACGAAGTGGTAAGACTTTGGAACTGAAGGAGGTTATGAATGAAGATGAACCCATTGAAAAGGAGGGAAGTCAACTAACAGTTGAAATTCCTACACCAGCTGAACTAGAACTTGCAAAGTCTAATAAGGTAAAAATGTAAACTAGTGAATTTTGAAAAAACTAACATCTTCTTTAGATGTAGATTTATCTCCTTAGGAAAGTTGTCTAATCCAACCCAAAGTTCTATCACCTCCATATCCTCAAAATTTCTAGCCAAATAAGTAGAAACATGAGGTGCAATTCAAGAAGTTTTTGGATGTTCTAAAGCAACTTCACATCAACATCCCATTGGTGGAGGCTTTAGAGAAAATGCCCAATTATGTGAAGTTCATGAAAGACATCCTGTCTAAGAAGAAAAGACTTAGTGAATATGATACTGTGGCTTTAACGAAGGAGTGTAGTGCGTTCTTACAGAACAAGCTTCCTCTGAAACTGAAAGACCCTAGAAGCTTTACTATACCCTGTAATATTGGAGAATCTTACTGTGGTAAAGCTTTCTGTGACTTAGGAGCGAGTATCAAGTTGATGCCCAAGTCTATTTTCAAACTGATAGGAATAGGCGAAGTAAGACCCACTACTATGACACTTCAACTAGCAGATCGATCTTTAACATACCCAAAAGGAAAGATCGAGAATGTTTTGGTAAGAGGCTATAAATTCATTTTTCCTACTGATTTCATTGTCTTAGATTTTGAAGCAGATAAGTGCCGATCATCTTAGGGAAACCTTTCCTAGCCATGGTAAGAACATTGATTGATGTGCAAAAAGGAGAACTCATGATGAGAGTTTACGATGATCAGGAATGTTTAATGTTCTTAAAGCTATAAAATTTCCTAATCTGATAGGGGAATGTTCAGTAATGGAGGAGCTAGAAATCTTAGTTTCTATAGAATGAAAGAACTGCATCAAAATCGATATCACTGTATCGCATGGCTCTAGCTGAATTAAAAGAGTTGAAAGCATAGTTGCAAGATAGAGGGTTTATTCAACTGAGTGTATCTCCCTGCGGTGCACCTGTGTTGTTTGTGAAAAAGAAAGACGGCTCTTTGAGATTGTGTATAGACTACAAATAGTTGAACAATGTCATGATAAAAAATAAATACCCCTTGCCATGTATCGACGGTTGTTTTGACAAATTAAAAGGTGCCACAGTGTTCTTGAAGATAGATCTCAGATTCGGGTATTATTAGTTGTGGGTTATAGACTATGATGTGTCAAAGACTGCTTTCAGAACTCGTTATGGTCATTATAAGTTTTTGGTAATGCCATTTGGTTTGACTAATGCCCCTGTTGCTTTTATGGATTTAATGAATCAGGTCTTTTAGCCTTATCTGGATAGATTTGTGGTTGTGTTTATCGATAATTTATTAATTTATTCCAAGACAGAATTCAAGCATGCCCAACACTTACAAATCGTGTTACAGAATTTGAGAGAAATACAATTGTATGCAAAGTTTAGTAAATGTGAATCCTGGCTTCGCGAGTTTGGATTTTTGGGTCACATAGTATCATTTGACGGGATTTGAGTTGATTTGAGTAATGTTTCTGCTGTGACGAATTAGAAAACTCCAAAGAATGTTTTTGAATTATGAAGTTTCCTAGGTTTAGCAGGTTATTACCATTGTTTTGTTAAAAAATCTCGATTGTTGCTTCACCGATGACCAGACTACTATAGAAAAATGTCGAGTTTGTTTGGTCCAATAAGTGCCAACAAAGTTTTGATCAGCTGAAAAACATGTTGACAAAAGCTCCAATGTTGACTCAACCTGAGTCTAGGGTAGCATATATTGTTTATAGTGATGCGTCTCTCAACAGTTTGGGTTGTGTGCTAATGCAGGCAGGGAAAGTTGCAGCTTATACTTTTCGGTAGTTAAATCCACATGAAAGGAATTATCTTACTCATGATCTCGAGCTGGCCATGATTGTATTCAGTTTGAAGATATGGTGACATTATTTATACGGTGAGAAATGTCACGTGTTTACAGATCACAAAATTTTAAAGTATTTGATGACTCAGAAAGAACTAAATTTGTGACAGAGACGTTGGTTAGAGCTACTGAAAGATTATGATTTGGTTATTGATTATCATCTAGGAAAGGCTAATGTGGTTGCAGATGCACTCAGTCGAAAGTCGTCATTGTTTGTACTTTAAGCGTTAAATGCTCATTTAACTTTGAATGAAGATGGTTCTGTACTGGTTGAGTTGAGAACCAAACCCCTATTTCTACAATGAATTCGGGACTTACAAAATGATGATCCTAAGTTGAAATTGAAACGACAACTGGTTCTGAATAATTTGAGTTTTGAGTACAATATTGATGATGATGGTATGTTATATTATCATGATAGGATTTGTGTTCCGAATGATTTAGGTTTGAAAAGAGATTTCTATCTGAAGCACATAGCAGTACGTATTCTATTCATCCTAGTAGCACGAAGATGTACTATGATTTGAAACAAATTTACTAGTGGCCGGGTATGAAATGTGAAATTAGTGAGTTCGTAGATAAATCTTTAATTTGTCAATAGGTAAAAGTAAAGCATTAGGTATCGTCAGGTTTACTACAACCTATTATGATTTTGGAGTGGAACTTAGAGCGTGTCATGATGAATTTCGTAACTGGTTTACCTGTAACTCCGAAAAATAAAGATTCGATCTGGGTGGTTGTTGACAGATTGACTAAATCGCCACACTTTATTCTAGCTAAAATAGATTTTTCACTTGAGAGATTAGCGAAATTATATGTGTCTAAGATTGTGAGATTACACGGAGTTTTGATATCTATTATTTATGATCGTGATCCGAGATTTACATCGAGATTTTGGAGCAAACTTCACGAGGCTTTAGGCACTAAACTCAATTTCACGAGGCTTTAGGCACTAAACTCAATTTTAGCACAGCATTTCATCCTCAGATAGACAAATAATTAGAATGAGTGACACAGATTTTGGAAGATATGATTAGATGTTGTATACTTGAATTTGAAGGTAGCTGGGAAAAGTATCTACTATTAGTTGAATTCGCTTATAATAACAGTTATCAGTCTAGTATAAAAATGAAACCGTTTGAAGCTTTTTACGGAAGAAAGTGTAAAACACCATTGTATTGGTTGGAATTGAGTGAATCCAAAATTGTGAGAGTTGATTTGATCCGAGAAACTGAAGACAAAGTTCTAATTATTCGAGATTGTTTGAAAGCTGCATCTAATCGCCAGAAATCATACGCGAATCTGAAAAGAAAAGATATAGAATATGTTGTTGGCGATTGAGTATTTCTAAAAGTCTCTTCGTGGAAGAAAGTACTACGTTTTGGCTGAAAAGGGAAGCTGAGTTTGAGATTTATCAAGCCATATGATGTTGTTGAAAGAATTGATCCTATAGCTTACAGATTAACTTTGCCCTAAATCGTAAAAGTTGAAAAAAGTCAATCGCTATTAGTTTAAAGGTATTAATTGAGTAAAGAATTATAATTAAGTGGCTTTATTGTGTAAATTAGCCATCCTAAAGAGAATGGGACAGTTGGATGCTTTAATTTCTTTTAATTCTAAAGTTTTATATGTTATTTTATTAATAAAATAAATAAAAGGTTAATAAAATAAAGAAAAAAATGATAGTTTTCTTCCCCAATTTGTTTTGTTCTTCACCGAACCACCATAGGAAAAGCTTCAAGCTTTGGTTCTTCTTTGGATGATGCATGGTAAGCCATTTCTTATCCATTTCTAATAATTTCTATGTCTTTGAGATCGTTGCAACTAGATCCAATTAGCCCGTACCTTCGATTTTGAAACGGTTAAAGATTCTGAATGTTGTCACTGATGAATATTGTGATTTTTTATGTTAGATGACGAATTTGGAATGTTGATTGATATTTAAAAGTATTTTGTTAAGTGATTTTTGATGAATTTATCAATTAGGGACTAATTTGTTAAATTAATAAAAGTACAAGGATTTAATGTGAAATTTTTGCATAAATGGGATATTATGGATACCNTGAACATTTGGCTATGATCAATTTTGGGTAAAAATGGTTAATTTGCATGTTTTGGGGCTCAGTGACTAAATTGAATAAAAGTAAAACTTTAGGGGTAATTTTGTAAAAATTTCAAAAGTAACCAAATTGCATGAAATGAATTGTTTTATTATCTAAGTTAATATATTGAATGAAATTAATATATTTAATAAAATGGAAAACTACCAAAATGCCTCTAGACCTTGATATTTCTGCAATTTAGCCAGGTAAGTTCGTATGAACTGTATTCTGTATAATTTTGATTAAAGTGAATGTTAATAGGTGATTATATTGTGATTAAATCAATATATATGTTAGAATGCAATTTATCTTGTTATGAAATGATGTAAATCCAACGACGTACGATGATTACTGAGTCCCGTTTGAACCTTAAGAATTCGTAGGAAACAAATGACATGTCATTAGGATTACCGATTTCAGTTCGTATGAGCTTATTGTTACTCAGCTCAGAGGAGCTTACCGTTTACAACTCGTAAGAGCATACCGATTCAGAGCTCATATGAGCATACATGTACAGGAATTGACAGATTACAGTTCAGTACGCCTTGTGTGTGCTACTCGAGTATCCAACGATATTCTAAATGGTTCAATGGGAAATGTTCTATTACAAGACGATATGAGTTCATTACGAACTAATTCATGTATA
This sequence comes from Gossypium schwendimanii, assembly GCA_013677275.1. Taxonomy (NCBI): domain Eukaryota; kingdom Viridiplantae; phylum Streptophyta; class Magnoliopsida; order Malvales; family Malvaceae; genus Gossypium; species Gossypium schwendimanii. Next base: position 29,667,935 of record CM025253.1, on the reverse strand, counting down.
TATATGAAATACATGGAAATGATGGTACATGATATATTGATATATTGAAATGGATGATATATGT
>CM025253.1:29598865-29615057 GCA_013677275.1 Gossypium schwendimanii | reverse complement strand
ACTTTTAATTGGGCCTCTTGGACTGAATATTTACATAAAAATTTAAACTAAGTATTAAAAAAATAAAATTTTACGAATTGGGCCACTTTGACAATTTGGTCTGATTTTCAATTAAGTATGGGTGGGCTTCTTGATTGGGCCTGGAATCTTTTCATTGGGCCTCACCTTCAAGAATTTGGGCTTGAGTTGGGCCTTTGTGACTCGTATCACCTTGTTGTTAAATAAATAACTTTTTTAAAGTGATTTTTGATGAAATTATCATTTAAGGACTTATTGTTAAAAGTAGTAAAATATCATGACAAAATTGTGAATTGATGATTTGTGTGGGTTGATATGTATGGGTGAAATTGCATAAATGTTAATTTATGAGCTTAAGGACTAAACTGTAAAGAAGTTAAAATATTAGGGGCAAAAATGTAATTTTTCAAAAGTATGAATTTTGGACTTAATTGAATAGCATGAATATTAAATGGATTGAATTTGCTTATTTAGATCAAGATAAGCCTCGTACAGATCTAGGTCGAGGAAAATATAAAGCCTCAGATTAGTGAATCATATTTCGACATCTTTAAAATCGAGGTAAGTTCGTATGTTTAAATAACGTTTTAATGTTATTTCATTTATATATTATTATGCTATTTATCATGTCATGTTACGATAGAAATCCAACTACATTTTGACGACTATCAAGTCCTATTTGGACCTTAGGAATATATAGGATACAAATGGCATGTCATTAGGGTTACCATGTTTCGAGTGCTGGTCCTGAATCTCCTACCGATGGCTGAGTTCTGACATTTCTTGCGAATACTCGTTAGCTTGTGTGAGCGGCATCGTGTAGCTACATTCCAACCATTAACTTGTGTGAGCAGACCCATTTATGGCTTAAGTGATCATCAATGTAAAGGAAAAGGAAAATGAATAGTTTCAACCATATGTTTAGCACACTTTGTGTGAGCTTCCCGCGTATCTGATATTATTCTAAGTGGTTCAACAGGCATGAAAAGGGAAGGAATGGTAAGTGTTCCAATGGCTAACTGATGAACTTATGGAAAGATATGAATTGATGATGAGCAAAGTATGTATAACCATGTTTATAGATAGTATGAATTCAAATGTGCTATGTTCATGAAATCTATCTTACCATGTGATGATTTTGTTAAGTTATATGTTTAAGAACCAACTTGTGTTGTTGATGATGCTTAGGCTTGTGCAAAGCTTATGTTGGATTGGTTCATGTTTAATTTATAAGGTTTTGCATTGAAATGGTAAGTTATGTTCATGATTTACGAACTTACTATGCATTATATGCTTACATCGTTTTCTTTCCTATGTTTTATAGACTATCAAAAGCTCGTCGGAGACCTATCAACTATCCAGAGATTATATCGTTAGATTTTGATGTTTTAGTCAAGGTTATAATGGCATGTATAGGTGGACTAGTGTTTAATGATCTAGTTGTTATGTTTGGCATGTATGTATGGTATTATGGTTGGTGTGCTTTTGGCACTTTGATGCCTGGATGGTTGGTGTTATTATGGCTAAGGTGATGCATATTGGAATGACCAATTTGGTATGCAATGGTATGTTTATAATGTGGCCAAGTTAGGTTATGCTTTGAGATGGTTATGAGCTCTATGTATTGGTATGAATATGGTCAATTATGCTTATGATTAGGTATATTTGATTGTTTTTGTTTGAGGTGCTTATATCGAACATTGGTTGGATGGTTAAATGACCAATTGAATTGGTCTTATTATGCATGATTTGGGCATATTTTAAGGTCTTGGTTATATGTGCAAGTTGCTTGTAAGTTCATGTTTGAACGGATGAAAGAAATGGCTTGATTTTTACCATTTTCTTGTGCACATGGCCTAAGACACGGGCATGTGTCTCAGCCGTGTGTGACACACGGCCATAAGACACGGTCGTATGTCCCCTATAGGTTTTAAAGGTTACACTTTGAATGTTACACGGCCTAGCACATGGCTTGACACATGGGCATGTGAGGCCATTTCGAGTGTTACATGGCCTGGCACATGGGTGTGTGGCTTGGCTATGTGACCCAAGTCAGAGAGTTACACGAGCACGGACATGGGCTGGGACACTCCCATGTGTCCCTATTTTGAAAGTCACACAGCTTAAGACATGGGCTTGTGTCTCAGCCATGTGACACCTGCAATTTGAATTTTTCTATCTTTTTCCTTAATGTTTTAAATGTTCTCAATTATTTTTAAAGTGTTTCTAAGGCCTCAAGGGCTCGAATAAGGGACGATTTACATGTTTACGAATGGTTTATGCTATGATTAATGAAATGCTAGAAAATGAATGTTTTTAATTTATGTTTTTACAATAATGCTCCGTAACCCTATTCCGGTGACGAATATAGGTTAGGGGTGTTACATGATCCGTTGAGTAACCCTACAAAATAGTCAATAGATCATACCTCCACTCGTTAATCCCCCATAGAAGGATTAGTTCCTCATAATTTTCATAGACAATATAGAATCAATATGAAGAGAAAGCATGCTAATTAAATCAATAGTATATAGAGTATATGAAAAAGCTTGATTGTAGTGAAATTAATCGTGAATCCACAAAGTTTGAATGTTTTCCATAATTCAAATCTCTTGAGCACAACGAAAAACAACTGAAATAAATTCTAAAACCTAAAAATGAAAGAAAAACTAAACTAATTTTATTGAAGAAAATCTAGGTTAAGTGAATGTTGTACTTAGCATGTCCTAAAGGAGCCTATTTATAGATTTTAGGTGGTCATCGTCCTTAACCCTACGTTAGCTGACATCCTTGAGCTTTAAGTTTGATTGTCCAGACCAAAATGCCCCTATTTCATATTTAATTCTTGTCCAAAGTCGATGTTGTGACATACCAAGACCTATGTCGTGACATAAAAGTTAGTATACTCCTCTTGGGATATCTTTAAGGGTGTGTTCCGACACCCTTAGGCTGTGTTGTGACATCAAAGGCAGTCTTGAGCTTTCTCCATTCTGCGCCCTATGTTGTGATATCAAACATCTTGTGTTGCGACATAACAGCCACTAGCGATTTAGTACGCTTGCTAAAGGTCTCTTGCACACTCACAAAGTGCATTTGCTCTCCCTTAGGCCTCATTCGACCCCTAAAGTCAATAAAAGACTCAATTTGCACATTTTATTGAATATAAATAAAACTAAGAAAACTTAACTAAAACATAAGAAAAGTGCTTGTATTCAAGCTCCTTAAATGCGAAAACTAGTTTAATCTACTACACTGAATTATGCCAAATTAGTGTCCTACCGATTATGAATTCTAAAACAACAAACTAAGCGTCACAATTGAGCTTGCTAATAGCGGTTTCCCAATGAAAAAGCTCACCAAATCGAAATAGGAATCTGCAAGATGGTGAAACCTAGCAGAACATTCCGTAAGAGAATCTTTGCCAAATGAAACAAGTCAATTATCATAAATTTGACTAGCTCATATGCAATTCATCTCCAAGCTCAGTTAGACAACCAACCAAAATGTGGACTAGAAAAAATTGGGGTGTGATAATGAGGGCTTCCTCGATTTCACAATGATGTGATGAGATTTGAAAATACTCAACCATATATTGGTTGACAACACTGGGGTGAGGGTTTTCTCGACGTCACGACAATTCAATGAAACTTGGAAATATTCAATCATATCTTGGACGACCAATGATGGTTATTTTTCCTAATTAAACCCTAATTACTCAGAGGGTATTTTAGGCATCAAGCACCCTAATGCTTGGCTATATAAACAACATTATAACCTCATTAAAAAATAGACAAGTTAGACGTAGCTCAATAATTTTATTTCCTTTTTAGTTTATTTTGATGTTTCCATAGTCAAAATCTTTTCTATTCCAATGTGAAGATGATTGCGAGCGGAGATCACTTCGAACCAACATTTCATTATTCATTAGCTTTCTCTTATCTTTTATTATTTTATTTATATTTCGTTAACATATTCAATTAATGTTTGCATTAGTATTGAGATATATTGTTGTGCTTTATTTTTATTTGGTATGTTTCAATTATGAGACTGATTACTTGATTAAGTAGTTCAACAAGTGGATGTGGTAATAGTTAGTAAAAGAATGAGTGTTTTTGATACGAATTAGTTGGTATAAATTATTGTATGCTTAAACCCTAGGGTTGACTACCCTAGAAAGTACTCTAGGTTAAATGAGGTCAGAAGATAAGTTTGTCGAGTAAATCATAATTTATCTTAATCAAGAAAGTAATGTTGGAATATAAGCGAGTATTGGTTGATTAATAAAGTAGTAGAGGCCAAAAGGTAATACTGGTTAGTTAATAACTATTTTACTCCAAAACCTAAGTTCTAAGGCTAATTATAATCATTGAAGTAATTTAATCTTCTACTTGTTAATCGATCATCGACTAGGACCTCTCATCATTGACATTTGGAACATAAAATTTCATTAGGTTAATTTAGGTTATTTGATTAGTTTAATAGATACTTTAATTTGGATTCACACTACTAATTCGTGACTCAATTAAATAATTAATTATTTTTGATAATTAATTTTATAATAAAATTCCCCAATCTACAATCCCTTGGGTATGATTGATCGATTGTTTAATGACACAACAATAATGTACAAGCGTACACTGTCGATGCAAGTATAGTAGACAGATATGAGTCTATTAGATATCGATCCCATGATGATGGTTGTCTTTTGTCTATCAATGTTAGTGCAATAAATAGATAGAAATGAGATAAAATTGTGAGAGTAGTTGTCGAAGCAATAACTTGAAAATAATAAGATAAAATATGATAATGATAAATTGGGATCCCTAACGTAAATATTCAATAGAATACTAAGTGTTCATCAGGTATAAAAGGATAGGTGATTGTCAATGTATTAAATTGCAATGACTATCTTACCAAGCTTAACTTCTATATTTAATCTATGCACATTAACCACACCTTCCGATGATGGCCATGGAACACTATTAAGAACAAGTGGATTAAATTCATCTAATCCTCAAGCAACTTCCATTCTCATGCTTGTTAGCTTGACCTATCGCTGCGCTTTCCAGTGTCAGTGACCGTAATAACACTTCCATTCTAAAAAATTCAAACCCAAATATTAAATAGTACAAACAAGATTGAATAAAATAACATTTAACCAAAAAATCATTTATACTTCCGTACAAACATGAAATAGAAAGTAATCACCATCGTTTAGAAAAGAAATATAAAAAAACAAGAGGAGAATTCTATTCCTAGATAATCTCGACTTGAATCTCTTCATTCCCTCTTGTGTCGCACTCAGGGCTCCTTATCAGGAGCTGATCTAAGTCCCTTTCATGTCGATTCAACCGTTGGAGACTTAAGTCGCCATAGCCGAAAAGCTTCAAAAGATAGGCTAAAGAAGATAATACCCCCTAAAAAGCCTCATTTTTTTCCTTTTCACGTGAATATTTATATTTTTCTAAATAGCATGGGTGTTCTTTCACCAAAATCATGCTGCCTCTATATGTACATGTTGGTTATACCAGACTGGACAGCTCACACATTTTTGTTCTTATCCAGACAACTGTCAGGTGTGGCGAAAATTCTGGGTGCAATTTGGAAATACTCATGCAACGACATCGGTACCAAAACATGACAAAATTAAGGATAAATAGGCTAAGATTCACTGAGTTATAAAATGTAATTTACTGAACTAAAAATGGTTAAATATGTGCTAATGATAACTAAATGGGGACAAATTAACCAATAAGGAGGGAGAAAACATATGTTCTTTTTAGTACTATCACACACCCCCAAACTTGAGTTTTTACTTGTCCTCAAATAAAACAGAAACTAGCAGGTGTCACAAGAATTCACTAAGGCAAATGATCATTCTAGCAACTTGAATCACGTAAAATCCCAATGAATGAGTCATATTCAGATGACAAAATATTTCATCGACATTACATAAGTATGAATGGATAATATTGATACTTCATCAAAACCAGCATCATGTTTTAAATCCTAAATTCTATCTACCAATACAACATTTATTGTATAACACTAAGTATCTATGAAGATCATAAATATATGTCTCTTTTTTCTGTGAATAAGGGATATCATTGCATTACTGTACTCTTATTCCTAAGAAGTAACGATGGAGTGTAACAAACCCACAGGGAGTACATAATTGCACCCACACACACTCATGCAGTGACAACCTTTGGCCAGATTCATTTTTCTAACGCTTGCATTGGAGTGTTCCCTCTTTAACATTTCACAATGCACCCACTTTAGAGTGTCTTTTATTCATAACTATATATATATACATAGCTGTAAAAGGCAGATTCATTCAAGATTCAAGCAATGCTTCTAGTCATTCATTACTAATGCAACCTAAACCATTCATCAAAGAATTGAAGATACAACAATCAGTTAAATTTATCCAACTTATTCATTGATAATTCACATGATTCAAGAACTAAGCATCAAATGTAACAAAAATTTTCAAACACATTTGTAGTAACCACAAATAAACCTTGCATGCTTCATTAAACTCAATTTTTTTTGAAATGTGGGTGTATTTTCAAACCCCATATGCATTCCCTAAACTTAAAGTTTGCATTGTCCTCAATGCACTAAAATTAAAATGCAATGAAAATAGAAATGCAACGACAATCTGAATTAACAAAATAAAAATTACAGTTATGTGCAATGCATGAACACTACAACTAAAAAAACTAAAAATAAACTAACTCAGTTTTCCTCGGCCACAAATGTGGCTGCACGATGTTTCTTCTTCCTCCTCTTTTTCTCCTTCTCCTTGCGCTTTTTACCTTTGGAGCATTTTTCTTCTTTTCTTTGGCTTTGCACGTTCCTCGGATCGCTCCTTAGTTTTTGGCTCTGCCCGGCATCATCGGTTACTTCCTCTACAGCTTCCATCGGTCTAACTCCATCTCGCTCCAAATTATTAGTGGTTTCACCGATAAACTCGGGTGTAGTGGCAATGTTCTGAGAAGATTCTTTCTCAGCATCTTTTTCCTCATCCATCTCATTCACATCTGCAACAAGGACTTCCTCCTCAACAGCAGGTTCCTCTTGACCAGCAATGAAGTCACCCTTGACCAGGCTATCAATCCTTTACATGCACTCCTTAATTTCCCTTGATTCCTCTTCTTTCTCATCAATAGAGACATGTACAATGGGCGAGGATGCCACCGATTTGTCTCGGTCCCCTAAGTCATCATCCTCGAATGAGAGTTCAAAATCTCGAATGATCAGTGGAAACACTGGAAATTCTAGCAGTGGGACTGGGCTTAACTGACTTAATGTGGCTACAATAGAGTTGTTCCAAGCCTTGATATGAGCATAGATCAAATTTTGTAATCTGTCTATATCCTCTATTGTAGTGACAAGCCTGATCTGCTTATTGCTGATGGAATTGGCCAACTTCTCGATATCTTTCATTTTGTGTAAAAATGATGTCTCTGTAGTCAGGTTTGTTCCCTTGCTTTCTTCCTTATTTTTGTCCTTCCTTATCTTTCTTATCTCTACCTCCTTCATTGTTGGCGTATCTGTGCCACGAGTCATTCTTTCAATAGAGGCTTCATTGATCGAGCTCTTATTATCAAGGATTTCTTAATCATCATGGGGCACGATCCCTTTCTACTGGCACAATGGCATCACCAACAATTGAACAACCAAAATTCCAGTTTGCCTTACGGCTCAGTTAGTAATTTCCTAGTGGAGTATTACGCTAACATCAATCTTTTTGCCCTTGACAATTAAATGTATCAGGCACATTCTATCAAGGGTGACTGTGGTGCTATGAGTAGAGGGCTATAGCCGATAGTTGACAAAATGAAACTAGGTTTTGCTTTGTAGTGTTAGGAAGCGTCGGTGATTGTATAATTCCCTTGATGTGAACCTATCCACAATTCTCCTTCGACACATAAATCCTTCACCAACAGGTCTAATTTTTTCGTTTGTGATATCCTCAATGAACTCTAAGTGTTCATCTACATCCACTTTAGTGTTGCACAGCTCATTGATTTTTTTAGCATCCCATTAGATTAAGCCTTCTCGAACAAAGATCAACTCTAACTCATGGTCATAAAGGTTATCATGAAACTCACATACCAATAAGGAGAATAGCTTCTAGTATGAGTGTAAAAAGTCTCCCACTTCAGCTTAGAGATGGTTTTGTAGACTTGCTTGCCTAAGTCTTGCTGTTGCGAAAGGAGAATGCCCTATTCTGGGTGGAAGTTTTGCTTCAAAATGTTGACTTAAAACCTGTCGTTGGCCACTTTCATTAAAAAGATCACTGACTACTCTTTCTCCGTTGGCATGGAGGATTCCGGTTCACAAATTGCAGTTGTAGAGTAAGAGTGTTCTTCAACGGACTTGGTGGCTTTCTTGACTGATCCTCTCATTCTTGCCATATTTTTTTGAGTGAAGATAGTTTACACTTGTAAAGGAACAAGCTTGGGGAAGAGAAAGTGAATAAAAATGGTTGTTTTGTATGTGTTACAACCGGCATAGTGGAGAGGGGGTTTATAGTGAGTGAAAGAAAAAGATGGAAAGGTGTGACTTTTGTGAATGGATATAAAGTTGGCGGAATAAATATGTCCAATGAGAATTGCAATTGCCTTCATTCTTGATAAGTCATAAGTGACAGTACAATAGTATGAACTGCGTTGACAATAAAGCCCAAGTGCGTCAATAATGGTACCTAATTATTCTGCAAAAAATAGAAGTAAACCAAACTTGAACAAAAACAAAAAACCAAAAAAAAAATAAAATCACATAATGATAAATTCAATAAAAATTAAAATTTTTCGACCAATTTAATGGTCTCTGCCTGCNTTTGATTAATATTCCCAAAATAGTGTTTCAACTGCTGTCCATTCACTTTGAACTAGTGTCCATCATGTAAATCTCTAATTGTGACTGCACCATGAGAAAATACTTCAACAACTTTGAAAGGTCCAGATCAATGTGAGCGCAATTTACCCGGGTGTAATTTCAGTCTAGAATTGAATAATAAAACTTGTTCACCAGCGATAAATTGTTGCTACAAAATAATTATGTCATGCCATCGTTTGGTCTTTTCCTTGTAAATGGTAGTGTTTTCATAGGCATTTCGCCTAATCTCCTCAGTGATATCCAACAACCTTTTCTTTCTAGTAGCTTCGTAGTCCATGTTCACTTGCTTAATTGCACACATTGCTTTGTGTTCCAGTTCAACTGGAAAGTGACATGCTTTCCCAAAAACCAATTGATACGGTGACATCCTTAATAGAGTTTTTTATGCTATCTGCAATGCCCATAAAGCGTCATCCAGTCTGGAAGACCAATCTTTCCTCGACGGGTTCACAACATTCTCAAGAATGTTTTTAATTTGTTGATTCGATACTTTGGCTTGTCCAATAGTTTGCAGAGATAAGTAATAGTCATTCTATGATTAACTCCATATCTCTTCAGTGTGGCTGCCACTTGGTTGCAATGAAAGTGTGTACCTTAATCACTAATCAATGCCTTTGGTGTGCCAAAGTGGGTGCGTATATGCTTGTGAAAAATTTAAGTACTGTCTTTGCATCATCCTTTGGGACTGCAATAGCTTCAACCCACTTCGAGATGTAGTCAACAACTACTAATATATAAAGATTTCCAAATGAACTTAAAAATGGTCCCATAAAATCCATACCCCAAACATCAAACAATTTAACCTCCATAATTGGCTGCTGCAACATTTCATTGTGTCAGGATATAGAACCAGTGCGCTGACACCTATTGCATTGATTCACAAAATTGTGGGCGTCTTTGAATAATGAAGGCTAGTAGAATCCTCATTGAAGAACCTTAGCAGTAGTTCACATGACACTGAAATGATCTCCATAAGGAGCATCATGACAGTGCTTCAGGATTGAAAGCATATACTCTTTTGGAACACAACGCCGAATGATGTTGTCATTGTATACCTTGAAAAATACAACTTGTTCCAATGATACTTCACTACTTCATGAAAAAATCTTTTTTTATGGCCTGTGACACCCAATGGGAGTTTTCCACACACTAGATAATTAACCAAATTCGCATACCAAGGGTTGCATGTACAATAAATGACTTCTCATCTAGGAATGCGTTGACAATTTAAAGTATGTTTCCATCTTTGCTGCCAACTTCAAATCGAGACAAATGGTCTGCAACTTGATTCTCTAAATCTTTACGGTCTTTTATCTCGATGTCAAATTCTTGTAACAGTAGGATCTAGTGTATTCGTCTTGGTTTTACATCCTTCTTCACAAAAAGATATCTTAATGCCTAGTGATTAGTAAATACAATAACCTTTGCTCTGACAAGACAAGAACAAAACTTGTCGAAAGTAATGATTAGAGCCAAGAATTCTTTCTTTGTAGTGGTATAATTTATTTGAGCCTCTGTAAGAGTTTTGCTAGCATAATAAGTGGCATGAAATATTGTTCCCTTGTGTTGTCCTAGAACAGCTCCCTCTGTAAGATTTCACTTATATTGCATATAACTTCAAAAGGTTGCAACCAATCTAGTGCAATGACAATGGGTACATTTACTAGTTGCTTCCTTAATTGAATAAATGCATCCAAGCATGCATCATCAAAGCAGAATTTTCAATTCTATTCCAGCAATGAGCATAAGGGTTTTGTATTTTTCAAGAAATCTCTAATAAATCTTCGGTAAAACCCCGCGTGCCCAAGAAAACTGTGAATACCTTTCACATTTGTCGGTGGAGGTAATTTCTCATTGATTTCCACTTTAGCTTTGTCTACTTCAATTCCTTGACTAAAGATGTGATGATCCAATACATTACCTTTAGCTGCCATGAAATAGCATTTTTCCCAATTTAGAACAAGATGTACGTCTTCACATCGCTTTCATACTTTATCCACATTGTTAGCGCAATGATCGAAATCATTTCCATAGACTAAGAAATCATCCATAAAAACCTCTAAAGAATCTTCAATCATATCCAAGAATATTGCCATCATGCACCTTTAAAATGTGGCTGGTGTGTTGCAAAGACTGAAAGGCATACGGTGAAAAGCAAAAGTACCAAAGGGACAAGTGAAAGTTTCTTCTCCTGATCCTCCAGTGCAATAGCAATTTGATTGTACCCAGAATAGCCATCAAGAAGCAGCAATAAGCTCTTCCAGCAAGCCTGTCAAACATTTTGTCAATTAAAGGAAGTGGGAAGTGGTCTTTCCTTGTGGCAGCATTAAGTTTGCGATAATCCATACAAACTCGCCATCTCGTAGGAATACGTGTAGGAATTAATTCATCTTTGTCATTGCTAACCCCAGTGACGCCACTCTTTTTAGGAATGCATTGCACTGGACTTACCCAATTGCTATTAGAAATAGGGTAAATAATCCCAACATCAAGCCATTTTATAATTTCTTTCTTAACAAGTTCCTTTATCTTCTTGTTTAATCTTCTTTGTTGCTCAATCAATTGATTGCCTTCATCTTCCAACTTCATCTTGTGCACGTAAAAAGATGGACTAATGTCTCGAATATCGACAATACTCCAAGCAATAGCTCGTTTATGTCGCTTAAGAATATGAACCAATTTCTCTTCTTGAGTTACATCCTATGTTGTGGAGACAATAACTGGGAGAGTATTGTTAGCACCAAGGAAGATGTATTTAAGATGTGTAGGAAGTGGTTTTCCAAAGTAGGAGCTTTGTCACTAGATGGCTTGAAAATTGGAGTTGTTCTGTTAGCTAAGTCTAAGGATTCAATCTGTCATTCATGCCTAAGTTCAATATTATTAACTTCAACCATGCTATCACAATTATCTAAGAATTCATCATCAAATGTCACTGCAAACTCCACAGAAAGTATTGTGCTTTGGTCATTGAATTCTTCCTCAATTCAATCATCTAGGACATCAACAGTATGGCATTCTTCTTTATCCTTGCATTGAATAGATTTGAAAACACTAAAGGTAACGTGCTCATCATTAAGTCGTATGGTCAGTTCACATTTGTAAACATCAATAAGAGTTCGTCTGGTGGCTAAAAAAGGACATCCCAAAATTATGGGAACCTCCTTTTCTACCTCGCAGTCAGGTATGCTAAAATTAGCCAGAAAAATGAATTTATCCACACGAACTAAGTTTTCTTTGATTTGCCCTTTAGGTTGAGCCAAGGATCGATTTGCTAGTTGCAATGTCACTGCAATAGGTTTCATGTGACTAATTCCCAACTTTCGGAAAGTAGATAGTGGCATTAGGTTGATGCTAGCTCCCAAGCCGCATAAAGCCTTGCCTAAATAATGGTTGCCAATTGAACATGGGATAGTAAAGCTCCAAGGATGTTTTATTTTTGGGGGCAACATATTTGTCAAAATAGCACTACAGCTTCTATGAGTGCAATAGTTTCAATATCACTGAGCTTCTTCTTCTTGTACAAGAGTACTTCATAAATTTCCCATTATTCAGAATCTTGGTTCAATTTTGATGTTTGGAACAATTTCAAGAATCAAGAAAATCAATAATTCAAATCTTGGAAATCTTGGTCCAAGAAACCGAATCTTATAGCCAAGGCACAGTGAATTTCATGTACGAGCTTGAATGAGCCAATTTTGAGAGCAAACAGATCACAAGACCAGGTTCATTAAAAAAATGGCCCATTAAGATGTCTAGAAGCCCATCCTAAAGTTTGGAAAGTAATTTAATTGAATATCAGGCCAAATTATCAAAGTGGTCCAAATTGTAAAATATTTAAACTATAGGTCCACTTTTATTTTAATAGGTAGATCATCATGTAAGAATTCAACACAAGGAGCCCATTTAATTAATTTGGTTGAATTCCCATTAAAAGTCCACACTCAAAATTTTTTTTTATTTTTTTATTTGATGAGTAGTCATGTTAGCTATTCCATTAGGGTTAGGAAAACTTATTTTGGGGACCTATAATTAGCATGGACATTCACCCATGTACACATACAATTGATTTATGTTTTTTTAGTTAATAATAATTCTCTATGAGTTTTTCTTTAAGAATTGCTATTGAGTTTATTTTAGAAGCTGTTATAACAATCTTTCAAGTTGTGGGAATCATCTTCAAGCTTTTTCTTGCCAAGATCTCTTTCTTGGAGGGGGAATTAGAGCCATTGAAAGGAGTTATAGGTTCTTAATGTTTCCAAGGCTTCTTAGGACATCATCTTCTCTTTTCTATCCTTAATTTATTATTTCTTGCTCTTTTAAGTTAGTTCTTGCCGTTTTGGGTTGATGATTTTATTAATTTTCTTTCTAGGTTAAAGTTACTTCAAGAAAGATGTTCTTTATCTTGTTCCACCAAGAAACACATCAAAAATCTGGTTAGGGTGTTTTCTTGAGGTACAAGGATAGTTTCTTTCCATCCAAGAAACCCTAACTCGTTCTCTTTTGGACTCTTTACCAATCAGTTCGTATTTTGTTTGTTTTAATTTCGTTTGACTCTCATTTGTGACAACTAATCTGTTTTCATTGTTTCTTGTTTAAGGTTATGGTCGTCTACATATCTAGGATAAATCCGTGACTTTGACAAACTTTATGATCTACTTTTGCATTCATCTGTCTCATTCTTTATGAAACGGTGAAGAAGCAGATTCAATATAGTTGAGTCTATCCACTAGTTGTTGATATTTATCATCCTTTTGAATAACTTTGACCATAGCAAGTTTTTGGCCATATCTGAATAGTTCATTTGGCCATTGACAAGAGTTTAATGCCATATTTTCAATAATTTCATATCCATCCTTGTACGTCCTATTCATAAGGGCTCCTCTTGCTAATCCAGATCTTGCGTTTGCATCCAGCCCATTATAAAATATTTTCAATCTCATCCATTTAGGAAGTCCATTGTGCGGGCATTTTTGAATCAAAATTTTGAAATGTTCCCACACCTCATAGGAACTTTCTCCTTCCATCTGTCTAAATATAACAATCTCTCATCTTAATTGGACTGCTTTATTAATCAAGGAAAAATTCTGTAAGAATTTTCCAAGAAGTTTGTCCTAAGTTGTGATTGATCTTAGAGCCTACGAGTCTAACCAATAAAACGTGTTATCAATCAAAGAAAAGAGGAACAACTGAATACTAATTGCATCATCAGTGACCCCGTTCCTTAAAAGTATAGCAAAGTTGAAGAAATCATTTCAAATGTTGATTAATATCCTTTATCATAGTGCCCCTAAACTGTAGATTATTTTGGATCGTTTGTATCATCACCGATTTGATCTCAAAATTAATAGCTATAATCTCTGGCCTTGCTATACTTTCTTGAACCATATCTAAACTTGGTAGGCCATAATCCCTAAAGTTCTCTCATTCTGAGCCATATGCACGTGTGCAAGTAACAGTGGTGCTATTGGATCTCTTAAGGTGTTATTGTCGATGTCATTGAACAATAGATTCTCACGTGGAATGTTACCTACAACTTGTGGTGGTGGTTCTTGCATCTGCTGTTGCTACTGTCGGCGATTCCTTTGAATTATTTTCTCTTGATCTGTGGCTGCTACAATAGGTGTGCCCCTACTACGAGTCATACACTAAACCCAAGAAAAGGAGGTTAGTAGCAATAAATGAAATAAAATTGTATCTATAACCTACAAATTTCTTTATTATTCTTTTAAAATGCAAAAATTAAAATTAACTTAGTGACGTTGCCTCCCCGACAACGGTAATGTCCAAAGTGTGAATACTACAATAAAATAGAGAATTACGAGGCAATATCCGTAAGTATACAGGTCGATTTGTAATATAGATATTACAGTGAAGTAGGTGAGTACTCCAAGGATCATACCCAAGAGAGGCAAGTACTAAATCAATTTTAACCTAAACAATTAAAGATATAATTAATACTCTTTAATCAGCTAGAGTACGAGAGTAAAACAAGAAGTATTTTTTTAGAGTTTGTAAACTAATAAAGTAAAATCACATAAAAGAATTAAAATTGCAAGATAGAGGGATAAATAAAGTGAATCAAATCTGAATATGGGTGATCACCTCACTTCAGCAATCCCAAGTAACTATCGTCTCGAGTTCCTTGTCAACCAACTAGTAAGTACTTGTAATATCCATTTTTCAGTGGTGACGGAGTAGTGGTTTCGGGTCCACAAAGTTTGAATGGTAAGGTCATGCTTATTGTCTAATTAATGTTTATATAGTTACATTAGAGTCGTATTAAGTTTTGGTGAAGGAATTTTAATGATTAGTTTGTTAATTGAACATAAAGGACTAATTTATAAAAGGTGCAAAACTAATAATTGTTGAATTATAATGATTTGATAGTTTAAATGTCAAATGGGAAGGGACCTAATTAGTAAATAGACCATATAGAAATAGGATGGACGGTTAAGGTCAATTGATTGGTCATTTAGTATGTTTATTATAAGGAATAAATTTGTAAATAATTAATAATAAGATAATGAATAATAAAATAGAAAGGTAATCATCTTCACAATGTTCTTCCACCAAATTTTGAAAGGAAAGACCATGGTTGAGGAGCTTTATGTTCGGTTAGCATAACCTCTTGCATGTAAGCTTATTTTAATTCCATTCCTTGTAATTTTTATGTTTTTGTGATCGTTACAACTAGGTTCACTTGGGGGTGTTCCAAAGGTTCACTTAAAGAAAAATGTATGAGTTCGAGTTCAAAATAAGTTTGGGGGTGTTCCAAAGGTTCACTTAAAGAAGAATGTTGTATTACGAGAAAACTAAGACAAAGTTAAAGGTTAATATTTTTAAACTGAAATGTCTCATCTCTTAAATTCCCTACCTTTAGCCAAGCCCCATTACAACCTTATAAAAGACCTGTTGATTTGATGATCATGTCACCTACATTAGTGGAGAGGAAGTCCTAAGTTCAACATACGAAGATCATAAATAAGCCTTGTCATTGTTTGCTTGATTGATAAGAAATTATGTTGAATGAAGAATGTTATCTATGGCTATGACATACATGCAAACTATGATTCGTGTTGGCATATTTTGAAGCTTAGTATAATCATAAGGAATGTTTGTATATGAATTACTTGTTAATAAAGAAGATCGATAAGCATGAAGTTTTTAATGCATGATTATGGGACAAAGATTGATGCTGGTTACACAATTAGCAATTACGCCTTAGCAAGACCTTTTGCTGTGCATAAACATTACTCGGGACGAG
>CM025253.1:29577849-29588751 GCA_013677275.1 Gossypium schwendimanii | reverse complement strand
CGGACCAATGGGTAGCTTAATGGCTTCTTGTTCGTTCTCCATTTGGTTCGTAGGCAAGCTCACATCAACTATGATGCTCTGATTTGCTTGACAAAGTATGCTATTGTGAAATTATGTGTAAAAATATGATATCTGACTCGAATGTTAAGCATGCTATACTCTGATAATCCGATTAGCATGTAAAGCATGCTACTAAAAAATCTGTTTTGTTGCCATAACACATGCATGGGGTGGGAAAAATGTACGAAAGCAATAGATCTGAATTTTTGGTGACTGGTCCACAATATTATGTATCTGGCAGTAAATCTACAATTTCTGGTGGTTCGACCAAATTTTGTTGTGTTATTGGTTGGATGAGTTCTGGGGAACTTTGTATGGTGTATAGCGGAGTTGGGTAGGATTTAAGTTCTAATATTTGTATTGTATTCTGAAAATGTTGAATTGACTACATCATTACACAATCTACCATATTTGATTTATAATTGACTAATTTATATATGTTATGGAGTACGTACTAAAGGTATGAGAGCTCGCGGAGAGCAGGGTTTAGAGACCTAAATCGATTCATCCGCATCATGAGCACACTCGCCTGAGCCCACGACTGAACCTGAACCTGTGACTGACCGAATTGAGAATACTCACACTATGGAGGAGGATCATCTAGAGCTTGTTGACGATGTTGTGTCACAGGCCATGTTAAAGGTGCTACAACATGTTGTTGGGGCCCAAGAAGGATCTAAAAATAGTGGGACCATTGTTGAGAGGCTTTGTACTAACAGAGCTGAGTTATTCAGGGGTATTGCTAGTATGACCCCTACTGTGGCAAAATACTGGCTTGAGGCTACGGAGAGAATTTTAGATGACATGGAATGTACCCTAGAGTAGAAATTGAGGGGAACGATCTCGTTACTAAGGGATGAGCCTTATCGTTGGTGGCAAGCTGTTGTGAAGGGTACCTGAGCTGATAGGTTGACTTAGGAATATTTTCTGGAGGCTTTCCAAAACAAGTATGTAGGGAAGCGTTATGTTGAGGCTCATTGACTGGAGTTCATTGAGCTCAAACAGAGGGATAGATCTGTGGCTGATTATGAGGCCGAGTTTTTATGATTAAGTCGCTACGCCCAAGGAATGGTTGCCACTGAGCAAGACAAGTGTGTCTGATTTGAGAACAGGTTAGGGTATAAGCTAATGATGCAGGTGGCCCTTCTACAAGAAAGGGTTTTCGAAGCGTTAGTGGAGAAAACTAAGATTGTGGAAGAGGTAAAACATTTGGAACGTAAATCGAGGGATAGGGTTAGAATCCCTGCCAAGGGAGATGCCGATCCCACTATTCAAGCTCTATGACCTATTAAGCGAGTTTCAGATGATCGACCAAGGCAAAATGTTATTTTTGTTGCTGATGGTGGGAGAGCCCCTTACTCTGCCACTTGTGGAAAAAGGCATCTGGAAGATTGTTGGAGGAGTTTGGGTGCATACTTAAGATGTGGATCTTTGGAGCATAAGATCAAGGATTGTTCATGACGTCATGAATAAATGCAAGCGTTGGACCAGAATTGTGCTCAGAACCTAAGAGTTGGATAGCAGCCTTCGAGAGGCCAAGGTTTAAATAGGGGTGGTAATGGTGGGCAGAGACATAGAGCCCAAGGTCAAAGTGGTTATTGAAACGATGCTAGACAGTTGGCATTGATGCACGCAGCTAGGCGTAGAGAGGATAGCAACGCTACTAACGTCATAGCAGGTACCTTACTGTTAATACCGTACCATTTTTTGATCTAATTGATATTGGGTCAACACATTAGTATGTATCGTGTGAAATGGCTAATTAAATTTATGTTAAGGTAGAGGATACTATTCGTAATGTGATTGTCTTTGGCCCTTTAGGGCAATCTGTTTCTGTTAACAAAGTGTTAAGTGGTGTCTGTTAGAGATCCAATAAGAAGTATTTCTGGCAGATTTGATGGAATTACCCTTCAGAGTTAAGGGGGCTGATTAGGGAGTGTTTAGTGTAAAAACTAAGCTTACTATATATATAGGGGTCATCCGGGTTGCACAAAAATTGGGTCAAAAAACTATAGACCTGACACCGGTGTTGCGACACGGGGTATGGGTGTCACAACAACAAACTTCAAATGCTTCAGGTTTTTTACTCATAATTCTGTGTTAGGACACAAGTATACGATGTTGTGACACTGACCTTTTGGTTTGAAATGTGGTGTCACGACACGGGTCTAGAATTTTAAAATTTGATGCTTCGAAGTACCGTGTCATGATGTTAAGATGGGGTGTCACGACACAGCACTCGTTTTCCCAATTCTCATATTTTTGGGTGTGCTAGTCCCTTCTATTTACTCCTGATTTGAAAATACATCCCAATTAGCCACCCCTTTTGCTTCTTATGGTCGAATTCCTATCCTAATTAAATATATAAACCTAATTAAAGTTCAAAATTTACAAAAAAGAAAAACCTAAGTTACACTAGTTTACAACACATTAAAAATTTCAATGATTAAATTAGGTATAGTTACCGGACTCGTTTGTTAGCCAATCTATTCCCTTCATCGAATCCTTGTTTCGTTGTCTCACTGCAATCCATCCAATAGATGCCCTTCCATCTGGGCTCTTTCCATTTATCGCGCTCCTTCGACTTGTTCATTCCTATACACATTGATCCAAAACCATACCTCCGGTTAAGGCTGCTAAGGGTAATATGAAAATTTGCATAACAATTCTACTCTAATTTATGTCCTAATTCCTTATTTTAGGAATCATGGCCACATTTGAACACATTTATTTCACCATCGATTTTCATAATTAATTCATTTTTCTCGATATCGATGGTCGATCTAGACGTGGCCAAAAATGGCCTACCCAACAGAATGTGAATTTCTTGATCCTCTTCGACATCAAGGACAACAAAATCAACGAGTATAATAAAACCCCTCACCTTAACTAATACATCTTCAAGTACACCTTTTGGGCGTACTAAAGACTTATCGGCTAATTACAAGGTGATCGACATGTTTTTCAATTCTCCCAATCCGAGTTTTAAATAAGTAGACAAGGGCATCAAATTAATATTGGCCTCTAAATCACAAAAGGCCTTACTAAAGTGTTTGTCCCCCATCTCTACAGGAATTGTAAAACTACCCAAATATTTTAATTTAGGGGTATTTTCTGAGCAATTATCGCACTGCAAGAGGCATCAATATTAATTTGCTCACCTTTCTTTTATTTTTTATGTTGGGACATTATCTCTTTTAAGTACTTGGCATATTTTGATGTTTTATCAATTAACTCCAGTAGTGGCAAATTTATGTTAAGGGATTTAAATAAATTTTGAAAACTTACAAATTCCTTCATCCCTTTGTTGTTTGTCCTCCAACCACGATGGAAACGGTATGAACTTGGACACAAGCTCTAAGTTTCGTACAATTTTTGGCTTCACTATCAATTCAACTATTTTCTCAATTTTCTCCTTAAATTTAGCCTCATCAAGGGTTTCATCGACTATCTCAACCTTTTCGTCCTCCTTTTGCACGGACATATTTGAGGTTTACCAATGTTTTACCCGAACAAAGTGTGATGGAATTCACGTATCTTTTCCCTTCTTTTGGGGGTTGTTTTCTGTATTGCTTGGAATGCTCGTACCCATTTCCCTTCACATTTCATTTAACAAACATACAATATTGTGGATTTCTTCTTTTAATTCAGCCATATCAATTCGATTTTGAGTGCATTCAAATTTCACTTATTGAATGTCAAACCTCATTAGTAGCATTTCTCCTTTAATTTGATCTAATCGTTGACCACAATCAACATGATCGTTACACATGGATCTTTCTTAAGATCTTTCAATATGTGAAAGTTGATATGGAGGGTTTCGTTAGTTCTGAATCGGGTTTCCACTACCTTGATTACCTCACTACTTAGATTAGGATAGCCCTTTCGATCAGGGTTGTAAGTGTTCGAATAGGGATTTCCACCCCTATTACCCAAATAATTGACCTCTTCTAGTTGAGTTTCAGAGTATGGCACATAACTTCGAGCAGCGCTGTTCATGGACAACTTAATAGTGGTTTCCAAGTGATGTAGCATTTTCGATATTTGTTTATATTTATCGTCCTCTTTAACCACTTTAGCCATCAACGACTTCGAATTATACGAAAATCTCTCACTGTGCCAGTTCAAGTTCATAGTTGTGTCCTTGATTAATTGACAGGCTCGCTCATTGGTGTTGTTCATGAAAGCCTCATCGGTTCCGCCATCTAATCTAGCTCTCAAGCTACCATCTAATTAATTGTAAAATATTTGTAGTTGCAGCCACTCTTGCATTCCATGGTAGGGGAACTTCCTTAGCAATGACTTGAGACATTCCCATGCTTAGTATGAATTTTCGCCCTCAATTTGCTTGAAGTTGGTGATGTTGCTCCTTAACTGAATGGTTCGACTAATAGGGAAAATTTTATGAAAAAAATGTACTCGCTAATTCATCCCATGTTGTAATGCCCAGAATTGGCGGGTCCTATGTTGGGCAAGCAGCCTAAAGGAAATCTGAGTGGCACGATCCTATCCGCCCAATTAATGCCATTGGCATATACTTAGGGTGTTTAGTTGATAATAGAGTATAAGGTAAGGAATGTACTCTGAAGGATGTGGTTATGTGAAAATGAAGGGAATGATAAAAGTATTAATGGTTGTTTAAGTAATGAAAATGACGCTAAAGGTAATGTATGCCAAGTTTGTCCAGTTAATGTGCAAGTTACTTTCTAACGAGATGGTCAGGAATGAACGATGGGGTAAAAAAAGGTACATAAAGATTATGGACTCTTGAATACATATCCTCACAACTGTTGACACCTAAGAGGATGATATTCAAGGTCAATGACATGTGTTATGTTCCACTATGGAAACATGGGTTTTCTATATATATATCTAGATATGAGCTAGAGAGAAAGGAAAGAGAGACAGATATTTTCTTCCTTCTATTTGAAAACACCATTTCTGTTTTTACTTTGGAGCTAATCAGGGATATTTCTTACTAAGCTAAAATTAAGGATCAGAGTTCCTACAAATGGTTGTTTCTTGTTAAAGGTAAGTAATCCAAACTTTTATGTAAACTTCTGGTCAAGTAAGTCTATTTAAGAGCATAGATAGTAAATGAAGAAGTAAGGCTTTGCATGAAAGTTAATGGGGGTTCTGATGATAATAAAAGTTATATGAATGAGTTTTAATGGCATCTCTATGTCTTATAAGTAGTGATTTCTAAGTTCTCGTGCTGGATGTTCGGGATCTAGAGACCAAGCTGTTGTTCATGGATGTTAGGTGAGTCCCTGAGTTGACTCTTGTATGTGTGTTATGCATTCTAGAAACTTCGATGAAAAGATATAAAACCATGAGATTTAGGCTAGGAAAGTATGATGTGATGATTTTGATGAGAAATGTATGATTTATGGACTTGTGTGTATGGATTGCATGAAAACTAAGGGTCTAAGTGTGTAATAGGAACTAAGGTTAATGATGATTGTATCTAAAAGATTAAAATGTGTATATGTGTCTGGGAAAACATGAGTAAGTATATCATGTCCTAGTTAATGAGTCTGTGTCTATCTCTAAAGTCGTTTAAAGGGGTCTATCGGGACTTTAAACACGAATCTCTGAAAGGAATGGCCATGGCATTTCAAATGAAAGGACCATATCATGTAAGACCAGAGCTGGTGGGCTATGGCATCATATGGAAATAGCATATCATATAAGACCATAATTGGTGGGTTATGGCATCATATGGGAAGAACTAAACAAAGGTTATTACTGAATACGGTTTCTGGGTGATCCCCAAACGATGAGGGGTAAACCTTACGTAATGTGAATGTAAGTGAATCTCTATAGTAAACACATCAAAAAATGGAAGCCTATGTGGCGTAGCTGAAATGGAAGCCTTTGTGGCATATCTAAAATAGAAGCATTTTTTGCGTATCTAAAATGGAAGCCTTTGTGACAAATTTGAAATGGAGGTCTTTGTGGCGTATCTAAAATGGAAGCCTTTATGACATATCTGAAATGGAAGCCTTTGTGGCGTATTTAAAATGGAATCCTTTGTGGCAGTCTATGGAAAAGGATGCCTTTGTGGCTATTAATGACAGGAACATCTCTGTGGCGTGATTTTAAGGAAGGCCCTAGTGGCTATCATCTTAAGGGAACACCTCTATGGTGGACTCTGAAAGAGAAAAATGGTATTCCTGGCAAACTATGAAGGTGTGATAAGTATGGTGAACTCTGAAGGAATAATATGTATGGTGAAATCTAAAGGTGTAGTAAGTATGGTGAACGCTGAAGGAATAATGTGTACGATGAAATCTGAAAGAAAGGCTTTGTATGAAATGTTAAATAAATCTTGCATAATCTTAAGTTTTGAACAGAGAAGCTGGAACGCACCAGAGTATGTGGCGAATCCAAGGTATGAACCAAATGGACTTATAGAACAAATCGATCAACAATATTCTATTGGTGTGGTTCTCTAAAGTAGGAATGGGTAAGAAATCAAGAAGGGGTAAGTTGAAGAATGTGAAAGAGGTACCAAAGGTATGAAAGGTAAGTTATGATCTCAGTGTAAGGTATGGCTTCAATGGCATAAAGAATGGAGCTCAATGACATACTTGCCTAAGTAAAGATAAGAACAAGGACATAGATAATGGAGATCTCAAATACAACTCAGGTAATGGAAGGTTTACTCATTAATTTCTCATGAACTTGCCTTCGTGTTTCATGTCACAGGTACGTTCCCATGAGACTATGCAAGAAGGGACGACACTAGGGTTATGCCCAAGAAATGGCTAGATGGGTTGTTCTGCATACAGAGCGAGTTTAGGTTGGCATGATCGAGTCTATGGGAGCATTGTAAATAAGTCCAAAGATTCATTTGTAAGTCCTTGTAATGTATACTGAACACGTTGGTAGAAAATTTGTGGTCAGTAATATCACTTAGAGGCAAAATTTATAGAACTATGTAATTACATTATGATATTCACTTGTAAGTCCTTCTATTGTAAAGTCCAATGCAAAAAATGAAGTTTAGTTGAAAGATTATTCTCAACTGAGTTTTTAAATAGGAATAAGCAAGTTAAGAAAAAGTTTGTATGTGTATTGTAACACCCAAGATCCGAATCCAGCAAATCATATTGGGTTGAGGGTGTTACACATGTAGTGATGGAACCTGACTCTTACAAATCAAGCCATTCGTATGGGTTGTCACACATCAAAAAGGGAAACAATCAGAGATGAATAACGTCATTGGTGACCCCGTTGTTCTTGAAAGTATCATAAAGCTAAAGGAATCGCTTCAAGTGTTGATTTGGGTCTTCCATCATATTGCCCCTGAATTGCAAGTTATTCTGAATCATTTGGATGGTGGAAGTTTATTTCAAAATTATTGGCATTAATCGTCAGCCTTTTGATATTGCCTCAGATCGTTTCTAAAATGGGTAGCACGTATTCATGCAATGTCTGCTCTTGTCAAGCCATTAGTGGCTCTCTTTGGAACTGTATTGGTGGTTTTAGTGGTTCTTTAAATAGAGGGTTTTCCCAATGTAAGTTAGATACCATGGTGGATTCTTTTGTATTTGCTAATAGTTGCATCTCAGAATTCTCTCTAGTTTAAGATTTGCCTCGATTGGGATGCTTTCGCTTCGAGTCATACACTAAAATCAAATAGATTAAAATAAAACTAATAACTTAAAATTAAATCAAATAAAATTAACTAAAATTAAAATTTGTATATATATATTTTTCCTATTTATCCTATTAAATTACAGAAAATAAAATTTTAATTCAATGTCAAAAACTCCATGACAATGGTGCCAAAAACTTGACTTCCGCTAGATGTTCAAACGTCTAGGCTAGAAATACAGTAGCAAATAGATAATGAATAAAGCAGCGATGTCCGCAAGTATATAGGTCAAATTGCAATATAGTATAGTGTTACAACGAAACACTCTAGGAAGTATTCCAAGGATCGTACCTAAGGGAGGTTCAATTAAACTAAAATTAATTCTCTACACTAACAGGGCTAAATAGTAATAACCTAAAATTATAGTATGAAAAACCAAATTAAAATTAATTAATCGAAAGAACACAAATTAACTAAAATTAAAGAAATCAAATTAACAATCGAATTAATTCAATTAACTAAGCAGAAGATTAACTCACTTCAATGTTCCTAATTAACTTCAGAACTTGGGTTTTATAGAATTAGCTATTAACTAACCAATTGTTACCTTTCAACCTCTAACCAATTAACTGATCGACCAATACATGCATGTATTTTTACCTCACTTTCATGTCTGAGATAAATTATGATTTACTCGATAAACTTATCTTTCAACCTCGTTTATCATAAATTACTTCCTAGGGTTTAACCACACATAATTTAAGCCAACTAACTCGGACTCAAACCTTAATTCTTCTGTTAATTATTCCCACATCAAATGGTTAATCTCCCTAGGAAATTAGCCACTCATGGATTTAGATGCAATTATCCCTAAATTCATATTGAACATACAAAGCAAAAATTAAATAGAAAAAGGGAAAAAGAGAATGGATCTGTTTCGATATCGATTTGCGCACGAAAGTCAGATTTCATTTGATAGTTGTGAAGACAATCCTGATTGTAATTGAAAACTGAAAAGAAATAAATAAAAACTAATTAATTAATTAAATGCTTGGATCAAAATTGAACCCAAGTTAAACAAAGAGAAAAAAAAATTGGTTTATAACATAAAAGGACTAAATTGAAATAAAAAAAACTAGAATAAAAAAACCCTAAAACAAAACTAAGTGGCTCACTTGGCCAAGCCTCCTAAGGTGAGGCTAAACACACCTATTTATAGAAAAAAATGTCTGACCTAATTAGGTTAACTATAGCACTAAAATTTGAAAAAAGTTTATTGTGCAGATGAAATCATCTCTAACTTAATAATTCTGGTTCATCATCCAGTGTCACGACGGTATCACTGTACTTTGCATTCTAAACCCGAAAATAGTGCCCTGTACACTCGAGTAGCTCGTTAGTTCATCCCTAGGCCCGTATTGGCCCATTAGGTCATCACATGTCTAAAAATTGCGTAAAAAAGCTTATTTTGCTAAAATTAAATTTAAACCACTAAAAATGGAAAATATAATAACAACATGTAAAAGAGCTAGAAAATAAGTTCATTAAGTGTTGAAAAGATTCTAATTTACCACAACAAATTTTGGCAGATCACTAGGGTTAAAAGAGACTCCACGTTGTGACGAGGCTTCCTGACATCACAACGACACGATGAGGTTTGAAAACACTCAGCCATATATTGGACGGTGACATTGTGATGAGGGTTTCCCCGACATCACAACGATGCGATGAAACTTGGAAATATTCAGTCGTATCTTGGATAACCAATGAAGGTTATTTTCCCTAATTAAACCCTAATTACTCCAAAGGTATTTTGGGCACCTAACACCCTAATGTTTGCCTATATAAACAACTTGATAACCTCATTAGAAGAGAGACGGGTCAGACAAAGCTAAACAGTTTTATTTCGTTTTTAGTTTATTTTGATGTTTCCGTAGTTGGAATCTTTTCTATTCCGATGTGAAGATGATTGCGAGCAGAAATCACTTCGAACCTATTCATTAAATTATTCATGAGCTTTCTCTTATCTTTTGTTCTTTTATTTATATTTCATAAACATGATCAATTAATGTTTCTATGAATATTGGGATAAATTGTTGTGATATATTTTTATCTAATATGTTTCTATTATGAGACTTATTAATTAATAAAGTAGTTTAACAAGCAGATGTGGGAGGAGTTAGCGAAAAAATGAGGCTTTCCTATACAAATTAGTTAGTATAAATTATTGTAAGCTTAAACCCTAGGATTGACAACCTTAGGAAGTAATCTAGGTTAATCGAGGTCAGATGATAAGTTTGGCAAGTAAATCGTAATTTATCCGGTCAAGAAAGTGAGGTCGGAAGATAAGTAAGTATTGGTCAATTAATTAAGTAGTGGAGGTCAGAAGGTAATACTAGTTAGTTAATAACTAATTCACACCAAAAACCTGAGTTCTAAGGCTAATTACAATCATTGAAGCAAGTTAATCTTCTACCTGTTAATCGATCATAAGCTAAGAGCTCACATCGCTGACACTAGGAATAGGAAATTCCATTATGTTAATTTAGGTTATTAATTTGATTAGTTTAATAGATACTTAAATTTGGATTCACACTACTAATTTGTGACTCGATTAGATTAGTAATTATTTATGGCAATCAATTTAATAATAAAATTCTCCAATCTGCAATCTCTTGGGTATGATCCTCGAAATACTTACCGGTGTTCCGTTGTAACACTTCTACATTACAATTTGACATGTTCCCTTGCAGATTTCGCACTTCATTCTATATATTTTATTTGCATAATTTTTACTCTAAACATTTGCACCTTAGGAAGTGGCCGCCTATTTTAAGAAAATGCTAGTTTTATTCCTCGAAAGGCCTCCAAATGATTCTGGAATGCTCTTACTTCGTGGTGGGATGCTCAAGAATATTTTTAAGTGTCGTAATAGATCCGAGTAAAGCTGAAAATATGCGTGAAAGATAAGTAGTGTTATTGGTAATTGAATGTAACATCCCTTGCTCGAGTTAAAATTTAGGCTTAAGTAAGGTGCATTATGCGAAAAAACCATGGTCGGGAAATCCTCTTTATACAATAATTTTATGAAAAGAATAAAAAAGATTTTATAAATAGTAAGTGTGTGCACACAAGGTAAGTAATGATTTAGATTAATTTGATACTAATTATTATTTAATAATGAATATAATTTTTGATTTAATTTTAAAATATTAAAATTAATATAAATATTTTTTATA
>CM025253.1:29542498-29552731 GCA_013677275.1 Gossypium schwendimanii | reverse complement strand
TCTATTTTATTCGTTTTCCATCCATACAAACATACATAAGTATTCATATAAGTCCCAGGTTAACACACTCATATTGTGTTAGGAAGAGAGAAAGAAGAGAACAGTAGCACTCGCTAGTAGTCGATAATACTTGTAACACAAAAATTGAAAGGAGAAAAGAGAAGTGCAGCAAAGATTCGGTACAGAAAGAGAAGAAAGGGAAAAGGATTTGGTAGATAGGATACTAAAGAACTATTCGGCCACTCTAACAAAAGAATAAAAGGGGAAGTAGGAGAAGGCANATGAACAAACCCGAGAGGTTCCCAAGATCCTTTGCAAAAAATGGCACAAAGAAAACAAAAGGGGAGAAAGAAAAGCCAAACAAAACCTAAATTGACCAAAATTTTGACTGCGAGTGAGAGAATTCTCTTCAATACAGAAACTTGAGCAGCCAAAAGACCAATTTGGCACTAGAAACCCCCTAGTCGAAATTCTTAGAGTGCCAGAGTCCAAAATCTGCATAACTCTTCCACTCATCAGCTCCTTGATTTTCTCCTCAAATCTCACCCTTATCACTCCACCGATTTCTCCTCAACTCCCTCTATGACCAGTTCAAACTTCCTTCAACAGTATTTCACTCCAACTCTGCCACTTACATGGCTCAAGCAACAAAATAAATACCCCATTACGCAACCCAGAACTTGAACCTTAGACCTCACAGTTGCACAGCACTCCACCTTATCACTAGACCACAAGCTCTTTTTGTGACATAAAACCAACACTAATATTTATAAGGCTTATAAGATAGCATCTAGATTTATTTATGGGAAAACTAAAAATTTTGCAAAAGCCAAGACTTGAACCTAGGCTTCTCAAACACTCCGAAACACACCGAAATTACTTAACCATTGAAGCAAACAAGGAATTTGTGACAAAACATACAGAAATTAAATACTAGAATTTATGGGCGTTACAAATTTATATACACTTTTAAGGGACCTAAGCATCATGCAAATACACATAATCATGCCATTTCAAACAACCTAATTCATCTAACCAATGTGCCATTCCAAGGCACCACAAATACATCAAAGCATTACATACCAAAACAAGCCAACACTACCTTAGTTCATGCATAAAATCTAGTTTAAACACTTACCAAAACTTGTCATAAATAACCATTATCAAGTTATCATAAAATACCAAAAATGAACCTTATATGCAAGCATTTGAAAGTGCCCAAAATGACAATACTTGGTGAAGCATTAAAGCACACCAAACCAAACACAACCTTCAAAGCATAAACCTACCAAGATACCATTACAAAACATCCTATACATTTCAAAACCACATATTTATCTGTATATATATGCCACTACCCTAGGAGATATAAAAATTGTAACAGCCTATTTTCATTGAAATCAAAACAGTGGTTTCGAGACCAAAAATCTGACAAGAAAATTATTATTTTATTATTAATTTAATGTATATAGAATGTTAGGGAGGCCATATTAAAAATTTGTTAAAAAATTTTGATGCTTGCATGATTAATTAAGTGAAAATGACTAAATCGTAAAAAGTATAAAAGTAGAGTTCCATTAGCTGAAAGGATCAAGTAGCTATGAAACCTTGAAGTGGGTGGATTTAAATGGTACCTATACCATTTATAAAGCTAGTGGACAATTATGGACACAATTTAAATGATTTTTAAGGTTAATAAGTAAGGTTAAAAAGGTAATTTAATAATTATGTTAATGTAAAATATGGTAACAACATATTATCATCTTCTTGGATGTATTTCTCCACCTAATATAGAGAAGGAAAACTCCATTTATGAACTTTGAAGGTTTGGGTATGTTCAAGTTTTGCATTAAGTGATTTTGAATCCTATTTTTAATGATTTTTATGTTTTTGAAGTCGTTTTAGCTTAATCTAGCTAGCTCAGGGATCAATTTGTAAACTTTTCAAAGATTGAGGGTTATGCCATGAATTATTTTCTATGATTCTTAATGTTTAATTATAGATTATAAGTCTTTGTTGATAAATAAACAAGTTTTGTAAAGTGAGTTTTGATGAAAATGGCATTTAGGGTCTTCTTTGTAAAAATGGTAAAATTTCATGTTAAATTTATGAATTGATGATAGGTATGGGTTAGTTTAAGTTTTTAGAGAAATCATTTAGCTTGAGAAGAGGATTAAAATGTTTAGATTTCAATTTATGAGCTTAAGGACCACATTGTAAAAAGTTAAAATGTTAGGGAAAAATGGTAATTTTGCATAAATATGAATTGTGGACTAAATTGAATAATAGAAGTATTAAATGGATTGAAATTTTATATTTAGATCAAGATATACCACTAGCGGATTTAGGTTGGGGAAAAGCTAAGGCCTCAGATTAGCTCTATTTCGTTTGTACGCCCTAATCGTCAAGGTAAGTTCGTATGTATGATTACTATATTTATGTAATTCAATTGTATGTATTTATGTATTTGTAATGCTACTGAACAATGTATATCCAAAGCAATGCTATGACAGTTATCGAGTCCCCGTTGAACCTTAAGAATTCGTACGATACAACTGACATGTCATTAGGGATTTCATGTTCGGTGCTGGTCTTGAATGTCCTTCCGATGGCTAAGGTCTTGCATTTGTCATGGATACTCTGTCCATTTCACAGCTCGTGTGAGCAACGATGTAAAGGAAAGGTTATGGTTATATGTTTAAGCACACTTCATGTAAGCTTTCCTGAGTATCCGATGATATTTTATTTGGTTCAATGGGCAAGAAATCAACGGGCAAGAAAAGGGATTGAAATGGTAAGTTTCTAAATGGAATTATGCATATGCTCATGAAAAGGATGTATGAATCAAATGATGTATTTTCTTATGAAAATGGATTATCATGTGGTTAATCCAAATGAGTTATGTATAAATGCATTAACTTGTGTATTGATGATGATGTTAGGCTTGTGCCAAGCTTGTGGTTTGGGTTACATTAAGTTTATACTTATTATTATGCAATGAAATTGTATCACCCCTAGCCCGTATTTGTTTCCAGAATAGGGTTATATAGCATTATCATAAAAACATAACTCAAATAATGCATTCCTAACTTTTCATAATCATTGCAAAATCCAATCAAACACATGCATAATGTCCCTTTTTCGAGCCCTCGAGGCCTTAGAAACAGTTTAGAAACGATTCAGAACTAAATCAAAAACATTTAGAACTTCATGGAAAAAGATAGAAAAATTCATGCTACAGGTATCACATGACCATGTGACTCACATGGCTAAGACACATGCCCTTGTCTCAAGCCGTGTGGGGATTCGAAGTAGGGACACATGATCATGTCCCAACCAGTGTCCGTGTGTGTGTAACTCTCTAACTTGGTTCACACGGCCAAACCACACGCTCATGTGCCAGGCCATGTAACTCTCGAAATGCAACCTTTTAAAAACTATAAGGGACACACAGTCTTGTCACGTGGCCGTGTGTCACACACGTCTAAGACACACGCCCATGTGTTAGGCCGTGTGGACAAGGAATAGGCCAAGTTCAAGCCATTCATTTCACTCAATTTAAGCTCATTCTTACAAACCATTTGCACATATGACCAAGGTATTAAAACATGTTCAAACATGCATAAAATGACCAAATTCAAATGACCAAATTCCATTCAACACATATGCCAAAAAGGCACCTCAAACATATACATTAATCATACCCAAAACATGTGCATATTTAACCATTTAGCAACTAACTTATTTTTATACCAAAACATACCACAATTGACACATACCAACCTTACCATATTAGATTCATGCCATAGCAAAATAACTTTACTATTTGAACCAATTCTCTCATGTATCTAAACCATTTAAATGACACAAAACTAGCCATTACCAAATGGTTCCAACATCTAATAAATATACATACCAAATTTAGGTCCAAATTGTTATAATTCCACCAAACATACTTGATTAAATTTCATATCAAGACATGCCCTAAATGATCACTTTGCAAACATGCTGACATGTACCACTTTGGCCATAAAATCATGCATCAATTTGATCATATAAAACACCAAACATTAAGAATCAAAGTGCTAAAAGCACACCAACCATCAAGGCATCAAAATAACACAAGTTTCACAAATTCATAGCAATATTACAAGCCAATATCATCAACTAATCAGTAGACATAGTCCACCTATACATGCCATTATAACCACAATCAAAGTATTAAAATCTACCAATAAAATCTATGGATAGTGTGATGAACCTCTGGCTAGCTTCCAACCCAATCGAGCTTCTAATAATCTGTAAAGTAGAGGAAAATAACTACGTAAGCTATGAATGCTTAGTAAGCTCATATAAACTTTAAGCATAATATTCCATATCAATAATGAAATCTATAGGTTAAATATAAACCTATACCAATGCCTCAAGACTTATCAAAACATAATCATCAACTCACAAATGAGTAAGTTCATTAATGTCACATACATTTATCATTCATAATATGATAGGATTTTATGGGACTTAATAGATAATCAACAACCTTTCTATCAGATTATACACTTTTCAATTTACTTTCTTTTCATTCTATTCCCAATGCTTATCTTAAGCCTAAACCACATTATCGATTCTTGACTTAATGTATTTATCCATGATATATTCATCCATAGCATACGTAAATTTCTCACATATAATACATCATTCAAACTCATTACTCCCTTTTCATCAAATTTCATTTCAACTATGAATTTACCGTTTCATTACCTTTCCTCACCTGTTTCATATGCATAACAACAAGATATACGAATAATATCAACCATGACTACAAACTAGTGCATTTAAACACAGCTCGTTTGGAATCAACTACATAATCAACCATTGCATAAGAAATTACTTACTTTGATTTATTTCACCTTTTTATGGACATAAGCACATTACCAATTGAGCACTTACGTTTCAATGTATTTCATTAAGATTAAACATGATATAATTCAATCATAAACTTAGCACAAGCCTAAGCACCAACAACAACACATGTTAGCATAATTGAACATAATTCATGTGAACTTAACATAGATAACCATTATACTTGAGCATGATCCAATTGGATTTATCATCCTTCATAACATATCATGTTTTCCATGTATAATCATTTCAATAAGTTTCATACCCACATGTCTTGGTTCATATTGAACACTTGCCATTTCATTTGCATAACACCAAAGACATAAACATAACATTTACCATATTCACAAGCTATTGATTAAACACATAACTTAGCAATATCATCACATGGTAAGATATGGTACATAAACATAGCATCACTTAAATCATACCTTTCAAATCATGAATATTCATGATTTGATCATTGGTACATCATACCTTTCCATATATGTCGTAGTAAAGTCAATCGGAACCCTTATCAGAGCTCACACAAGTATGCTAAATAATGGTCGAAACATTTCCTTTTCTTTTAATTGATGGTCGTCACCATCCCTTTTCTTTTAATTGATGGTCGTCACCATCTCTTTTCTTTTAATTGATGGTCGTCACCATCCCTTTTCATAGTTGATAGTTGAAACTATCACTTTTCATATTCGATGCTCGTCGATCATCATTAAATTTTCTATTGAGGCATGATATGATAATATAACATGATAGCATTTAAAATAACAATTTAAAATGCTATTTAAACGTACAAACTTACTTGGCTAAATTGCTGAAATGACAAAGAATAGGGGTATTTTGGTAATTTTCCACTTTCCTTGACTTTTCACTTTATCTTTATATAAATTAATAATTTTATTCAATTTATTAATTTAGACAGTAAAACAATGTATTTTATGCAGCTAAGTCATTTTGACATTTTTACAAAATTGCCCCTAACATTTAAGTTTTATTCAATTTAGTCTTTAGGCCTAAAACATGCAAATTAACCATTTTTAATGCCAATTCACATCAGCCAAATATTCATAGCCTCAATTTCAGCCCATTTTTGCAATAATTTCACATCAAATCCTTGTACTTTTATTATTTCAACAATTTAGTCCCTAATTAGAAAATTCATCGAAATTACTTAACACTATACTTTTAAATAACAACTAATATTTCAAATTCATCACTTAACATAAAAACCACTAGATTCATCAATGGAAGCATTCAAAATCTTTAATAGTTTCAAAATCAAAGGTACAAGCTAGCTGGACCTAGTTGCAACGATCTCAAAAACATAAAAATTATGAGAAACGGAACCAAAATGACATACCATGCAAGCTTTTCAAGTTGCCGAAATCTCCATGCTGAAAAATGGCTTCTTTCTCCATTAGAATTTGGTGAAGGAAGAATTGTAAAAGATGATAATAGATTTTGGTTTTATTTTATTTTATTTTATTATCAAATTACCATTTTAACCTTGGTTAATAATTAAATAAATCACCAAATCCATGTCCATATATGTCCACCAATTCCAATTTTTAATCACTCAAATAAACTAGTGATCAAATTTTACATCTTTTACGATTTAGTCCTTTTTAAGTAATTAACTATCGAAACATTAAAATATTTTAATGAAAATTTAATACCAACTTCATGAAACTCAATAAATATTTATAAAAATATTTCTGGCTTGGTTTATAGAAACTAGGTCCCGATACCTCATTTTCTAAAACCACTTGACTTTATGGTCTTATCACTTGAACTTAATAAATCGGTCATATAACATAAATTATCATATAAAAAGCCTTTTTAAAACCATACTCGACTCATAAATATTAAATAATATTATTTACGAACTTACTCGTCGAATTTGTTGGCCCCAAAACTACTATTTTTGACACCACTGAAAAACAGGCTATTACAAAAATGGTAAGTTGTGTTTCATTTTCTACGAACTTACTAAGCATTATGTGCTTACGTAGTTTCTTTCCTATTTTTTATAGGTTACTGAAAGCTCGATCGGTTTGGAAGCTCATCGAAGATCTATCACACTATCCAACATAAATTTCAGTATTTTTTGAATGTTTTGGCCAAGGTTATAATATGTATAGGTGGGCTTGTAAATGGTGTTTAGTTGAATGTTTAATGGATGAATTGGTATGTATAACTTAAGCAAGTTGTCTTGGTTGGTACCATTTGATACCTTGATGCCTTGATGGTTTGTGTCATTGTGCTATTCCATGTTGCATACTTTGGAATGGCTTATGTAGTAATGTTTTGAGGTAGCTTGACTATAGTGATGTTATGGCATGGTTTGTAATGGTTAAATTGAGGTGTGTTTGGTAAGTTTTGAAGCTAGTAATTGATGAATGAAAAGTGGTAGAATATGCATGTTATGTAAGTCTTAATGATAGCATTTGAAGTGACTTTGAATGGCATATTAGTTAGTTGAATTAGGAATTTCAGAATGGTCATTATATGCATGTTTTGATAGGGTTCTGATGCCTTGATTATGTGCACAAAAGGCTTAAAGGCTTATGCATGATTTGGTGTTTGGAATGGCTTAATTTGAGGCAAATTTATGTCCACACGGCCTGAGACACGAGCGTGGAACTCAGCCGTGTGTCTGGCGACACGACCATGTGTGACACACGGCTTGGCATCCTGCAGGTTCCTTTACATACAAGTTAGTCAGTTACACGGCCTAGCACACAACCTAGCACACGGGCGTGTAACCCTACTCAGTGAGTTACACGGGTTGGGACACGACCGTGTGTCCCTAGTTGGAAGGTTACACAGCCTGAGACATGCGCGTGTGTCTCAGCCATGTGAGGCACACGGCCATGTGACCCTTGTTTATAAAATCTTGTGAATTTTTCTTAAACTTTTCTAATGTTTCTAATTTAGTCTCAAATTGTTTCTAAGGTATTTTTAGGGTCTCGAGGGCTCGATTTAGGGATGACATGTGTGCAAACGATTACTTTATAATGCGTTTATGATAATGTATGAAATGTATGTTTAAATGTACTGTTTGTTTAGTAATGCTTCGTAACCCTAATCCCGAGATACAGGTTAGGGATGATAATATGAGTCAGTTGTTTGATCCTTCCATAATGTCAGCAACGATAATATACAAAACAATCCATAATAATCAATAAGTTTACATAACTTAGTAAGGGAAGAATATAACATTTAATCTAAATACAATTAGACACATTTCACATACTTTTGATTTAGGGTTACCAAAGTAGAAATAGGGTTACGTAAGTGCATTTAGGCATACTAAAGTACAAACAGGGGCATGTATATGCATTCAGAGGCACCGAACTACAAACAGGGGCATGTATGTGCATCTTGGGATAATTATCTATAAACATATTAACTAAAGAACAATAATATAATGTTACAAGTAGAACTTCACTGTAACAGTCTATTTTTTTGTGGTGTAAAAAAAAGTGGTTTCAAAGCCACAAATTCAATGAGCGAGTTTGTAAATATTATTATTTGATATTTACAAATCAAATATGATATTAAAATTAATGTTGAATTGGTAATTTGTGCTATTTTGAAACAAACTGATATTGAGATTGAAAACGAGTCGTAAGTTTGCCCGATCGTTAAATTAAGTAGTTGGTTTCGTTTAACAAATTAGCTAAATTAAAACAGGATAGATGTTTAAGAAGTGGTTTTAAAAATAGATTAAAAAGTAATAGTATGATGGATGGTAGGCTTAAAACAAGATAGAACCTTTAATAAGGGTTAAAGATCTGAATCTTATAAGTTTTAAGTTAAAATGGATGGATTGAAAATGGACCAAGACCCGCTATCTAATGAGATAGGAACCTTAGGTATTGGATTGAATGCCACTCTTGAAATGGTGATAAGTTTAGAAAAAAATTTAGATTGACGCCACTGGATGCTAGATAAGTCAATTTGAACCTTGAAGAACTAAGATAGTGAATAGCTCACAAAATAAGCAAAGTTTCATTCATAATCAAAAGTTCTTAACTTAGGTAATATTTGAGCTATTTATAAGCTCAACTAAGTCCAGTCAAATGGCCTCTAATGATTACAAATTAATGAGCTGAATTAAACTTAGTTTTCAACTAGAAACTTCATAATTAATAAGCTAAAATGAACTTAGTTTTTAGCTGGAAATTTCATGGAACAAAATCAATGATGGCTGCCCATTTAGATGCCTGAACAACCTTTGTGTTGTTGTCCATTGGTGTGCATGAAGAGGCTGAAGGTTGGGTCCCTTGATGTCCATGAACAGACTTTGGCTGTTGACTTAATGCTTGAGCTGAAATTAGCAATGTTCAGCTAATGAAATAAAGGCTGGAATTAAAGGCTCCTAGAAGTTATCGCATGTATGCACAGCTTATTATAGCATTTGAGTGGCCATGGTCTGAACATACGATAATGAAGGACCTTTTTGTGTGAACAATCATAACCGAATGGTCATTGGAGTTTGGTGGCTATTCAGTTGGAGAATTAAAACATTAAATTCATCCCCTTGCTGAATGGTCATCTAGGAGATGGGAAAGTTCATTTTCAAAATGCAGGCATGGCTGAATGCATGCTTAGATCTGACTTATCTAGCATGGTAGTGGTGTCTATCGTTCTCTTCTTGAACTTATCACCTTATTTTTGGTGTGGTGTTCAACCCTTCTACAATTCCGTAAATCCACCTTAACCAAACTGAAACTGAGGTGACACTCCTTAATGTTGAATCATTTCTGGAGTTGAGTT
Source organism: Gossypium schwendimanii (assembly GCA_013677275.1). Classification (NCBI taxonomy): domain Eukaryota; kingdom Viridiplantae; phylum Streptophyta; class Magnoliopsida; order Malvales; family Malvaceae; genus Gossypium; species Gossypium schwendimanii. The sequence goes on along the minus strand of CM025253.1, from coordinate 29,543,047 downwards.
CATTTGTCCATATCCACCAAATATCCTATATTTTACCCATCTATAATATCTTATACAAAATCGATCCTTCATTTATTCAACTTCCTTTTTTTCTTTAATTTTATTCTTAAACCAAACCTACAAACTTGCCATCACCTTAGCCAACCTTTAAAACCATTTGAAAGCTTCCGCATCTTTAGCCTCATTTCATCATATTTCTAACAACTCAACTACTCCTCGTCGAAGATCGGGCTAACTACATGAAACAACTCGATTAACCCGGGCCGATTCGCATCACATAGCTTGTGTGAGCAGTATCATGTAGCTTACATTCTGATCCACAACTCTTGTGAGCAATGATGTAAAGGAAAGGTTACGGTTATATGTTTAAGCACACTTCGTGTGAGGTTTACCGAGTATCTGATGATATTCTAGTTGGTTCAACAAGCAGGAAAAGGGATTGAAATGGTAATTTTCCAAATGGAATTATGCATATGCTCATGAAAATGATGTATTTTATTATGAAAATGGCTTATCATGTGGTTAATCCAAATGAGTTATGTATAAATG
>CM025253.1:29396258-29414242 GCA_013677275.1 Gossypium schwendimanii | reverse complement strand
CTTTACTCCCATTCACGATTGGGCAATACGTGCGGCTCGACACATCCGTAATCGGGTTCGTATCATCAAGTTAGTAGGTTCATCCATAATACATATGTGTTCAATCATATAGTAAGTAGATTTCATATACACATCATTTAACTCATCAAACTTTTCATAAGATCATGAACCATTTCAATTGTATACTTAACATGCCATTTCATTTACTTACTTATTGAACCATTTAGAATTACATTGGATACTCGGGAATGCTCACACGTAGTGTGCCTTTTCATATAACCATAACCTTTCCTTTTCAATAGTGCTCACACGAGCTGTGAAATGGGCATGCTTACACGAGTTATGGGTCAGAATGTTAGCTACACGATGCTGCTCATACAAGCTGTGGAGAATCTACAACAAATGCAGGACCTCAACCATTGGTAGGACATTCAAGACTAGCACCCGAAACATAAAATCCCTAAAACATGTCATTCATATCCTAAGAATTCTTAATTTTCAAACGAGATTCATTATTTTTCAATTACTCAATACATCAATACATATGCAATTTCAAGTCTGTTTATATTAATACATATAGAAAATACTCAATTTAGCTATCATTTATACTATCATAATTCACACGAACTTACCTTGATAACTATAGTCGTAGAAGTAGAATTTGAAACTAATTCGAAACTTTCACCTTTCCTCGATTTAAGTCCGTTTGTTGTTTATCTTGATCATGCAATGAGAAATGGAGCTTGACCGAACCCTAGCTAAGCTTTCATGGTAGAATTGGTTTTGGAGACAACCAAATGAGGAAGATGATGATTTTAGCTTATTAAATTTTATGTTTATTTACTAATTTACCATTTTACCCTTATTATTAATAAAAAATTTCAATAAAACCTTGTTCATAACTATCCACTAACTTAATTATGGTATATTTACTATCTAAGTACATTAACTTTCCTTTCCATAGCCATTTAGCCCTTTTAACTAATAGAATTCAACTTTTGCACCTTTTTCAATTTAGTTCTTTTTACCTAATTAACCATTTAAACTTCAATATTTCTTAACGAAACTTTAATACGACCTTAAAATAATCTCATAGACATTAAATAAGTAAAAAAAATATTTTTTCTCTTGTCGAAATCGTGGTATCAAAACCACTATTTTTTACACCACTGAAAATGGGTTGTTACAACTCTCCCTCTAAAGGAATTTTTGTCCCCGAAAATCTTACCAGAAAATAAGTTCTGGTATTGCACTTTCATAGCTTCTTCTGGTTCCCAAGTAGCTTCCTCGACTCCATGACGTTGCCAAAGAACTTTAACTAAAGCTATATGTTTATTCCTTAACTCTTTAACTTCCCGACCTAAAATTCTGATCGGTTCTTCATTGTATGACATGTCTAGTTGAATCTCAACATCAACAGGTGAAATCATGTGTGAAGGGTCTGATCGATACTTTCATAACATCGATACATGAAATACGTTGTGTATTTTCTTCAACTCAAATGGTGAAGCTAAACGATAAGCTACTGACCCAATTCTCTCAGTGATCTTATATGGCCCGATGAATAGTGGAGTAAGCTTTCCTTTTCGACCAAAATGGACAACTTCTCTCCAAGGTGATACTTTTAAGAATACTCTGTTGCCAACTTGAAATTCAATATCTTTTCTTTCCAAATTCGCATATGATTTCTGACGATCAGAGGCAGTTTTCAAATAATCACGTATTATTTTAACCTTTTCTTCAGTTTCTCGAATCAAATCAACATTAAATAGCTTTTTCTCACCCAATTCAGTCCAGTATAATGGATTTCTACATTTCCGACCATATAAAGCCTCAGACGACACAATTTTCTTACTCGCATGATAACTATTATTATAGGCAAACTCAACTAATAGAAGAAATTTCTCCCAGCTACCCCCAAACTCTAAAATACAATAACGGAGCATATCTTCGTGTACCTGTATCACTCACTCAGACTGACCATTGATCTTTGGCTTGAATGTTGTACTGAAATGTAGTCAAGTACCCAGAGCTTCATGTAATTTACTCTAAAATCGAGAAGTAAATTGTGGATCTCTATCGGAGATAATAGACACTGGCACACCATGTAATCTACCAATCTTAGAAACGTATAGTTCTACCAACTTCTCAAGTGAATAATTCGTACATACAAGAATGAAATGTGTGGATTTAGTTAACAGATCAATAATAACACAAATAGCATCTTTCTTCTGCGGAGACAAAGGTAACCCTGATGCAAAATCTATTATAACCCATTCCCATTTCCACTCTAGAATTATCATAGGCTGTAATAGTCCAAAAGGTACCTGATGCTCGGCTTTGACTTTTTGACAAGTAAACATTTTGATATAAACTCTGAAATCTCTTGTTTCATGCCTGGCCACCAGTACATCTATTTCAAATTACCGTACATTTTGTTACTACCAGAGTGTATCAAAAAATTATTGTTGTTAGCTTCCTATAAAATCTTCTGTATAATATCATAATTCCTCGAAACACATTTTGTTTCAGAAATACTAACTACCATCAGGACTAACGTGAAATTCTGAATCATGTGTCTTTTCAATCTGCTCCCATTTAGCAATCAACTCGGAGTCACTTTCTTAGCTTCACAAATCTATTGTAGAAATGTCGGTCTAGTTTTTAGTTCCACTACAATGGAACCATCATCAACCAACGTCAACTGAGTATTCAAAGCTTGCAAAGCAAATAAAGATTTTCTACTTAAGGCATCAGCAACAACATTAGCTTTTCCTGGATGATAATCGATGATCAAATCATAATATTTTAGTAGTTCCAACCATCTACGTTGTCTCAAATTTAATTATTTTTGTGACCTCAAATACTTTAGGCTTTTGTAATCCGTGAAGATATGACATTTTTCTCCGTACAAATAGTGTCGCTAGATCTTTAAAGCAAACACAATAGCTGCAAGCTCTAAATTATGAGCTGGGTAATTTTTCTTATGCGATTTCAACTGACGGGAAGCATAAGCTACCACTTTGCCTTCTTGCATCAAAACCTAGCATAAACCATTCAGTGAAGCATCACTATAAATCACAAATTCCTTATCGGACTCTAGTTGAATCAACACAGGGGGTTCGATCAACAACACTTTCAACTGATCAAAGCTTTGCTGACATTTCTCAGACCATTCAAACTTAACATCTTTCTGGAGTAGCTTTGTCAAAAGTCTGGAAATCATCAAAAACCCTTTTACAAATCTCTGATAATATCCGACTAGACCCAAGAAACTTATGATTTCTGAAATAGTTCTCGAGGGCCTCCAGTCTACTATAGTTGATATTTTACTCAGATCCACACTAATACTATCTCCTAATACGTGTCCCAAAAATCCAACTTCTTAGAGCCAAAACTCACACTTGCTAAAATTAGCAAATAACTGCTTCTCGTGCAAAGTCTACAAAATTATTTTCAAATGTTGTGCATGCTTAATTTCATCTTAAGGATAGATCAAAATATCATTAATGAATACAACCACAAATCTGTCTAGATACGACCGGATTATTCTGTTCATCAAATCCATAACTACAGCACATTTATTGGTTAAACCAAATGACATAACTAAAAATTCATAATGCCCGTACCTGGTTCTAAAAGAAATCTTTAGCACATTTGAATCTTTAACCCGTAACTGATAATATCCAGAACGGAGATCAATCTTTGAAAATACTGTCGCACCTTTCAGCTGATCAAACAAATCATCGATACATGGCAAAGGATATTTGCTTTTGATCTTGACTTTATTAAGTTGGTGATAGTCGATACATAATAGCTGAACACATCCTTTATCTATCAATTCTTGCAACTGTGCTTTCAACTCTTTCAATTCTGTAGGTGTCATTCTATATAGAGCTATCAATGTTGGAGAAGTTCTTGGTACTAACTCAATGGCAAATTCAACCTCTTTAACTGGCGGTAACCCTTGTAAATCTTTTGGAAATACATCCGAGAACTTACAAACGGTCAGAACTGACTCTAATTTCAATTCTGAAGTCCTGGAATCAAATATATAAGCTAGATACCCCTCACAATCCTTTCTAACATATTTTTGAGCTGACATAGCTGAAATAATATTAGTTGTACTATCAAATCTATCATATTCAACCCAGACTATTTCACCATTCTGACATTTCAACAAAATTTGCTTTCGTCTACAATTTACAACAGTATCATGCAAAGTCAACCAATCTGTACCAAGAATTACATTGAGCTCATCAAATGGTAATAGCATCAAATCAGCCGGAAAGTTACAATCTTGAATCATCAGGGGATAGTTTCTACAAACTTTATCAACTAACACATACTGACCTACAGAATTTGTTACTTTGATCACAAATTTAGTTGACTCGTAAGGTATTTTCTTATCCGACACTAAGGTTGTGCATATATATAAGTGTGTTGACCCCGGGTCAATTAAAGCATTAATATTAGTATCAAAGATAGAAAATGTACCAGTAATCACATCAGGTGCTGAAGCTTCCTCACGAGCTCAATTTGCATAAGCCCTAGCTAGTGCCCGAGCCTCAGATCTAACTGTAGAATCTTTCATTTCACTTCGACAATTTCCCGCATTATCACTATTTATGGATAGCCTTCCTCCTACAGTTGTGTTACTCAGACGAGTGTTCTGAGTTTTCTCTCTATCAGATCTTTCAGGGCAGTCTCAAGGAAAATGATCATAGGAACCACATTTGAAGCATGATCCATCTCTCAATCTACACTCTCCAAAATTTCATCTATTGCACTGCTAACATTTAGGTTTATTATTCCAAACACTCCCCACACTTGCTACAGAAGTATCTTGAGGTCTCAAATTTGAATGTTGCTTCCCTTTATCTCTTCCTAAAGAGCATACTAAAGTTGATGTACGACTGTGAAATTCCTTTAATTTCTTCGATAATGATGAAAATAATTTTCCCATAAGTCGTTTACCAACGTCACTAGCTTTAAAATCTATCTTTCTTTTTACTTTACTAAGTTTTTTAGCTTTATGTGCTTGATCTACCAATACCACGAATTTTTTCAATTCTAGAATCCCTACTAATAGTTTGATATCTTCGTTTAAACCATCTTCAAACCGAGTGCACATAACAGCTTCTGTTCACATACATTCCCAAGCATACTTGCTAAGTCACACGAACTCTCTTTCATACTCGACTACAGTCATACGGCCCTGTTTTAACTCAAGGAACTCTTTCCACTTTTTGTCAAAATACCGTTGACAAACATATTTCTTCTTGAATTCTTTCTGAAAGAAATCCCAATTTATATGATCTTTTAGTACCACCACAATCAAAGTATTCCACCACTAATACACTGAATCTTTTAGGAATGATATCACATATTTTAAACATTCAGCTGAAGTACAAGACAATTCATCAAAAACCCTCACAGTATTTTCTAACCAAAATTCAAAATTTTCAATGTAGTCTTCAGTTGTTCCACAAAAATCTTCAGCCTTATATTTACAAATTTTATCAACTGGAGGTCTATTTACTCGTCTTGGCTCTAAACCTTGAGGAATAATGGGGACAGGTTGGGGTAGGGAGGGGCTGGAGGTCGTTGAGCCATAGGATTCGTTCTAACGAACTCGGAGAACCACTTAGACATCATTTGGAAGAAGACTTCTTTCACTTCACTTCTCCGGCCCTTAGCTATGAGCCTACTACTAGCTACTCCATAAATGGAGGCTTACGCATTACTTTCAACCACATCGGAATCAGCTCGGCTGGATGACATCTTTTATCTTTATATGAAAATATAGTTCAATTTGAGTCAAAAGATAACACTATCACAGGTTATATAATGGCATGTATTTCTAGATTCCATAAATGCTATGTTTAATCCAAGAATCGACTAAACTGTAGCTCTGATACCACTAAATGTAACACCCCTAACTAGTCTCCATTATCAGATTAGGATTACAGAGCATTACCGAACAATCAAAACAACATTTAATATCAAACCATCTTCAAACAAATCATATAACATTGAATAAATAAATCTTTTTAAAAACCTATCAAACATATGCATTTGGTTCCTAAATCGAGCCTTCGAGGCCCTAAAAATAGTTTAGAAATAATTCAGAACTAATTTGAAACAAATCAGAAGATTTGAAAAAAAGCTGCAAAATTTGAAAACAGTGGACACACAGTCATGTGCCTAGGCTATGTGACATAGCCCAGGCCGTGTAACAATAGAACAAAGAGACACACAGCCATGTCCCTGCCCTTGTCTCCACTCATGTAACTCACTGAGTTGGGTCACATGGTCGTGTCATAGGCCATGTGCTAGACCATGTAACTCTCTAACTTACAACACACAATCGTGTAACTCATTGACTTAATACACTAAAAAATTTACAAATGACACACGGGCTGTTACAAATGACACACAAGTCATGTAAACACTTTTTTGACACCACTGAAAATGAATTGTTACAGTTCTTATCATCCAAACTTGGGGGGATAATTATTTTCTGGGCTCGTCACACTACGCATATCGGACAGAGATTATTAATTCCAACTCAAATCATCCAAATCTGAGATCATCTATGATGTTTGATACCTTCAGCCCGAACCCACCTAAGTACTCAACTCCTCCAAGGCAAACCTTTAGGACATAGGATTTTTTCAGTATGTTTAGCACACCCCCAAAGTTTCCAAAATGGAAGCCCTGAACGATGACATCCACGAGCACTTTCAACGTGAACGTCAATCACTGCAACAGTATACCCCTAGGACAACACCTTCCAGTCATCAATTTTAAAACTTGTAATTATATTTACTGCATGTAATTTCTAATTTAAATTTTCAAGATTGTGTTAATTTTGTTTGAATTAATTTATTAAATTATAAAAAATGCTTGACTTAATTTTGTTTGTATTAATTTATTAAACTATAACAAATGCTTGACTTAATTTAAATTTTTAACTTAATTAACATAGCTTTTCCATCAATTTTTTTAACAAACCATTGTTTTTTTCTAAAATAATATACATGCCAAAATATAAATATGAAAATGCCATCACATTTACAAAAATTTTATTACAAGCCCAAACAGGGAGAAAACAATTTGGTCATATACCACTCGATAGCGATGATTATCTAATATGGTAGGGTAGATGCAGGCATTTACTTCGGTTATGACCAGCTACTCTACACATGCCATAAAGTTTACCCTCGGTTTTCTCCCTCATGTCCATTTCATTGTGGATCCTAATGACTTGCGGACGACCTTTCGGCTTCCTACGAACCTCTTGTTTGGGATAAGTTTGAAAGTCAACAAAGACACTTCCCATGTAGGCAAATCACACAGGACGAGGAACTCATTTTCCCAGACATACACTCGAGAGTGTACACTTCATCGATATATTGTTCAGCTTTGGTCGAGGCGCTAGCACAAGTGTAATGATGTGCACACAGGGGTAATAAGTGACTAAAACCTCCCGTAATTGCACCGTTTGTTTTAGAGATTAGCTCCATAGGACTTCGGTGGGATACTTGGTCGAAGGCCGATGGACTCCGTAACTCGAAAAGTTTTAAACTATTGAGACAATATTTCTACATTCATCGACCTCGATCTCTGACGGTTTGCATCCATTGCTTTCAACAACTTTGATAAACATGTGTCTTGCTTCCATTTGGTTGACTTGTTTCAACCCCATTCTTGACATCAAGGTAGCCAACCTATAGAATATAGTCGAGAACACAAATGAAATTGGAAGATGTCGTATTTTTCTCAACACGAAGTTAATTGACTCTACCAGGTTAGTTGTCATTTGATCATATCGAGCCCTGTCATCGAAACTTTGAGCCTATTTGATGCGAACTCATGCTTTGAGTTGATTACGAGTTGCAAATGTTCCTGATCTTAAATTAATTAGTATCGTAATTAAAGGATAAATATGACTGGTTTCAAAGATGGTCGGTTTACAAGGGGATGTTAGATGGATCGTTTTGGCAAAGTTGGGTTTTAAAATTAGGTTGAAGAATGAACCAATATTATATAAGAATATTGACCCGATTCTTATGTCAACACTTAGTAATGGATTGGCTAAAGATAACAAATCATTACCCTCTATCCAGAAAGATAGGAACCAATCGGAACATTAGACACAATTATGGTGTCTGAACTAAGACCATATTAAAAACACATAATAAAGTTGTACGAAATAAGACGTAATTAATAAACTTAAGACATATTTAAAATGCTCAGAGCATGACATATTTTAAACTCAAATTATTGATGTTCAAACTATAACATTATTATAAACTTTTAAACTAATTTAACTAACTAACTAAAATTGATTTTACCAGCAAATAAATTATCAAGTTGAAGAAAACTAGAATTGAAATTGAATTAAGATGCATGGCACGCTTGGATTGCATGTCCATGATTGATCGATAAATCCAACAACAGATTCACCCAAAATTCAATAAATAAGGCCTGCAACAGCTTCCTTGAACCTCTTAGCTCGAGCATGATTAATCGGCCCTGTTGGTAGCTCCATGGGTTCTTCGGCAGCCTTAATTAAGTCTTGGACCTTGATCGTATTATCCCCTTCCCCTTCGAAGCGGTTTGTCCCTCAATCATCACCTATATCGTAAGGAGACAGGTCAATACATTAAAACTTGCACTTATATTGTACTCACCTGGAAGGTTGAGTTTATATGAATTATTGTTGATCCTTTCCAATACTTGTAAAGGACCATCGCCCCTTGGAAGTAACTTAGACCTTCGTTGGGCTGGAAACCTTTCTTTTCTCATATGCACCCATACCCAATCTCTAGGTTCAAAGATTACTCGTTTTCTTCCCCTATTAGCTTTGTGCGCATATTGTTCAATTCTCTCTTCTATGTTCTTCCTCACCTTTTGGTGTAATTGCTTCACATACTCAACTTTCCATTTAGCATCTACATGCACAAGTTGTTCATTAGGCAAAGGAATCAAATCAAGGGGTGTCAAAGGATTAAAGCCATAAACAATTTCAAAAGGAGAATGCTTAGTTACTGAATGAATAGATCGATTATAGGAAAACTCAATGTGCAACAAGCATTCTTCCTATGTTTTGAGGTTCTTTCGTATAATGGCCCTCAATAATGTTGACAAAACTTGGTTCACCACTTTCGTTTGTCCGTCCATTTGTGGGTGGCAGGTCGTAGAAAATAAAAGTTTTGTACCAAGCTTTCCCCATAATGTTCTCCAAAAATGGCTGAGAAACTTCGCATCTCGATCAGACACTATAGTCCTCAGAACTCTATGTAAACACATGACTTCTCTGGAAAAACAAATTTGCAACATGTAAAGCATCGTCAATTTTATTACAAGCAATAAAATATGGCATTTTATAAAATCGATCAACAACTACAAATATCAAATCCTTTCCATTTTTAGTCCTAGGAAGACCTAAAACAAAGTCCATTGAAATGCCAACCCAAGGCTCATCAGGAATGGGCAAGGGTGTGTACAATCCATGAGGTTTGATTCTCGATTTGGCCCTCTTACAAGCGATGCATCGATTGTACACTCTCTCCACGTCACGTTTCATTCTTGGCCAAAAAAATGCTCGTAAAGCATGGCCAATGTCTTTGTGACTCCAAAATGTCCCATCAGGCCTTCGCTATGCTCTTCGTTCACCAACACATCCCGAACAGATCCTTAAGGAATGTAAATTTTACCTTCTCGAAAAAGATAGTCATCATGTCTATAAAATTTTTCAAAGGCTCTATGTTCACAAGCCTTATACAATTCAGCAAAATCAGAGTCATTTATATAGAGTTCTTTCAAATGTGCAAAACCAAGTAGTTTCAAATCTAAATGGTTAAGAAGGGCATACCTCCTCGATAACGCATCTGCTACGACATTTTTTTTACCTTTCTTATATTTGATAACATACGGAAATTATTCAAGGAACTCCATCCAGTTGGCATGTCTCTTGTTTAACGTGTTTGGGACCTTGAGGTGTTTCAATGCTTCATGATCAATATGAATAACAAATTCTTTGGGCCACAAGTAATGCTACCACGTCTCTAATGCTCGGATCAACGTGTACATTTCCTTATCGTAGGTGGGATAGTTGAGGGTTGCACCGTTCAGTTTTTCACTAAAATAAGCTATGGGACGCCCATCTTGAGTCAGCACAGCTCCAATACCTATACCTGAGGCATCACACTCAATGTCGAACGTTTTATTAAAATTAGGCAAGGAAAGCAAATGAGCGTTGGTTAAACAATCTTTAATTAAATTAAAGGATCTTTCTTGTTCTTCACTCCAATGAAAATTAGAATTTTTCCTAATAATACCCGTCAATGGAGCAGCCAGAGTACTGAAGTTGGGAACAAACCGTCTATAAAAACTCACCAAGCCATGGAAACTTCTTACTTGGCTGATGCTCATAGGTCATGGCCATTCTCAAATCGCCTTTACTTTATCTTTATCAACTTTAAGTCCTTTTGAACTGACCACAAATCCTAAGAAAACAACCTGGTTAGTACAAAATGAACATTTCTTTAAGTTTGCATACAATGTTTCCTTACGCAATACTTCCAGAACAGATCTCAAATGAAGCAAATGATCTTCTATAGACTTACTATAGACTAATATGTCATCAAAATAAACTACATAGAATTTACCAATATAAGCACGTAGCACATAGTTCATCAAATGCATAAAAGTGTTGGGTGCGTTAGTTAAGTCGAAAGGCATAACCAACCACTCGTACTAACCGTTCTTTTTCTTAAACATCATTTTCCACACATCTCCTTCTCGTATTCGGATTTGGTGATATCCACTCTTGAGATCTATTTTAGAGAAGAATTGGGCTTCACTTAGTTTATCTAACATGTCATCAAGGCACTTAATTGGGTGCCTATACTTGATTGTGATCTTGTTAATTGCTCGACAGTCTACACACATGCGCCAAGTTCCATCCTTTTTGGGCACCAAGAGCACGGGCACGGCGCAAAGACTTAAGCTCTCTCGAATGTACCCCTTCTCCATCAACTCGCTACTTGCCTTAAAAGTTCCTTAGTTTTTTCGGGGTTACTTCGATATGTTGGACGATTTGGAATTGCAGCTCTGGGTATGAAGTTAATTTGATGTTCGATCCTTCGAATAGGTGGTAAACCACTAGGGACATCCTTTGGAAATACATATTCAAAATCCTGCAATAAAGACACAATTGAAGAAAGAAGATTGGCATCTAAGTCATTAGTGTTAAGGAGATTTTCCTTGTACATAAGCACTAACATTGGCTATTTTAACAACAAGGACTTTCGAATCTCTCCCTCTTTTGCATACACACTTAATTTTTTAATTTTTTTTCATCTTTTCTTTCTTTTTCTTCTCTTATTTTTATTTCGCTCTCTTTCTTCTTTTCTCTCGCTTTTACCTCTTGCTTTCCTGTTGTTTTTCCACTTTTCTTTTCTTTTTCTCTTTTAATCTTTTTTTTTGTTCTTTTGCTCCCAATTATTCAACAGAGCCTTTCAATTTCAATTGATCCTCGTACACTTGCTTAGGAGCCAATGGCGCCAAGGTCACATTCTTTCCTAAGTGCTTGAAGGTGTATCAGTTGGTGTATTTGTCATGGATCACTCTTCGATCGAACTGCCATGGTCTCCCCAAAAGAAAATGGCATGCATGCATCGGCATCACGTCACATACGACTTCATCACTATATTTGCCGATTGAAAAGGCAACAACAGCTTGCTTGGTGACTTTTAGCTCGCCTCCATCGTTAAGCCATTGTAAATTGTACGGATGCAGATGTTTGGTCGTTAGTAGTCCAAATTTCTCCACTAACATGCTACTAGCAATGTTTTTGCAACTTCCTCCATCGATAATCACACTACACACTTTGCCTTGAACATGGCATCGTGTGTGAAAAATATTCTCGCGTTGCTGCTCATTTCAGCACTTTGAAGGCTCAAACTCCACTTGATGAATAGAATTTCACCTTCAACAACATACTCGAGATCTTCCTCTTCTTTGGTGAGTGATTCAGAATCATCTTCTTTCTCTTCTTCAGACTCGATCTCACCGTTGGGTCTCACAACTATTATACTTATACTGGGGTATTGACATGTAATATGACCCCTTCCAAGGTACTTAAAGCATTTGATGTCACGAGTGTGATTTTGTACCACTTTATTTTTGCCTTTACTCGTCTCTCCGCTTGGCTTGTTGGCCTTTATGGATACAACGGGTTCCTTCGCTCGATAAGAAGTATCTTTCTTGCTAGTTCCTTGACCCCATTTTGTTGTAGTAGTGGAGTTGGGATAGGCTCAAACTACACATTTCCGTTTGAGTTGTTTCTCCACCTTAATAGCCATGTGCACCATGTCTACAAATTCGATGTAGTGTTGTAGTTCTACTACGTTGGCAATGTCTCGATTCAATCCAGCTAGAAATCTCACCATGGTAGCCTCCCAATCCTCCTCAACATTAGCTTAGATCATGGCAATCTCCATTTCCTTATAATAGTCTTCAACACTACGATTACCTTGAGTAAGGTTTTGTAGCTTTTGGAATAGTTCACAATGGTAATAAGCAGGAATAAATCATTTTCTCATGACGGCTTTCATCTCGGCCTATGTGGACACGGGGCATTTACCATTTCTTCTCTGGCTAAGTTAATTGATCCCACCTTATGATGGCATAATCGGAGAACTCAATGGCCACAAGTTTGACTTTCTTGCTCTCCGAGTAGTTATGGCACTCGAAGACAAGCTTATTTTTTTTTTCCATTCTAGATACGCCACCGGATCAGTCTTCCCTTGGAATGGAGGAATAGTCAATTTAATATTCTTAAGGTCATCATCAACTCATTCACGATCCCTAGGCCCTCAGTTTTTATGCCCTCTCCATCTTTCGCTTTGATTAGACACTTGGTCACTCTCCACATCGCTAGGATTATAGAGATCATCTTGATGAAATCTTGGTCAGCCACACTCTCGCCTCAGATTTTGTAGAGTCAATTCACGTTGGACTCGTTCTTCCAACTATTCCAACTGCTCTTGTACGGGCTCTAGTCGACGTTAGAGCATCTAGTCCATCTCACGGATTAGGGCTTGATATGTTAGATCGGGTACACCACCACTAGCAGGTACATTTCGTACAGGGCGTGCACCACCTTCTTCGGCCACATTTCTTTCAGGGCTACGAGACATGGTACAGTAAACCTCACAAGTTCACTCAAAAGAAAAGTATACACTTCACTCGTGTTTCACACAGATTTTTGGCTTTTTTTGTCACTCTAATGTCCTCACACTCTCTTGCCTTTTTCCACTCGTATTCACCTCTCTAAGTTTGTAAGTGACTGCCTTAGTCTTAATAGCAAATCTTGGTGGAGTCGGCTACAAAATTGATGTAAAGGTGGGAGAGATGTTGGGTAATAGGGTGGGCTAGAAAGAAAACAAATTAATAGAAATGTGGCTGAACATGTTTTGGTAAGAAAATTTGTTCTCGGGAAAAAAATAACACTTTTCAAGCTAACATTCTTCTTTTTTTTTCTTTTTTTTTTTACAATTCAAGTATCCCCTTTTTGTATTTTGGAATTTGTAATTGCAATATTTTTTTATCAAAATTTTTTAATCAAATTTTTTTATCCCGGGAGCTTCAAAAACATAAATACTTACTTAATTTAGCTAGCTCTAATACCAAATGATACAAACTTGTGCTCGGAGTTGATTACGAGTTACAAATGTTCTCAATCGTAAATTAAGTAGTATTGCAATTGAAGGATAAATATGACTGGTTTCAAAGATGGTCGGTTTACAAGGGGATGTTAGATAGATAGATTTGGTGAAGTTGGGTTTTAAATTAAGATTGAAGAATGAACCAATATTATATGAGAATTTTGACTCGATTCTTATGTCAACACTTAGTAATGGATTGGCTAAAGATGACAAACCATGACCCTCTATCTAGAAAGATAGGAACCAATCGGTATAGGGGTTGAACGTCACACTTGCTAGAAGTGATAAGTTCAGAATGAATCAGATTGACGCCACTAGACTTAGCTAGATAAGTCAATTGAGTCACAAAAGAACAAAGGAGTTGAATAACTCACAATTAGCTTAAAATTCATAAAAGGTTCAAAAAGTTCTCATTACATGATTTAGACCAAGTATTTATAGGTTAATACAAGGTCCAGCCGAATGGACATGTTCTGAATTAGCTTAATTGAGCTGATTGCCTATTAAATTGAACAATAATATCCTTAAAGATTTCTAAGCATGGAAGACACCAACAGCCTTGCCTTTTGCAATTCTCAAACAGTCAAACCATGTGGACTTTGAAGTTAGCTGAATATGCAAGTATCTGATCAGTTAATGAGGTGTGAACATGAATTGATGCCTCCTTGGGAAACTGAATGTGCCTCAATGATTTATTGTTGATTGTTGCACATGAACAACCTGTATGTGTGAACAGCCGGAGTTGGATTGTCACTTTGGTGTGAACTAAAGTTATCAGCTGATTAATCAAGTGTGAAAACACTTGATCCATTGACTACCATGAAGAGTTGCTTGGAAGAAAGCAAACAGTAGCCTTCTCATGCATGCAAGTCCAGATATGTGTTTATCCTTAAATGTTGTCCATTGAATCTGTTAGATGAGCAGCCAATGTATTCAACCTGCAAGACAAAATTAAACTCGACTTAATCATAAGACTTAATTTGACACAATTTAATTTGCCTAAACATTAGACACAATTATGGTGTCTGAACTAAGACCATAGTAACAACACATAATAAAGCTGTACAAAATAAGACATAATTAATAAACTTAAGACATATTTAAAATGCTCAGATCGTGACATATTTTAAACTCAAATTGTTCAAACAATGACATAATTATAAACTTTTAAACTAATTTAACTAACTAACTAAAACCGATTTTAATTCTTTAATCCAGCAAATAAATTCTCAAGTTGAAGAAAACTAGAATTGAACTTGAATTAAGGTGCATGGCATGCTTGGATTTCATGTCCATGATTGATCAATAAATCCAGCAATAGCTTCACCCTAAATTCGATCAATAAGGCCCGCAACAGCTTCTTTGAACCTCTTAGCTCGAGCACAAGTAACAACCCCGTTGGTAGCTCCATGGGTTCTTCAGCAGCCTTAATTGAGTCTTGGACCACGATCGTATCACTATTTCCATGACTCCATGGTGCCCAACCACTCTCAGAAAGAAGTATTTGGTTCACCTTGTATGTCACCCTCAAGTCTAGTCATCCTTTGCCTAAAAAGGTGTGGCTCTAGCTCGTACACTATGTATGTATTAAGAAAAGACAAGTTACAGTAAGCAAAACTAATTTTTTTAAGTATTAAAAACATTTAAGCATATGTTGAAACTAAATTTTACCATTTTTTCACAACTCGACTCCTTCAGTTTGCATTCCTGTAGGCTCAGTGGAAGTTCACCATGATGTGTCGGATGTAGTAAATAAATTTCCATGGAACACTGGTATGCCTAATCATGCAATTATTCCCTTCCCTCTGTCGAATATGATGCAAATATTTTCCTCTTTAACTACATACGTCCTCAAGTTTGTCAGGAAGAATTCTCATAATTCCAAGTTCTCCTTGTCCACGATAGAAAATGCTATTGGGAGTAACTTTCAATTCCCATTTTGAACAACCACAATAAGTAGGATCTGCATGAATTTTTTGTATAGCCAGGTCCCATCAACCTGCACAATCGGCTTACTGTGGGGAAATGCTTCCCCGCATGGACCAAACATCTAGAACATCTGTTGGAAAACTCTTCTTCCCAGTTGTAGTTGATCGTCTGGGCCATAATAAGGTCGTGTCTGCCACTCAATTATAGTCCCTAGCACGTATTCACACAAAGCGGCTATCCACCCCTGTAGCTTATTATACGACGTATCCCAATATCCATACAACTGCTCAATGGCTATCTGTTTAGTCATCTATGCTTTCCGGTATGACACTCGGTACTGAAATCGCTATTGCATTTTGGCAATCAATATGAAAACAGGAATGGCTGGCATGTTTTTCACCATTGGTATAATGCACGTGCAGATAGTTTTAGAATCAAGTTTGCGATGATCTTGCGTCATACGTGTTGAAGTACATGTGTGAGGCCTAACAAATTTTTGAATCTCCCACTTTTGCGACCTCTAGATAAATGCGGCTCATACCTGCCTATTGTAGTCTTCTGTCGACCTCCAACACTCCCCAATATACAATGTCGATTTAGACACAGCGACTTTGTAGTCAACCGACATATTCATGCTATACTGCTTAATGGAAAATATAAACTCTTCCTTGGTTGTGAATTTTTTGCCTTATGAACAACTCTTCACGTTTGAAATCTATGGCCAACCTGTAAGCAGGTACTATATCATGGTACTTCAGGAACTTGGACGCATACGCCATATTGGGATCTATGTTCGACATATGTGCCCCAAGATCATTGTGTATCACAATGCCTCAATTTGGGTTCACATCTCTATGTCATTTGTGCTTTCGTCATCGATATCATCTGAGACCACGTCTTGACTGTGATCACTATAATCTTCAACCTCATGATCAGAACAGCCATTATTATCATATACATCATCACCATCCACATCAGTCTCAATCACCACTGGATGTATTTCTAAACGGGGACCCGGTTTAAGGCTATCAAACGTAGGTGAAACATTCAAATCGATGTTGATACCGCCTACAGTCGATTTCCCATCAATGTAAACAATCAGAACCACCGTACATGGACCTTGAACTCTATGTTCTTCACCCAATGGAGTGAAATCTTCAGGTGGCTCCACATCAAATAACTTAGCAAACAACTGAATTGGATCAGTTTACCGACTCTGATCCCAGCAATAAAGTGCGACCATTGTCTCCACGTTATCATTATCTACAAGTTTCATCTTGATAAATTTTATGACATCTATCAAAACTAGAAATTTGTAGAATAGTCTCGAGATCCTCCTCTCACAGCGTCTAACAATTTTTGCACTGATCCTCTCTTTCATATCATCAACCGAGACATTTCTATTAAATCTCATTGCTATTTGTTGGCGACATTCAAATATACATCCAACAGTTGTTGTCAAAATTTCTCCATCGAAATAAACGCATATGAAAAGTTGATTATCCATCTTCAATAATAAATCTATAAAAATATTTAAATTTTTAAATGCTTTATTTCAAAAAAAAAACATACATATACTAACCTTGAATTCTTATCTATTTTCCCTCCTTCTACAATCAAATTTGTTTCCCGTCTATCCTTCAAAAATGTTAAGAGAAACGTTGTTTATAAATAATTTCAGACCACCAATGCCACCTCTCTCTTACCCTCCACTGCACCAATGTCGCATCTCTTCATCCTCTACCAGTCACCTCATATTTTTACTCCAAAAAATATTGGTGCCGGCCAACTCTCTCCCTCCACCCATAAAAAAATAATTTTTTTTATATTGGTGCCGCCCATCTCTCTCCTTCCACCCATAAAAATTTATTTTTATTATGAATATTTTATTAAGTAGATGTCTATCAAGATCTAGATAAGTTTTGATGTACTTTAAATTCTAATAGTCATTAGAAGTAGATCTCTACTTCATTTGTACTCTTATGCCTATAAATAGAGACTTTGGAGAACCTTTGTAAATATTTCGATTAATTAATAAAATACGCTCTCTCTTTGCTCTCCCATTCTCTTTTCTCTTTATTCTCTATATTTTATTTTATAACATGTTATCAGCATGATTCTCTTTTATTTTATAATACAATCACTCCAAATCTGGTACTCAAGTTGTTGTCGATTGCCTTCTAGAGCTATTGCAATTTCAGTATTCAATTAAGGCATCCGCACTATGGGTAATCATTAGAGCCTTTAACCACTCAGATCTTCAGGTATATTTTACTATAATTTATTTATTATCATGTTTATTATAATTGGAGA
>CM025253.1:29337416-29347709 GCA_013677275.1 Gossypium schwendimanii | reverse complement strand
CGAATTAGAAATTAGAAAATTCTATTACTATTAAATTCTATTCTTATTCTATTTAATTTCTATTAAATCCATTTATTTAATATTTAATTAAATAAATTATAGTACCATTTAAATTATTAAATTTGATTTTCTAGTCAATTTGAATATTTAAATAGTAAAATATATTAATTTAATTGGAATTGTTAATTGTGAAATAGCGGAGTAGCTACAAGATCAACCTCATATTTGCCTAGGATAATATTTTCACTTAAAATAAATAGTTATTTAGATAAATTAAATTAAAATGGGAACCATGAGAACCAAAATGATTTTAGCGATTTCTAAGCCTTAGTATTACAATAAAACCAATAACACCCAATCTTTTCCTTTTTTCTTATTTTCACCATGTAATTGGAGTATTAGGGTGAAATTTTTTTGGATAATCTTTACTTTTAGATTTAATTCTTTTTGAGAAAAAAATGGAATGGAAAGCAAAAGATTAGGGTTATTCAATTTGAGTATTAGGTATTTGTTTTTCTTAATTAAAAAAAGAGTCGATCATTTCATTCTAAAAAAATGGATTTTTTTCTGGGTTGATTTCAGGTACTCACTTTTTACTCAATCAAGGAAAAAGTTCTAATTTTTTTAGAATGAGATGGTCGACCAATTTTTTCAATTAAGAAAAATAAATACCTAATACACAAATTGATTAATATTAATAATCCTAATATCTTGCTTTCCATTTTAATTTTTTTCTAATTTGAAAGTAAGAATTATCCAATTTTTTTCACCCTAATATTTTAATTACACAGTGAAAAAAAGAAGAGAATGATTGGGTGTTTTTGGTTTTATTTTAATAACGTAAGATATACAAAATCTAAGGCTTAGACCATTTATTTTGATTTAATGGCTAAGATAATTTTATTTATCATAATTCTCATTTTAAAAGTTCTCACTATAGTTGCCACCTATTTTAATATTACCAAAAAAATGTATTTTAAGTAAATTAGATTAGATTGAGTGTAACCTCCTCAACCTGACCCAGATATTACGGCTTAATAGTGAAAATTACATTAGCCACCGAATGACCCAGAAAAAACATTCAAATTCAATGTAATGATTTTAAATGGTCAAATCTCAAACTTATTTAGAAGAAAAATACATATATTTAATATTCATCACTTTATAAAACTAATGAAGATCACTTTGTAGAAAAAAAACAATTATGCTTGGTTTCCAAAAAATCAGATTTATAATTTTTTTACTATATTTTAAGAAATGCTAGTTTATTTAATTATCTCATTCATTTTTTTTTATTTTAGTTCCAAAGTTGAAAGAAAAATAATATTTTCACCCTTTTTCAAACAATTTAAAATAAATTATTATAAACCTTATCCAAATTTGAGTTTGTCACTAAAAGCATATAATATCAAATCCCCAATTCAAACACCCAATGAAATATTAAAGTCCATGTCACAGTTCGTTTAAATCAATGCAAAATCCAAAAGAATTAATAAAACATTTCAAAAATACATTTTTAAGGAAAACCGACGACAGTGCTCTTAATGTCGAGTTCGAGCCCTAACCTCAAGAGCTATCTGAAAATATGAGAAACTAAGGAGTGAGTTATAAAACCCAGTGTGGTCTTAACACAGAAGCAGTAGCAATTAAAACAATATATAAAACATATAGTTTTGCATTATACAATGTAAATCAAATTATCAATTTCATAGAGATATCAGTAAGTATGCAGTATGCAAGAATAACAGTAAAATTTTCCAACCCATCCATCCGTTACACTCCACAGTAAGAGTTCTTTAGAACTCATCCAATCCTACACACCATAACAGTAGGAGCAAAAGCTTGTGTGGATATACCACTAGTAGATATGTGGATGAACTGCCAGCAGATTTGCAGATGAACTGTAAGTAAATACGTGGAAAAACTGTCAATTGCATTTCTTCCTTTAACAACCCAATCCCAATGCAACAATATGACATGTTTTTATAAATCAGTAATCAATAATGAGAAGAATATGATCATGTGATTATCATGCAAACAATAACAATCATAGTTTTAATAGTAGTAATAAATATTTATCAGTAGCAATTTCAGATTTAGCACATAAATTAAACATATAACAGATTTCAAAACAATTATGGTAACGGGGTCTCAATTGAGCCTATGAAAACTCCAAAACAAGTTGGGGATTGTACAAGGACTAAATTGAAATATTTCACAAAAATCAAGGTAAAATTGTAAAATAGTGGTCACAAAGTCGTGTGGTCAGGCCATGTGAGAAGGCTGAAGCCATGTGGTACTGAGGTACTATAACGACCTGTTTTCGTGAATAGGGTTTATAAATATCGTCATTAAATATATATATGGAGATACCTTAGAAGGGAATTGAATAATAGTTAAATATTTTTGAAGTATTATGTGTTAATTAAAGTAAAAGGGACTAAATCAAATAAGGGAAAAAAGTAGGCATTAATACTAAATTTAAGATGGAACTAGCTTAACGGACTTATTAAGTAAATAAGCCATAATTTATATTATTAGTATATGAGGGTGGACGGTTTTAATCTATTTTATTAGTATTTTACATATGTATTATGTTAGAAAATTAATTAAGTTAAAGAAAAAAAAATAGATGTGAGATATAGTTAGTGAGGAGAAGAAAATTAATTGATTAGTATTTTATTGTTTCTTCTTTTCGAAACCTTAAGAAGAGGGGAGAAAGGTTGTTCGACTATGGAGCTTTAATGCATGCTTAAAATTGTAAGTGAGATTTGATTATTTTAGTATGAAATTTATGTTTTTGATGTTAGAATGTTATGAGTTAGTTTGCCCATATTGAAATTTTGGGAATGAATGAAAATTATGGAAGTTACCTTGGATGAGAAATTCAAAGGTTTGGTGTTATTTTGTTGAATATTAAATGTCTTTGAGGTGATGATTAGAGTATAAGTTTTGTGGGCTAATGTGGTCAAATTGTGTGGTGATATTTGTTGATAATAATTTTTAGGGACTTGAATGTTGTAAATTCAAAATAACAAGGTTAAAATTGTTAATTTCGTAAAGTCTAGGGACTGTTTTGGTGGATTGTTATTTGGCTGGAAATTATTAGTTAACTATAGAAATTTAATGAATATGTGATTAAGTTAAATGTTGATGTTAATGATTGAATGTGGTCAAATTCTATGTTTGGTGTTGGTGATTAGATTGTGCAAGTGATAAAATGTTGGGATAACTTTTATAATAAATAATAGAAGGATGAAATTTTATAAATGTATTTATTAAAGTGATGGAATAGTATTAATTGAATGAAATTGTGACATAGATCAAGGAACAAACCGATCGGACGTGAACTGTGGAAAAACTAAAGTAACGGAGTAGTTATCGGCCACACTATTACGGCTGTTTTGTTAAGGCAAGTTCGTAGACTTGAACTTAACTTTTCTATTTACTATTTAATTAATCAATTTTAAATTAGTACTTGATATACAATTATACGTGTTTTATCGAATTCGCATGTAAGGAAATGAATGAGGAAACTGTTGAAGTAAATAATTACACAATTGTCGGTATAACAGACTAGCACTTGGCGCAAACATTGTTGGTTTATCAAACTAGATTTGGGCTCACTATGGATTTTTTCGATATATTTGACTAGCACTGGGCACAAGTTTTGTCAGCTTGCTTGACTAGTTCTGGGCACACAATCGTCGGTATAATCGACTAGCACTGGGCGCAAACATTGTTGGTTTATCCAACTAGAGCTGGGCTTACATTCAATACTGTCAGCTAATCCAACTAGCGCTGTGCGGAAACTCCTTTGCGGTTTATCCACTAGACACCAAGTGCCATATATATAATAGACCACATGGCAAAGTTACATGAATTATCGAAAGAGTTGGTTACAAGAATCATTAAAGAAGAATTGAAATTTTTATTTGGTTGAGATATAAACTCATATGATTTGGTTATTTGAAATTTTTATTTGGTTGAGATATAAACTCATATGATTTGGTTATTCTTGTGGTTATTTATATAAATGAAATCTATTAAATGTAAATTGGTTTCCATTTTTGCAGGTTAGATAAATAGTAGACTCGAACTTGGCATCCTACAAGAATCCCGTACTCAAAGTTGGTGATGTTTTCTTTTGGGATTTTGGCATGTACCTAGGGTGTGAATAGGTATTAGAAGTTGAATCTTTTGAATATGTGATTATAGGTTTGTATATATATATATGTTCATGTAGCATGTTTTGGTGATGTTTGGTTTTGCTTGTATATATATGTTTCATGTGACAAGTTCAATGCAATTAGTTATTTTGAGAATGAGTAGTATAGTTTATGCATTTACCATATTCAATTATTTGATTGCTTGAATTTTATTTGAGGTACATATGAATGGTATATTGGTTGTGGATGGATGATTTAAATGTGGTGTCAGTGATGGCACATTGGTTAGGTATTTAAGATGTTTGTTTGGGTATGTTTTAAGGCTAGATTGTATGTTCAAATGGCTTGTATGTGTGTACTTTAGTTGGGTAAAAGAAATGGCTTGAAATTGACCTATTCCTTGTCCACATAGCCTGAGACACGGGCGTTTGTCTCAGCCGTGTGTGACACATGGCCTGGCAACACGATCGTGTGTCCCTTGTAGGTTCCTTTACATATAAGTCAGGCAGTTACATGACCTACCATGGCCTGACACACAGGCATCTGAGGCTATTTCGAAGGTTACATGGCCTGGCATATGGGCGTGTGGCTTGGCTGTTTGACCCTACTCAGAGAGTTACACAGGCAAGGACACGGGCTGCGACACGGTCGTGTGTCCCCAGTTCGAAGGTTACATAGCTTGGGACACAAGCTTGTGTCTCAGCCGTGTTAGTCACACGGCTTGGCCAAATGACCGTGTGACCCCTATAGTAAAAAATTTTGCAATTTTTTCTTAAACTTGCCAAATGATTTCAAATTGGTCCCGAATTGTTTTTAAGGTATCTTTAGGGCCACGAAGACTAGATTTAGGAACGATATGCATGTAAATGAATGGATTATAATATGTATATGTTTATATTTGAAATGTATGTTAAATGTTTTGATTGTACAGTAACCCTCCGTAACCCTAATCTGGCGATGGATACAGGTTAGAGGTGTTAAAGGTACATGGTCATGTGTCCAAACCATGTAGCTCTCTATCGCCGTGTGATCAATAAACAAAATCCCCGACGATAGTCACATGATCATCTGGCTAGTTGTGTAACTAGTTGTGGCTGTGTGACAGTGAAAATACTGTAAAGTTATAGTAACACATGGCCGTGTTGACCAATCGTGGGGGACACATGCCCGTGTGGTAGATCATGTAACCCCAAAATCACATATGGTTTGTCACCAATTTTTATGGTTAGGACACACCTTTTACCACAATTTCATTTTGCACTCCACACATTCAAACTTGATTCGATACCCATAGATCTGATCCTTCAAATGACATATTCACACAAAATACGCAAGTTAACAATCGATATTAGGGCTTTTGGCATAAATTTGAAAGTGATCGGTTAAGCCAATAAAAAAGAACAACATAACTCATTCATACAACCAAAAATTGAGATTTAACCATTGAAATAGATCACACTTACCACCCTACGTCCAAAGATAATGATAGTTTTTGTCGACAGATCTAAACACCAATGGAATCCTGACAAAAAAGGATGATTTGGTAAAGGAAAGGGATTTGACGGTTCGAGGAATGTAAAGAGCAGTGCCAAATCAAAGATGGTGGATGAATACGGTGGCTACGATAGTGCGACGATCGAGAAAAAGGAAGAGGGAAAAAATAGGAGAAAAAGGAAAAGGGAGAAAATAGGAGAAAAAATGAAGAGAAGAAAAGAAAAAGAGGAAGATGAAGAGGAGAGGGGGCGGCACAAGAAGAAATTAGGGAAAAAGAAAAGGTGGCCGGCCTAGAAAAATTATGTATTTATTTCTAGGGCTAGCAATATCCTAGGGTTTTAACCCTAGCATGAGTGGTATATAAGAAAAATATGGGGAAGGGAAAATTTGGCTTTCAGAGTCCTTATAAGAAAATTACAAATAGAGGCTCGATAATATGGCTAAAGAGAAAAATAAAATATTTTCAATATTTACCAATTTAATCCTATAAAAAAATTACCCATATTTTGGGATTTGACATTGAGGATATTTTTCTTTTAAATAAAATTTTATTTACCTTTAAAAAACCAATAAGCTTAAGAATTTAAAAATAAAACATAATAAAATTACTTTTTATCATTTGCCCAAACATGTAGGAGAGGTCTCCTTTTCCATTGGTATGGCATACATTTAGCCCCGAAAAATGCGTAAAGGATAATAATGCTCGTATATCATGAGACTTTATCAATGCAAGGTAGTTATGTCTAAATAGATTCCTTATTGTCTTAGAAGTGTGTTCACACTAGAGGAGTGTTCACACTCAAATACAAGTAGGTGCTTTCTTCTGAGTTGAGAGAGCAGTTGAGGATGTGTGGTCTACAGAGGTATTGCTTAAGGTGAAATAAATACCTAAGTCAACGATATGTCTGGTAACGACACATGTTTGAGTGGTATAGGAGTATTACCATTTTATATATAAAAAACTTTCAACCATTCAATAAATGTTAATATATGCACTTTATATTGGTATGATAAAGATACCTGATTGATTCAAAAATTTACATGCATGAAAAAATCAATTATATCAATAAATTCAACGGTTAGATCATTAAAATATTAATTGTACAAAAATATAAGAAAGGGTGTAAAATTACTTGCCCAAGCCCAAGCCAAAAATATTTGGAATAAACATGTTATTCTTGATGTATCGAGACAGTAGCCTCATTATCTCGAGACCAAATGGCAATTTCACCTATTATGTAACACCTTTATCCCGCTTCTATTGTCGGATTAAAGATCGGAGTGTTATAGAACCAAACAGAATAATATATCTTAATTCAAAACAAGTATTCAATTAATTTATAAACATATATCATTTCATAGAATAAATATGCATATGGGCATTAATTTGGGTTTTCAGGGCCCTAAAATTAGTTTGAAAAAAATCAAGGATCAAAATGAATCAAAACAGAAATTTTTGGAAAAACTTAAAACTTTGGTAAATAGGGGTTACACGACTGGGTGACCAGGCCGTGTGACATAGCTCACGTGTGAACATTCGAATTAAGAACACACGGTTATTTCCTAGCCTATGTCATAGGCCGTGTAACTCATTGACTTGGATCACATGACCGTGTCGCAGGTTGTGTGCTAGCCTATGTAACTCACTGACTTGAGACACACGGTTGTGTCTTAGCCTGTGTATCAGACCATGGGAAACCTACACTAAAACTAACAGATCACACATGGCCATGTGGGGTGACCATGTGTGGCACACGGCCGTGTGAAAGCTTGTGTCCCAGGCCGTGTGCTACCAAATTAACTACTTAAACAAGCTAAAATCAAGCCAAAACTTGCCCAATAAGGTACATCTAAAACAAAAACCATCTCATGAACAAAACAATCAAAACATACACTTGAAACATATCAAAATAAAAACCTAAACTTCTAACAAGTGTACCGTTCATAAGTACCTCAATTATAACCAAACATTACACCAAAACTTTATCCATTAACACACCTCAATTCAACTCATAACCAACCACACTATTATCTTCTAAACATACTATTGAAATTTACCATTCAACAACACATAACATAAACACAAATACTAAATAAATTTTCATATCTTCCAAACTTCTAATGTTAAATTTCTTACAACAAAACCTATATACATGCCACAACCTAAAAAGAGATATAAAAGCTACCAAAAGTAAATGGATAGTGTGAGCTTTGATGTTGATCCTTCGAGCCGTCTACAATCGTTAACAACAAAATGACATGAGAAAAATCATTAAGCTTAAATGGCTTAATAAGATCATAGTGTAAATTCTACTTGACTTGCTTTTAGTAAAGGAATCACTTAAAAATTATAACATGATAACTAAAATTCTCAATTGCTTTGTTTATAAGTTTTCAAGAATTCATCATAACTAGAATATGTCAACTCCATGTAATTATTCATATCATTTGATCAAGTTCATCATTACCTGGTTCATATACTCGAATCTCACTCATTTTTAGGGGCACCATAGATGCAAAACAGGGGCACCAAAGTGCAATCAGGAACACGAGTGTGCAATCAGGGGCACAATTGTGCAAACAGGGACACCGAAGTGTTTACAGGGGCACCTAGGTGCAATGAAGGCATTTCAACATTTTTGTATACATATTAGAACTCATTAGAGTCTCATACAATTCATATCATATGCAAGAAATACTACTAATAACCACTTCTCAATTTCATATATATGTATGTAAGACTTGCATTTCTAATAATTATATAATTAACTAAATTATATTCACATGTACATACAAAGAGATTAACTAACAAGATAATAATCATATAAATTATAAGTGAAACACATTAACTAGCAATATCTATGAACTTACCCCTAAAGCACTTTCGATTTAAGCACATGGATTACTCTGTAATTTTTCCTTTTCCTTGGTTATTGTATTTTTTATTCAAATCTTGATCTATATAGTAATTAAATACAATCTATTAAATTCACATTCAATTCAATACATGTAACCCTTAAATTTTCATTAATTACACATTTTCCTTAAACTTTTACATTTTTTACAATTTAGTGCCTAAACTTAAAATCTCCAATTTTAGCAAAATTTGCCATTTATTCATGCTAGCCCAATATTTATCCTCTTATTTCCAGCCCAAATATATTCTAAATTAAAAAAATTTTCCCATGAATTCTAACATTTACTCAATTAAATTCTTTAATAAAAAACTAACAAAATTACTTAATAAACTAATTCAAATTAACACCTATAATTTCAACTCCATCAAATAACATCTAAATTAACAAGGTTTCATCAATGACATCATTTAAAACCTTTGAAAGTTTTAAAAACAGAGGTACGCGTTAGCTAGACCTAGTTGTAACGATATCAAAAATATAACAATTACAAGAAACGGTATAAAAAGTACTCATATGCATGCATCGAAAGCTTGGTTGAACCCTAACCTTACACAAACATGGTGTTTCAGTGGTGGAAGAGAACAATTGAAGAAGATAATAGTTTATCATCTTTTTGTTTCTTTTATTGTTGTTATTAAATTACCATAATGCCCTTTAGTTAAATTTATAAAACATCAAATATGCTTACCCCTAACTGTCCATCATAATTAGCAATGGTTTAATTACCATTTAAGGCCACCAACTAAGTTTCTATAGCTATAAAACTCAATTTACTAATAACAACTAACTTTCATCACTTTTACGATTTAATCCTTTTTACTTAATTAACCATTTAAACATTAAAATTTCTTAACCATATTTTAATATGACCCTCATATAACTCTATAAGCATTAATTAAATAATAAAAAACTTCACATATCGAAGTTGTGGTCCCGAAATTACTATTTTTGACACCACTAAAAAATAAGATATTACATATTATGCACATTTTGACACATTCAAATGAATTATGATATAAGCCTAACCTAGTCAAGCATAATTGTAACATCCCTTACCGGAGACCGTTGTCGGAGTCGAGCACGAGGCGTTACCTAACTTAACTTACTAGTTCGGAGCATAAAAATTTGCTTTTAAAATTAATTCGCTCACGTTCAATCAATATGTCCCTAAAAAGGGCCCTCGGGACCCTAAAACATGCAATGGAAATGGTTAGGGTCCAAACTGGGAACATTAAAAATTTTTCGAATACTTAAAGAAGTCAAAATAATTTATTTCACTATTCACAATAAAATTGCCCACTTGCGTGACAGTCACTAATTTAATTATAACTTGAGTTACGAAACTCAAAATTTAGATCCAAAATTTTTTTCCTGAAACTAGACTCATATATCTTCTTATCATAAACTTTCCAAAATTTTTGGGTTAGCCAAATAGTAAAGTTTATTCGTTAAAGTCTCCCTTGTTTCACTGTCTGACGGTTCTAACCCTATTCACTAGAAATCAATTATCTCATTGTATGGGATTCATATGGTGCTTCCGCTTTTTCAATTGAAAATAAGCTCACTAAGGAATCTAGACATATAAATTACGACTCATAATTCTTTCTGTACAATTTTTTAATGATTTCCTAAAGTCAGAACATGGGACTTCAAAAACCATTCTAACCCTGTCTCACTAAAATTCAAATATTACAAAATATAAAATTCCTTTG
>CM025253.1:29316731-29328742 GCA_013677275.1 Gossypium schwendimanii | reverse complement strand
TTTGGTTCCGTCAAGGGAAGTAGTAACCGGATTTAAATGTCCCACATGGTTGAGGACATTGGTTCGAGCTAGGCTCTTCTAGAACGCAAAGCTACAGGAGTTCTAAACTATGAACGTTTCGTTGGTTGTTCGATTAGTAAGGGTTAGTTATAGGACGTTCCATAATTAATTTACACAAGGAAGAGTTGGTGTCCGGGCGTCCTTGGTAGCTATAACTAGCTTATTGGAAAAGAGGAGTTCATCTAATTTCGAGGATCGGTTCAAAGACAAGAAAAAACCCGTGCCTAAAGCTAAGCTAAGTTTAATTGATTTTTCTTCAGATTTATTTAACTGTTTTTATTATTTTTTTTCAATTTTTACTTTTTACGCATTTTTTCTGTTTATTTCAGGTTTTCAATTTTTATCCTCCCCTAAATTTCTTAGGCACGACAACTGCCCAGACACGAATCTGGTCGAGAAAGAGCAACAATTTTACGTGAACCCAGTCTCTGAGGGATCGACCCTACTCCCTATACTGCTTAAGTTTGCAAATTAGGTGTAGGATTATATTGGTGGAATCGACAACCATCACTCTATGAGGATTCTGCGCTTAAATTCAATACAATCAGGCTTCTTCTAAACTTTATGCTTGAAACTGTTCTTTATGTTCATTCTTTCATTCAAGTTTATATTGTTTATTAGATCAATGAGGAACTAATCCTCCTATGAGGGGATTAGTGAATGGAGGTATGAATAATTAACTATTTTGTAGAGGTTTCTTAACAGATAAGCTATCTAAAAAAGGAAGAACCTAAACCCTAGGTCTAACAACCTTAGGAAGTCATCAAGGTTGGAATTAACCCAAAATTGGTATGACCTATTTGTGGAACACCTTAAACCTGAACCTGTCTAAACTGTGAGATTGAAAGATAAGTTGTTATTGTCGAATCAGTATTTCATTGAATGTATCGGAAGATCTTGCTGGGGTACTGACTAGTTGATTGAACAAGCAAACTCGAGATGATAGTTGCTTAAGATTACCGAAGTGAGCTAATCATCCATGCCTAGATTTGATGCATATTTCCTTATTTTATTTCTTGCCTTTCATTTCTTTAATTTCCTTTTATGTTTTTAGCATAGTTTATTAAAACTCTTTTCTTTTAATTCTCCGTACTATAAACAGATTAGAGTATTAATCAGATCTATTTATGTTTAAGTTAGAATTAATCTAGTGCTCGCCTCCTTTAGGTACGATCCTTGGAGTACTTGCCTACTCTGTTGTAACTATATTGCAACCTGAATCGTATACTTGCGGATATCGTTTGTTCACATCTTTTGTGCAGGATTTCTACTATGGACGTTGGTACGTCGGAGGCGGTCAAGTTGTTAGCACTGTTCTGGGGAGGCAACGTCACTATATTAGTTTTAATTTTTGCATCCTAATAGAACAATTAAGAAATATTCAGGTTATAGCTATGATTTTTAGTTATTTTGTTATTTGTTAAACATTACTGACACATTTTTGCTATTCAAAGAACTTGAGCATACACTCTTGTCCAAGAAATTCGTAGAAGCGACCATAGAAATTTGTCTAGCATAAATAATGGATAAC
Organism: Gossypium schwendimanii; assembly: GCA_013677275.1. Classification (NCBI taxonomy): domain Eukaryota; kingdom Viridiplantae; phylum Streptophyta; class Magnoliopsida; order Malvales; family Malvaceae; genus Gossypium; species Gossypium schwendimanii. Next base: position 29,327,151 of record CM025253.1, on the reverse strand, counting down.
TTTGATTATATGTGGTTGGATGAGGAATTAGATTATGAAGATGATATCTATGAGGAAGGTGTCTATGAGGAATGATAGATCCAGGAGAACCAGCGATTATTAATGCTTGAACTAAGCCAACTACGAGGAGAAATTCCAACTTCTCTACCAGATGACAATGTTGGTAGTGATACAAATTAGATAAAACATCAAAACGAGATAGGCCAAAAACAAATAAGAAATGAAGGTTAATCGTAAATACTTGTGAGGAAAGGGAACTTCTGAACAATTGGTTAACCCTAGGGACACGCCCGTGTCTTAGGCCGTGTAACCCTCTGACTTGGGTCACACAACCAAGTCACATGCCCGTGTGCTAGGCCGTGTGAAAATTTTAATTTTCATTAATTAGGTGCAGGGGTCACATGACCGAGCCACAAGCCCGTGTGCCAGGTTGTGTGATCAAATCTGAGCATTCTATTTTGAAATTTTTAAGATGCAGAGGACACATGGCTAGAACACACGCCCATGTACTAAACTGTGTATCACACACGGCTGAGACACACACCCGTGTCTATTCCCGTGTGGACAAAATAAAGCCATTTCCAAGCCTTATTCCTCACCCAATTGCACCTTCCACCTACATAAACACTTAAACACATTCACCAACCAATTCAAGACATTTGAAACAAGCCAAAACCAAGTCTTATACATGATATTTCATCACATGTATTCATATATTCAATCTTACCTAATTGATCAAAATTCACATTTATGCATTCTTTATTAATTATGCTATCTCCATCCATTCATCCATATGCTTACCATCATTAAACCATTTCAATTTGAAACATCAAACATGTTAAGGCCATATATATATACACATCTCAAAATATACCAAACACAAGCCATACCAATGGCTAGTTACAACCAAAATATTTAAAATGCCAACAATGGCTAAGTTAACCTATACATGCCATTATAACCAAAATTAGTTTCATAATTGTACCGAAATGGGCCGGTGGATAGTATGAGTAATCTCTGCCAAATTTCCAACCCAACGAGCCTCTAAGTACTATAATACAGAGGAAAATAAAAGAGAGTAAGATATAATGCTTAGTAAGTTCGAATAATAGAAATTAACTTACCATAAATTTACGATTAAGGTAAGCATATAAAATTACATCCAAAACAATTTAGCAACTAGCCTAACACACATAACCTCAACAAACAAGTTAGTCATGTATTTCATACGAATAACAATAAAAAAGATGAGCTCATCAATCATGTTTCCATATGTTTTCATTTTGATTTCCTATGTTCTTGTGTCAGAATTCCACCTGTTGAATCATTTGAAATCTCGATGGATACATAGGTACTACACACAAAGTGTACACTACTGTAAATCCGTCAATTCACATTCGAGGGTTATTTTACAAGCATATAAACAGAAAGCTCTCTCTCAAGCACTATAACGAGAAGCTCATGTGAGCCATATAATGGGAAGCTTATCCAGGCAATATAACGGGAAGCTCACAAAAGAGCCTATAACAGGTAGCTCCGGAGAGCAATTAACGGGTAGCTCCGAAGAGCAATTAATCAGGAAGCACCATATATCCATATAATGGGACGTTCAAGCGAGCGGTAACGGGAAGCTTACAAAGAGCCTTTAATTAGGAAGCTCACAAAGAGTCATATACGGAATGTTGATAAGAGCTACGGTATGCCCACAACACATGTAGCGTCACAACCGATCGGGATGCTCCGAAGAGCTATTAATGGGAAGCTCCCAAGAACCATATAACGGGAAGCTTGAGAGGGCTTATAACGTTATGCTCTTTCGAGCTATGGTGTGTCCGCAACATATGTAGGACCATATCCGATACGGGAACCTTGTATCCAATCGAATTTCATTTATTCAAATGGGATTTAACATTTATCGGGTATTTTTCGAATATGTGATCAGGTTTCATATACATGGCCATTACACAATTGACATACAAATCATTCAAATCAATTCAAGCATATAATTACACAATTAAGTTACATGAACTTATCTCGACAATGTTCGTGAACTTGTACGCTACTAATCCGTTACTTTTTTTTCCTCGATCAAATTCCGTATTTATTCTATCTGGATATATACGAGTAAATTTAACTCAATTTAATACAATTTCATACTCTATTCAATCCAATACGCATCTTAGGCAAAATTACTATTTTGCCCTTATACTTTTAATTAATGAAGATTTCGTCCCTAGGCTCAGAAAATGAAATTCATGCAATTTAATCCTTATTCCAAGTCTAGCCAATTTTTACATATAACAATAGCAGACCATACATTTCATAAATTTTACATCTTTACAATTTAATACCTAAATCACATTTTCATCAAAATTCCTCTAACAAAAGTTGTTTATCTATCAACAACCTTTCATTTTCTACCATGAAAATTCATAATTCATGCATACTCATTCATGGAAAAACCCTAGTACTTTGATAATTTTGCAAATAAATCCTTAAGATAGCTAGATTAAGTTATTATGATCTCGAAAATATAAAAGTTACTAAAAACGGGACAAGATTACTTACCCAATTAAGCCAAGTAAGCTTGTTTGAACTCTTTTCTCTTATCTAGGGTTTCCATAAAAAATTTGGGAAAGATGATGAAAAAGATGATATTTTCATCATTTAATCAATTATCATCTTTTAATATCTTTTATTTCCAAGTTCATCATTTTTTTTTAATTAAATTTCCATGGATGAATCATCATCCTTATCTACTAACTTCTCTTAATGGTCTATTTGCCATATAAGGACCTCAAACTTTCAATTCCATAGCTATTTGATACATATAGCTATTAGAACTAAACTTTTGCATTTTATGCAATTTGGTCCTTTTATCAATTAAACTTGTAATCGATAAAATTTTCTTAACAAAATTTTCATACGACATTTCTATCATAATGCAGACCATAAAATAATATTAACATAATTTTCTTTTTGAACTCGGATATGTGGTCCCGAAACCACTATTCTGATTTAACTGAAAACAAGCTATTACAGGAAGAATAGGGAACAATATGATATGCATAACTACTTTTGTGCTTGAAAATATTTGATGCTTACCATTTTGAAATCCATACCTGTTCTAAGCCTCAGCCTATTACAAGCCGAAAAGTCCTATGTCATCTAGGTAGACTTGTTCACAATTTGAAATCATATTGAACAATTGCATTTATGACTATTTGTATTCTGTTAGGATAATCAAATTACTTGTATAATTTATTGATGGATTCTTATGTTTAAGACCTATAATACTTGTATGCTTTGTAATATCATGAAATTAGGTGTTTGATATCAAGAGTGTTAAGTTAGTTATATCTCATGTCAAGATTATATGTGAATATAAAATGTCTATTCATGTGCTTTAAAGCTAACATTTGTAGCATACTTGCTCAAGGGTCATCGTTTCATTTATTTTTTTATTTGTGTAGCTTGAGAACAACCAATAACTTAAGGGTGGGGGAGTTTGATCTGTCGTAATTCAGTATAGCAAATTAAACTAGTTTTTGCACTTTAGGAGCTTAAACATAAGCATTTTAGTTATGTTTTAAATACTTTTCAGCAAGTTTAGTTAAGTGTAATAAAATGTGTTATTCAAGTATTTTATTGACCTTAGGGGCTAAATGAGGCCTAAGGGTGAGCTAATATACGTTGTGAGTGTGTAGGAGACCATTAGAAGGTGTACTAACTCGATACTGGTTACTAGGTTGCAACACGAAGCATTTGATGTCGCAACATAGGAAGCAGAGTAAGAAAAGTCCAAGATTACCTTCAATGTAACAGAGCCTAAGGATGTTGTGACATACCCCTGAAAACAATCTGAAGTTGAGCATATTGCCCTCAATGTCACGACATAGGACCTGATGTTTTGTGACAGTGTATCTACATAGGAAATTAATACGAGCAATGGGCGTTTTGGTCCACCCAATCTAACTTTAAGCTCGAAAATGGTAGCTGACCTAGGGTTAAGGATAACATCCATTCTAAGTCTATAAATACGCTCAGCTAACACATGTTATGGACACTTTTTGACTTTGTATAATTTTCTCTTTAGATCTATACTTTAAATTTTATCATTTTTTAGGTTTTAGATTTTTGTTCTTGTTATTTTTCGTTGGGAAAAAAATAAAATTTTGGAATTTTTCTCAAACTCTATGAGGATTCTGCACTTAAATTCAATACAATCAGGCTTCTTTTAAACTTTACTATTGAAATTGTTCTTTATGTTCATTCTTTCATTCAAGTTTATATTGTTTATTAGATCCATGAGGACCTAATCCTCTTGTGGGGGATTAGTGAGTGGAGGTATGAATAATTAACTATTTTATAGGGATTTCTTAACGGATCAACTATTCAGGAAAAGAAAAACCTAAACCCTAAGCCTAACAACCCTAGGAAGTCATCAAGGTGGGAATTAACCAAAAATTGGTATGGCCTATCCATGAACACCTTCAACCTGAACCAATTTGGACTGTGAGATCAGAAGATAAGTAGTTCTTACCGACTAAGTATTTCAATGGACATATTGGAAGATCTTGCTAGGGTACTTACTAGTTGATTAAACAAGCAAACCCGTGACGATAGTTGCTTAAGATTACTGAAATGAGCTAATCACCCATGCCCAAATTTGATACATATTTCCTTATTTGATTTCTTGCTTTTCGTTTGTTTAATTTCCTTTTATGTTTTTAGCATAGTTTATTAAAACTCTTTTCTTTTAATTCTTCATACTATAAACTAATTAAAGTTTTAATTAGATCTATTTATGTTTAAGTTAGAATTAATTTAGTGCTCGCCTCCCTTGGGTTCGATCCTTGGAGTACTTACCTACTCCGTTGTAACTATATTGCAACCTGACCTGTATATTTGCGGATATCGTTTGTTCACATCTTTTGTGCAAGATTTCTACACTGGACATGGGTACTTTGGGAGGTGGTCAAATACTTTTTACGAAAGCAGTTCATCCAACTGCTTTGTCCAATAGCCTCATCATGTGTGTGTTACCCTCATATGATATCCTTGATTCTTTTAAGTTAAATTCGTTTACTCAATACAATCCTATTTTATTTCATTGTCACCATTGTGTCTTCTTAATGACTAATTTGTTCACTGTTAACAAATGACAGTGATAAATTGCTTGTTCGAGAATAAGCAACTCGTTTCCATATTCCATATTTATCAATCCACACCATATCAATGAGAGGATACTGTTAACTTTTTAATCGAGCTATGAATTCCATTGTTGCTAGTAAAACCATGTCATACACAAGTCATGTACCCAACATACCGNCTATGGGCTCGATCATCTTTGGAGCATAGGTCTCCACTTATATCAAAGCACATGAGTTACATAAGCATGGTCAGTGACTAACTCAGGATTTAGAATGCTTCAATTTTAAACTCATAATTATATTTGCTTTATTGATAATATATAAAGCGTATATTAACATTATAATTATTTTTAAAAGGTTCTTATTAACCAGTACATGTATTAAACATTATATGATAATCATAATGTATAAAGGTTTAAAATTGTAACAAATACAATATATTATTATCGATTAATTATTATTGATTTTATATTTTTAACCTATCCATAAATATAATTACAATATCTTTTTAAAATATATATAATTACATGATAAGAATTTTTTACCCTACAATTATTACCCTATAACTATGAGTTTTATAACCTGTCAATCAAATATAATTTTACATCATATATGTATATATATTATCTAAAGTAGGGGTGAGTGTTCGATCGAATCGAAAAAAAAATTTTTGAGTTAATCGAGTTGACGAATCGTATTTTATCATCCTAACTCAATTTGAAATTTTCTCGAATCGAGTTGAGTGAGATGGAATTCTGCTAGCCTGGAAGGGTCAACTCTAGATCGCCGATAGGGAGGTTAAATTGGCCTTTTGAGAAATTATGGTGTAAGCAATGAAAAATATGCAACAAATAACACAATGATTTATAGCGGTTTGACCCCAATTGCTTACTTCACTACCTTAGCTATCCACAACTAAGGATTTTCTCCAAATTCACTAATTTGGTAACCTTTGAAGATAAGGTTTAACCTTATAACTCTCTTAAAATTTATGCCCCAAAATCTTAAGATTGCACTCCTTTAAGGTTTCTACCCAAACATTAAGAATTAACCCTCTCTTAAAGAGAACAAATAAGCAAACTAAGAAGTAATCCTTACAAGATCAAAATGTTTTCCAATTAAACACTAATACAAAGAACACTTGAGCTAAATTAATGCAATGAAAGCTCACAAGTGTTTACAAGAAAATGTATGAAAGAATTAAGCTCTTAGGTTGTTTTTATTGATCTTTAAGCTTTTTACATGTCTCTTCTTGTTGTTAAACCTTTGGAAGATGGTATTTATATCATCTAATTTATTTCCAACCATTGTAGTTATTGTGAGAGTGAATAGAGTCGTTGGGATGAGAATATCAGATCATTAAATTCACTTGCAACAAAAGGTATCGATACTTTTTCTACGAGCATCGATACTATTAGCACTTAATGCTTGATTCAGTGACCGTTAAATTTAGTTTACAACGATACCAAAGTCAATGTATTGATACATGGTAAAAGGTATCGATACTTTTGTGAAAATTGAAGACAAAATGTCAATTTGGTATCGATTTTAGAATCGGTATCGATATCTTGAAAACTATCGATACTTGGATAAAAAGTATCCTAGAGCAATACTAACTTGTTTGAAAACAGTTAAAACATAATTGAAAATGTTTGATTTAATTGAAACCATTTCAACTTGATTTTGTCAATTTGTTCAACTTAACTTTTATTCAAAAACACTTTAATTTGTTATATCAAAACATATTATTAAATAAGGCTTAGTTTAACAATCTCCCCCTTTTTAATATAACAAAATATTTGGTAAATTTATTTTTGAATAGATTGCTCCCCCTTAATAAAATCCATTTTCAATTTAAGGCATAAATATTTGAAGCATAAAAATTTAAAATAAGCTCAAATTTGACACTCATTTTGCTTTGAAAATTTGGTCACTAATCTTGGCATATAAGCAATCAATCAACCATAATTTCCTTTCCTCTTCTCCTCCTTTTTGTTATATAAAAAAATAATCAAGTAAAACTTAAGAGGAAAAAGAATGTGGTTAATCAAAGATAGATATTAAAAATAAAGAACAAATGAACTATCATACCAAATAACATTAAGGTGCAATCACATAGAATTTCCATTTGTTCAGCTTGAAGAAATGCACGTTACCTACAAATATAGAATTAAGCTTTTGGTACCCAATTTCTTTTGGGTCCATAAGCATTAGTTTCCAAAATTCTAGTTCCTTTAGGTATCCATTTTGAAATAGCTTCCTTGTCTTGAGTAGCACTAAGTCCTTTAGGGACCCATACACTCCTAACAAGTTTTCCCTTGTAAAATCTTAAGGGACCTCTATGTTTATAGAAAGTAAAGCTATTTTTAACAAAKTTTTGTTTTGAATTTTCTCCTTTTTCAAAAATTTTTTTAGAGTGAGCCTTTTCACTCTTAAGCAACTCAAGTTGTTTTTGATGATCCTCACAAACTTTTAAGAGTAAATTATGCAAGTTTAAATTTTTCTTTTCAAAGTCATTAATAATTTCTTTCATTTTGTTTACTTTCTCTTCAAGTTCATGATTGGTTTTGGAAAATAATTCATTTTCATTTCCCAATTTTGAAACATTTTTCTTGTGTTTTGACATCATAACTTCAAATTTCAAACCCAACTCATCATAACCATCTTGCTACTCATCAAAAGAATAATCATTTAAAGTAGATGACTTAGAAGTTACCTTAGGATTATTGATGGCCAAGGCATAAGTTAGCTACTTCTTGATCTTCATCATCAGATGAATCCTCATCACTCAAAGCAACAACATAGGCTTTTTGTTTGCTAGACCCCTTTTTTTTTATGTTGAGGACAATCATACTTGACCGATTTCTTGCACTCATAGCAAAAAATGGGATCGTTCTCCTTGGTATATTCAAGCTTCAATTCCTCCATCTTTTGAAATATTCTTCCTTTATTGGACTTTATGAACCTCTTGAATCTCCTAACAAACATCTCCATCTCCATCTTTTTGTCTTCATCCACCTCTTCACTTGATTCACTATCTTCATTTGTGGTGGATTTTAAAGCAATACCAGTATTCTTTTTCATAACTTTTTCATAATTTTTTCTTCTTCACCCTCTTTGTTTAGTCTCATCTCATGTGTAAGAAAAGAACCGATGAGCTCATCCAATGTCAAAGTTTCTAAATTCTTTGCTTATTCAATTGCAGTCACCTTGGCTTCCCATGATGTAGGTAAGCTTTGAAGCATTTTCCTTACCATCTCTTCATTTGGATAAGTCTTTCCATAAGACTTCAATTCATTTATGATGATTGTAAACTGATCAGACATCTCCTTGATATCCTCTTCAGGCATCATCTTGAAAATTTCATAATTGAGTGTAATGATTTTAAGTTTAGACTTCTTCAATCAGATAATGCCTTCATGGGTGACTTCAAGCTTGTCCCAAATCTCCTTGGTGTTTGAACAAGACAAAACTCTACTATACCCATCTAGACTAAGTGCACAAAATAGAAAGAGCATTGCCTTGAAATTAAGTTGAATGCTTCTCTTATCTTTCTCATTCCATTCATTCTTGCTTTTTGGAACTAAAAGTCCTCCTTATTGTTTGGATGGAACTGAAGGACCATCCATAATAATGTCCCAAACAGCAAGATTATTTGCTTGAATTAACAACATCATCCTTGTCTTCCAATAAGAATAGTTAGCACCATTAAAATAAGGAGGTTTGGAGATAGACTGAGACTCACCAAAGAAAATTGACCCGTAGGATGAGTTGATGATCATTTTAGCTTCTCCAACTATCTTCTTTTGGTTGTTAAATCGTCTTTAGAGACTAGCTTTGATACCAATTGTTAGCTTGAAAAGATCAACTCGAGATAGCCGATAGGGAGTTTGAATTGGCCTTTGAGAAATTATGGTGGAAGTAATGAAAAATATGCAATAAAGAACAGAAGGATTTATAGTGGTTCGACCCCAATTGCTTACTCCACTACCTTAACTATCCACAACTAAGGACTTTCTCCAAATTTACTAATTTGATAAGCTTTAAGGATAAGGTTTAACCTTATAACTCTTTTAAGATTTATGCCCCAAAATCTTAAGATTGCACTCCCTTAAGGTTTTGTACCCAAACCTTAAGAATTAACCCTTTCTCGAAGAGAACAAATAAGCAAACTAAGAAGTAATCCTTACAAGATCAAAATGTTTGCCAATTAAGCACTACAAAGAAGAACACTTGAGCTAAATGATTACAATGAAAGCTCACAAGTGTTTACAAGAAAAGGTATGAAAAAATTAAGCTTTTAGGTTGTTTTTATTGATCTTTAAGCTTTGTACATGTCTCTTGTTGTTGCTAAACCTTTGGAATATGGTATTTATACCATCTAATTTATTTCCAGTCGTTATGGTTGTTGTGAGAGTGAATAGAGTGTTCGGATGAGAATATTATATCATTAAATTCACCTGCAACAAAAAGTATCGATACTTTTTCTACGAGTATCAATACTATTAGCATTTAATGCCTAATTCAGTGACTGTTAAATTTAGTTTGCAACGATACCAAAGGCAATTAATTGATACCTGGTAAAAGGTATCGATACTTTTTGTGAAAATTGAAAACAAAATGTCAATTTGGTATCGATTTTAGAATGGGTATCGATATCTTGAAAACTATCGATACTTGGACAAAAAGTATCCTAGAGCAATACTAACTTGTTTGAAAACAGTTAAAATATAATTGAAAATGTTTGATTTAATTGAAACCATTTCAACTTGATTTTATCAATTTGTTCAACTTAACTTTTATTTAAAAACACTTTAATTTGTTATATCAAAATATATTATCAAAGAAGACTTAGTTTAACAAATTCGAACCGAACCGAATCGAATATATTTGTTCAAGTTAAATTAAAAAGAATGACCTTGGTGTTGTTTATTTTTATATAATTTTTTAAAAAATAAATTTCTTTAAAGTTTTTAAATATGATCATACAAAGAAAAATTGAAGCAAAAAAGTGAACAAATAAAAGCAACACAACATGAGTCCCAGTAAACTATATGAATCCAAGTAAACAATAGCTACAACACAATAAGATTATAATAGTAAATATAAGCAAAAGCCCAAAATATAGCAAAAAACTACATCAGTCCAAACAACAAAACAAAAAAATAAAAACAACACAACAAAAGTCCAATAAACCAGCAACAATAACACAAGTACACAACAAACTGGTAACAATAACACATCAGTTTTAATTTTGGGTGGAGGAG
>CM025253.1:29245054-29256997 GCA_013677275.1 Gossypium schwendimanii | reverse complement strand
CCAGACATTAAGTAAACATTTTTGACGAGATAATTTGCTAAACTCGAGCAAAAGGATTTAAACATAAAAATGAACCTTTAACGACGACTCAATTTTTAATCGACTCTTTGATGTGACACACCAGATTCGGCCATAACGTTTGGGCCAGGTTTGGAGTGTTACATTCATCATGGTGAACATGTTTAAACAATGGTATGATTTTGCTTCTAAATTGTTCGAAAAATAAGACTGCAAAACAAAATCATTAGCATTGCCTTAGAAGCAAGTTTGCCTTGATTAGTGTAATCGTGTAGTGGATGTTAGCCCCAAGGTTAACATAAAACTTCAGTATTCATATGTCATGGACTTAGGTTTTTCCCACGCGATCCGTGTGGCCTTAGGCAGCTTCTTTGCTAAAAAATGCCTAAGTCAGCCTACCTTGCAACGATAAAGGATCCAACATAATTCCCTCACTGCTTCCACGAAGAACAGCAGAAGAACGAAGCAAGAACAAGCCTTGAAAGATGAAAGAAAGCCACGGGAAAGCAAGAACACTTGAGAGGAAAGTTTGAGTGAATACTCTCCAAATTCTTATTGATAACTGAATGCATTACAATGAGAAAAGAGGTCTCTATTTATAGTTGAGCCTCCCTAAAATCAACGGTGTAAATCAAAGTACATCAATGGCTACAATTAAAAGCTGTATACAATTAGAACTCTAAGATTACAAAATTAAAAGCTGTATTCAATTAGAACTCTAAGATTACATAATCATCTCTTCTTGGATCACTTTCCATATTTACCAGGCTCTTGAGATAGGCTTTAAGTCTCTCCAGGCAACGGTTCAGTTTGGTTGGGCCAAATGACCCCCTCAAATACGATGGATCGCACAAGTTTGTCATGGTTGCGTGCTCCCATGCGTAACCCATGACACATACACCTGAGTAAGAAAGATGGACCACAATTGGTATTACTCTTCTCTGAGCAATTGGGAAATAATATAAATATAAAGCATTAAAGCTGGTTAGAAAAACTTGACTAAAAAAATCATACTCTGTTCAATTTCCAGGAAAGGTAAGAGGGGTCACAGAATGCCAAAGTTTTTCTAACCAGCTTTAAAGAATGATTAACTCTATCGTCAATACATAAATTATTATTAGTGGCTAAAGGTGTTGTAACATGATTAACTCCTTGCATATTGACTTTCTTAGCAATATCTTCAATATATTTACGTTGAGAAAGAAATAGACATCTTTATGTCTTGAAGTTGTACTCTAAGGAAGTAGTGAAGCTCATCAATATCCTTAATAGAAATTTTGGTTTAACTCTCGGTTAGGGAAAGGCAAGAAACAAGGGGTGCTCCTGCAATGAATTGAGCATTGGGGGTTTCCTATTCGTTGACGGTAAGTGTACGAGTGCGTTGAATGTTGTTGTGAGGATTCATTTTTGGAATAATTTTATTTGAGTTTCATAAATGTTTACTGAAATTGGGCGTTGGAATTCTGTTTTCAGGGTTTGGTGGTCTTGGGTTGTTTTTTCATCGAAAACGAACCAGGTGTGCAACGAAAACATAAGAAAACGAGATTTACTGAAAGCTAAAAATGTGGTTTGTCAACGCCACACAAGCGTGTACCCAGCCTTGTGCTACACACGTCCGTGTGACGGGCGAGTGTGTGGCTGTGTGGGTCACACGAGATAGGCTGATTTGGGTGTGTGGGCCACACAGGCATGCCACATAGGCGTATGGGGCATTGCCCAAGTCGTGTGGGCATCACGGGCAAGGCCAATTTAGGCATGTGGGCCCAAAAATTTGAAATTTTCCTAGGGTCACATACGTCATTCTGCTCGACTGTTGGCCTTCCATAGGGTTGGTAAGGGTAAAACTAACCTTAATGCATGATATCTGCTATTCTGATAGACTGAGTTGAGCATTTAGAAATTGATATGTATGATATAACAGGTTCGTAATAGCATGTATGTTATATGTATATGAGCATGCGAGACATGTTAGCTCTGTTATATCTGTATATCTGTATTCTTTATTTGTGTATAGGGTGGGATTTGTATATGTGAAGAAAGTATTCTGTGAGGTGACATTTCATCGGTATACTGGCAGCTTGGCTGTAAACTATTCTGATAAGTATCGTGAGGACAATATGTGGTGTGTAGGGATGGGTGGGTGTTTTATACCCCACATGGTGTGTTCGGATGGTCAGAAATAGTGTGTAGAGGATGGGGGTAGGACTTTGCATATTTGTATGTTTCTGATAATCTGATTATGCTATGATCTAATTTTGTTAAGGACTCATGTCTGCTTCTGTTCTGATATTCTGAGAAATCTGAATTCAGGTGTATACATGACTCTGTTTAGTTACACACTGGGTTTGTAAAAACTCACATCTATTTTTCTATTTTATTCAGGTAATCTGTAAGCATAGGCGAGTCGGTGCGACAGAGGCTTAGCGGTGCCCACTAGATCGGAAATTTATTTTTAATTATTAAATTACTTAATTTTTAGGATTTTTTTGAGAGCTTTGTAATTTTGTGACTCTCTGGACTATTGTTTATAATTTTTGTTTTGGATGCGTTTTGATTTTTTAACTGCGATGTTTGGCAAACAACAATTTTACGCAAACAAATGTTTTTAAAAATATAAGCTTGGTTTTCAACTATAACGATTCACAAACTTCTACTATAAACTTACGTTTTACTTAAAAGGAAAATAAGTGATGATTTCATTAAAGAGTATAATAAGTTTTTTTGAAAAAGCGGACTCTTTTAGTAATAGTTAATACGTGAAATTTTAACATGAAAGTTTCATTTCAAAAACCTTCTTCGTAATATTTCCACATTCGGTCGTAACGTCTTGGCCAGGTTTGGTGTGTTACATTTAGTTGTATCAGAGTCAGGTTGCAAAACTTGGGATATGAATATTGGGTTCAAAATTATAATGGAAAAAGAACTGGTTCTCAAACAAAATTTGTTTCTTTTTGAGTAAGTATGTCGTACACCGAGTCTCTGGTGTCGATCTTGTAAGTACTTCTAAACTTAGAAACACTGTAGTTAAAATTGTTTGAAACTATATTGAGTTAGTTAGAGACTACAACTTCTGAAAAATTTTTCAAACTTCTAAAAAATGTCTGAAGCATAAAACATCTGTTAATAAACACTGGAACTGATGCATAAAATATTGAAATGTAGATAAAACTTTGAAACAATGAGCGCTCGTAGAACGCGTGGTCGTGGTACTCGTAGGTGCGGCGGACGCCATAGGGGGACTCAAGCTGAGTCTTCTTCTTTTGGCAGTATGCTAAAGTTAGATACGAGCAAGACACTGTTTTCACCTACTACCGAGACTTGGTCTCAAAGCCTCTCGGCTGGGGATGATGCATTATCCCAACCCATGTTGAGAGTTTTGGAGAGGGTCGCTGGACCCCATTCTAGATCTGGGGGCCGTGGGTCAGTAACTGAACGACTTCAGACAAATGGAGTTGAACTATTTAGGGGTGTCACTGGAGTCACCCCTACCATGGCCGAATACTTGTTGGAGGCCATTGAGAGAATAATGAATGATATTGACTGCACTTCTGAGCAAAAACTAAATGGTGTAGTTTTTTTGCTTCATGATGAGGCATACCAGTTGTAGTTATCGGTTGAGGAAGGTACTCAACCGAATCACCTTAGTTGGGAGTATTTTAAGACTACCTTCTAGAGGAAGTATGTGGGAGCAAGTTATGTGGATGCTCGCAGACGTGAGTTCATGAATCTCATGCAAGGTGATAGGACTATGGCCGAGTATGAGGACGAATTTCTAAGATTAAGTCGCTATGCTCGAGGGATGGTGGCATCTGAGTACGAGAAATGTGTCCACTTTGAGGATGGTTTGAGGGAGAGTTTGAGGGTTTTGATAGCTCCGCAGAGGGAGCGAGAGTTCGTCGTTCTGGTAGACAAGGCGAAGATCGTCGAAGAGGTTAAACACGTGGAGTACTAGAACAGGGATCGTGAGAGAGGTAAGAATAAGAGGGATTCAGAGGCCTCTAATTTTGTTCAAAGGCCTAAGAAATGGGCCAGACTTGATGGGCCTTCTAGAGTAGGAGTTCTAGTTGCTCTTATTGGGGTCTAGCCATGCAACGATTATGGTAGGCGCCATCCAGGCGAGTGTTGGAAGAGATTAGGGCCATGTTTGCGTTGTGGATTGATGGATCATCGGATTAGAGAGTGTCCACAGTATTCTGATTAGATTCAAGCTATGGTTCTGGGTTTTGTTCAGCCTTAGAAGGTAGTACAGTAGCCACAATGGGACTATGGTCTAGCCAGGGGTGATAATGGTTTGGGTAAAGGACAGAGAGCACTGGGCAGAGGTGCTAATTAGACTGAGGTGAGGCAGCCTGAACTGGTATATACTGCTTGACGCCGTGAGGACAGAGACGCTCCTGATGTGATTAGAGGTACGTTCTTTATTTTTGATGCCCCCTATACTACTTTGATAGATATAGGGTTAAGACACTCGTATGTAGTTAGTTCTATCTTTGAAAACTTAGGGATTACTATTGAGAATAATTCTGGTGAGATTTTTGTACAGAGTTTGTTGGGTTAACCTGTTCAAGTAAATAGAATGTATAGGAATGTACCGCTGGAAGTTCTAGGGGTTGTGTTTCTAGCAAATCTGATTAAGCTACCGTTTTGGGAGTTTGATTTAATTCTGTGTATGGACTGGCTAGTAGAGCATCGAGTCATTTTGGATTGCATGACTAAAAAGGTAGTCTTGAGAACTTAGGATGATGTGGAAATTGTTATGATCGACCAGCGTCAAAATTACTTGTCTAACATAATCTCTACTCTAGTGACTGAAAAACTGGTTCAAAAAGGGTGTGAAGCATATCTGGCTTTCATAAGTGTTTCAGTTATTGGGGACTTTTCTGTCGGGGACATCAGACCAGTGAGGGAATTTTCGAATATATTCCCTGATGAGTTATCGGGTTTACCTCCAAATCAAGAATTTGAGTTTGGCATTGAGCTTTTACTAAGTACAGCTCTGGTGGCCATCGCTTCTTATCGAATGGCACCGAAGAAGCTTATGGAGCTTAAGGCTCAACTTTAAGAGCTTCTAGATCGTGGGTTCATTCGTTCTAGAGTGTCTCTGTAGGGGGCATCGATTTTGTTTAAGAAGAAAAAAGGGCGGTACCATGAGAATGTCTATCGACTACTGGTAGTTGAATAAGTTAACTATGAAGAATAAATACTCACTTTCGAGGATTAACGATCTGTTTGATTAGTTTCATGGGGCTTCAGTATTCTCGAAGTTAGATCTCTGCTCTAGGTCATCAGCTTAGGGTTAAGGAAGCTGAGATTCATAAGATGGCTTTTAGGACTCGTTATGGGAACTATGAGTTCTTAGTTATGCCCTTTAGTTTAACAAATGCTCTGGCTGCATTCATGGATCTGATGAACTGGGTTTTCCAACCATATTTGGATCAGTTTGTCATGGTCTTTATTGATAATATTCTAGTGTACTCTAAGATCGAGGATGAGCATGATGAGCATCTTAAAGTAGTGCTTCAGGTACTGTATGAGAAACAGCTTTATGCTAAGTCGAGCAAGTGTGAGTTCTAGTTACGGGAAATAACTTTTCTGGGGCACATGGTTTCTGCTGAGGGGATCCGAGTTGATCCTAAAAAGATTGAGATTGTACTTGATTGCAAAATACATATGAATGTTTCTAAGATCCGTAGTTTTCTGGGTCTTACGAGTTATTATCGACGGTTTGTTGAAGGGTTCTCGTTGAAATCAGCTCCTCTGACTAAGCTCCTACACAAGAATGTTCCTATTGTCTGGACTGATGCTTAACAATCGAGCTTTGAGAAGCTCAAGCTTGTTCTGACTTAGGCTTCTGTTTTGATATAGCCTAAATTTGGTAAAGAGTTTGTGGTTTATAGTGACGTGTCACACGTCTGATTAAGGTGTGTTATGATGCAAGATGGTAAGGTTGTGGCTTCTGCATCCCGACAGCTTAAGTCACACGACGAAAATTATTTGATACATGATCTCGAATTAGTTGTCGTGGTTTTTACTTTAAAGATCTGGAGGCACTATCTGTATGGTGAGAGGTGTATCATCTACATCGATCACAAGAGCTTCAGGTACCTCCTTACTTAAAAGTAGTTGAACCTTAGTTAGCATAGTGGATTGAGTTGCTCAAGGGTTATGACTGCACGATAGAGTATAATCCCAGTAAGGCTAATGTGGTGGCCGATGCTCTTAGTGGTAGAGCAATGTCTGGTTTGAGGGTGATGTTTGCTCGCCAAAGTTTGTTTGAGGATGAGGTGTCTGTTAGCCGAGTTACAAGTTAAGCTGACTTGGATTGATCAGATTCGGGATAAGTAGTTGAGGGATGATTCTTTGGTTTTGTGTTTCTGTCAGGTTGAAAGTGGTAGTACGTCTGAATTTGGGTTGAATAATGATGGGGTTCTCTATTTTTGAAGACAGGTTTGTGTATCGAATGACTCTAATTTGGGACATTCGATTCTGAAAGAAGTACATAGTAGCCCTTATGCTATTCATCCTGATGGAAATAAGATGTATCGAGATCTCTGTGAACTGTATTGGTGGCCAGGTTTGAAACAAGAGGTAACATATTTCATTTCTTGATGTCTAACATGCCAGCAAGTTAAGGCTAAGCACCAGTTGCCTTCAGGTTTGTTCCAACCCGTTAAGATTCCCTTATCGAAATGGGCACGTATAACAATAGACTTCATTAGTGGGTTGCCTTTAACACCTACTAAGAAGGATTTTGTTTGGTTCATCATGGATCGGTTGACCAAGCCCGTCCATTTTATTCCGATTCGGACAGATTATTCACTGCAGAAGCTGGCCAAGCTCTACATTTTCTGAGATTGTAAGACTTCACGGGGTTTCAGTTTCGTTAATTTCTGATAGTGATCTTCGTTTCACTTATCAATTTTGGAAGAAACTTCATGAAGCTCTGGGTTCGAGATTGGACTTCAGTACTACGTTCCATCCTCAGACTAATGGTCAGTTCGAGAGGGTGATTTAGATATTGGAGGATATGCTTCGGAGTTGTGTGATTGATTTTCGAGAGAGTTGGGAGGATTTTATAACTTTAGCTGAGTTTACCTACAACAATAGTTTCCAGTGTAGCATCCATATGGCACCTTATGAGGCTCTGTATAGTTGTAAGTGTCGTTCTCCGCTGTGATGGACTGAGTCAGGTAAACGACGGGTTTTGGGTCCTGAGTTGGTTTCTGAGACTGTGGGCAAAGTTAGGTTAATTCGGGGTCGTCTTAAGGCAGCTTCTGATATATAGAAATCCTATACAAATATAAAAAGGGGGGATATCGAGTATTCTATAGGTGACTTTGTTTTTCTTAACGTATCATCGTGGAAGAAAGTTTTACGGGTCGAACGTAAGGGCAAGTTAAGCCCTAGTTTTATTGAGCCGTATCAGAATTTGAAGCGTGTGGGACCAGTCGCTTATCAGTTAAAGCTGCCTCCGGAGTTAGACCATATCCATGATATATTCCACATCTCTATGTTGAGGCGGTATCAGTCTGATCCATTTCACGGTGTTTCTGTTATGGACATAGAGTTTAGACCAAATTTGACATTTGAGGAGGAGCTGATTCAAATTTTGGATCGAGACGTAAAGATTTTGAGAAGGAAGTCTATTCTATTAGTTAAGGTTCTGTGGCTGAATCATGGCACTGAGGATGCCACGTGGGAACCTGAGGACTAGATGCGTTAGCAGTATCCTCATCTGTTCGGATCAGGTAAATTTCAAGGTCAAAATTTCTTTTAGGGGGTAGAGTTGTAATGCCCTGATTTATTTAATTTTGTTTCTATGAATGTTGTCATAAATGAGTATTTTCTTTAGTGGCTAAGTGTTTTGGATATGTGTTTAAGGTCTTGGGTTCAAGTCTCACTTTTGGGAAAAATAAGCTATTTTTTTATCCTAGTCTATTCCTTGTGATTGGGTTTATATTTTATCATCGGTAAAATCATATTAAAATGAGCTTGTTGGTTTAGGTGGTAAGGTGTTAGCTTACATTAAGGTCTCATGTTCGAATCGTCGTGTGAGCGTGGATGATAATTTTTGTTTTAGTTGTCTGATAGAAGGTCGGTGGAATTGAAACTTTGAAGTGATTAGATAGAATCTGATGTTAGTTTTAGTGGGATATGTGGTTAGTGGGAGTTGGGATTTTTTTTAATCTTAATTTTTATTTTTACTTTTATTTTTATTTCTAATTTCCCAAAATTGCTCCCTTTTTTGACATTTTCTATTCTCTCTTCTCTTCTCTATACAATTTTCTTTTCTTCCTCTCCTTTCGAGTTTTAAATCAAGTGTGTGTTACTCTTGTTTATCGATGTTGTTACTCCAATCCGTCTTCTTTTGTGCAACTTCCGATTGCGTTCGTTCTAGTAAGTCTTGTGTAGGTATGGTTTTAATGTTTCTTAGCTAGTGTTTAATGGGGGTTTTGGTTTAACTTTCTAAGAAACAAGGGGTGCTCCTGCAGTGAATTGAGCATTGGAGGTTTCCTGTTCATTGACGGTAAGTGTGCTAGTGCGTTGAATGTTGTTGTGAGGATTCGTTTTTGGAATAATTTTGTTTGAGTTTTGTAAATTTTTACTGAAATTGGACGTTGGAATGTTGTTTTTAGGGTTTGGTGGCCTTGGGGTTGTTTTTGCATCGAAAAAAACAAGGTGTGTAACAAAAACATGAAAAAATGAGGTTTTACAAAAGCCAAAAAAGTAGCCTGTCGACACCACATGGGTGTGTGCCCGACCGTGTGGGTCACAAGGGCTAGGCCGATTTGGGCGTGTAAGTGATACGGATGTGTGGGCCGTGGGCCAAGTTGTGTGGGCCACATGGGCAACACCAATTTGGGCATGTGGGCCCACACGGGCATGTGGGCCCAAAATTCTAAAATTTTTCCTAGGGCACATACATCGTTCCAATCGACTATTGGCCTTCCGTAGGGTCGGTAAGGAAAAACAAACCCTAATGCATGATATCTGCTATTCTGATAGACTGAGTTGAACATTTAGAAATTGATATGTATGATTTGACTAGTTCGTAATAGCATGTATGTTATCTGTATATGAGCATGCGGGACATGTTAACTCTGTTATATCTGTATATTTTTATTCTACATCTGTATATGGGGTGGGTTTTGTATATGTCGAAGAAGTATTCTATGAGGCGACATTTCACCGGTATACTAGCAGCTTGGCTGCAAACTATTTCGGTAAGTGTCATGAGGACACTAGGGATGGGTGGGTGTTTTATATCCCATATTGTGTGTTGGGATGGTTAAAGATGGTGTGTAGAGGATAGGGGTAGGACTTTGCATATCTGTATGTTTTTGATAATCCGATTGTGATATGATCTGGTTCTGTTTAGGACTAATGTCCGCTTCTATTATGACATTCTGAAAAATCTGAATTCATGTGTATGCATGACTCTGTTTAGTTACGCACTAAGTTTTTAAATAATCACATTTGTTTGTCTGTTCTGTTCAGGTAATGATACGCCCTGGCCTTGTTGATTAATCCGAGTCGTATAATTGCCCGATCGTTAAAACAAAAAAGAACCGTTGGAATTAGAATGAAGTCGGATATTAGGCTAAATGTGGATTAAAGGTGTCAAGGATAGGCTTAAGGAGAAAATGGCTAATCGAATAATTAAGGCTTGGTCTTAAAAGAAAAGAAAACTCGATAATTGAACTTGAAATGGAAACTTAAGAACAAGAGTGAACCAACACCTCAGTTGAAGGTTGACCCGAAACTTAAAGGTTCTAAAGTTGATTATGAGAATGAATTTGGAAACCTCGACCCACTATCTAAAGCAGATAGGAACCTTGGTATAATTTGGGATGAACGCCACACGAAATCGTGATAAGTTCGGTTGAACAAAAACGGGTTGACGCCACTAACTAGTTAGATAAGTCAACGAAGTTTTTGGAAGAAATTTAAGAGAAGAATTCTCTCAACAAATTGACAGCAATTCATTAAGGTTCAAAAGTCCCTTACAAGATGAATTCAACAACTATTTATAGGCAAATACTAAGCTAGCCAAATAGCCAAAGTTTTTCTTAAAAATTAAGCAAACAAAATTCATTTAATCTTGCTGGTAAGGTTCAGCTGAATAGGGAGCTCAAATGGTCAGCTTCTAGAATAAACAATGCACTTGGAAGCTTGAAAAATGCATGGCAACAGCTAGATTCGGTTGATGTGCTTAAAAGAGCTCATTTAAGTTGCAACTATTGCTGAAAAGTGATCAGCAATTAAAGAGATATTGAGCAGTCTTTTAAGGTGTGAAACCTTGGAGACGAACAGCCAATACATGTGAAAATATGTCTAGCAATGTGAATGGAATAAGTTCAGCCGAATGGACATCTTGGAAGGATGAAACAGCAGCTCCCTTGGCCAAATGGTCACCTAAAAGACTTCAAACAGCAGCCAACTTTAATTCCCCAAACATGCATGTGCCGTCCCTTGCATGTATCTTCTTTTAATTCCTTTCATGCACCAAGGACGTCCAAGTATGATGTACCTGCAGCAAATTCATTCAAAAATTTAGATGCATTTTTAGACACATTAAATTGGAAGCAACAAACACTTAAATTCTGCACATTAAATTTGGCAGCCCATAAAACAAAATTAAAAACATGTCTGAATTTTGGACAGCTTAATTATTTGACATTAAATTCGGCTAGACTTTGGACATCATTAAAACATGTAATAAAATTAGACACATTAATAACATGCATTAAAATAAAAACATATTTATCACAAAAAAATTTAATATGTCCAGATTTTACTAAATTACTTAATCTTAACTATTTAACTAATTAAACTAATGCACTTAATTTATTCCAGCATCTATATAAAAGCACAAATTAAAATCGAGCTGAATTTGAGCTGGTTCGAGCTCATTGAGCTAAGATTTGAGCTAAATTAAGCTCAACCAGCTGAGACTGAACTACTCCCACTCGCAATGGATTGTGATCAACACTTTGGAAGCTGGTCCAAGAGCGTTCCCGGGGGCGGGTCGTATCAGGTAATCCTCATAAGTGGGTTGGTGTGACGGAGGCTCAGCAGTGACCACTAGACCGAAAAATTATTTTTAATTATTAAATTATTTAATTTTTGGGATTTTCTTTGAGAGCTTTGTAATTTTGGGACTTTTTGGACTATTGTTTATAATTTTGGTTTTGGATGCGTTTTGATTTTTAAACTGCGACGTTTGGCAAACAACGATTTTACGTAAACAATTTTTTTTTTGAAAATACAAGCTCGATTTTCAACTACAACGATTTACAAACTTTCGCTGTAAATTTATGTTTTACTTAAAAGGACAATAAATGACGGTTTCACTAAAGAGTATAATAAGTTTTTCCGAAAAAGTGGACTCTTTTAGTAACAATTAATATGTGAAATTTTAACATGAAAGTTTCGGTTCAAAACCCTTCTTCGTAACATTTCTAGATTTGGCCATAATGTCTAGGCCGAATTTGGGGTGTTACAAGGTGAGCATTTCGTATACTAGTCATATAACTCATCAATTCATTCAATACGATTCAATTCAGTACAATCCAATCAGAACTACCAAACATATACCTCATGTACAAAAAAGCCGATCATATACATACACATACATATTCATTTAAGATGTTTAGCACGATGAACTCTAAATAACAAATATGGATAAGCGGGCACTACACCAAGGCACTGAAGAGCAAATGGTGGCACTGAAGTACAAACAATGGCACCGAAGTGTAAACCCGTACAAGCACGCAACTAACCTGATTGGCATGTCAATTGTATCCTATCATACCTTATGTTCATCCATTTCTCACCTTTTGTACCAATTTGCAAACAATTTCAAGTACATTCAATTAAAATAAATTCACCATTCAAACATATACATTCAATTTATATATATAT
>CM025253.1:29220691-29234975 GCA_013677275.1 Gossypium schwendimanii | reverse complement strand
TTTTTATTTTTGAATAATTTTTGAATATTACATATAAGACAAATAGTGTTATGTTAATATGATGTGTACATAGATTGTTATGCATGTTGCCACTCCAACAATATTAAAAATTAATATTTTAGTCAACATTTCTATTATAAAAAAATTATTTGACTCTTATAAAATGTTAAGGATCAAATTTAACTAAAAAAATAAGTCAACTTATAAAATAATGTAAACTTTAGAGTTAAATTTATTATTATATCATATATATACATATATTTAATTATTGAAACAATAAATATATGGATTAATTACGTATGAAATGAATTGCAGGTCTATACAAATATCCTTCCTCTTTCAGAAGACGTTGATTGGGATCAAATCAAATGCAATTTGGAGTCGGAGAATTGTGGACCCAAAAGTTGCTGTGACCTATCGGGAATAAAAGCTGAGGCTTTTATCGAGCCGGGTGTTAAGACAACTATGAAGGCAAAACTGATAAAACAGTAATTTAGATTGTGTTGTGACGGGGCTGTCATTTGTCAACACTAGCGTGGAATTTATATTGTGTTGTTAATTTGCACTAGTATTAAAATAAAGTGACATCCATTAATAAAGATTGCTACTACTATCGTCTAATGTGTCATCAGTTTGACAGTTTGTAGTTTGAATAAATGGTATCGTTTGTGAGAAACTTAGTTTTTGTTACCCTCAATCATGTTAAAAATCATTAACAAAGGAAGCTAACCGAAAAAAACAAACAGTAATTGTAACATTTATTGCAGCAATAAGAGAAAAGACAATTATTATTAAGTAATTTAAAATATTAACTCAATTGCACCAAATATTTTTAAATTATAACTCTTATTTTAATTGATTTTTAAAATCTCTAATTTAACCGTTAAATGATACATTAAATCTTATGTGACATAATTTAAAATTACAATAATAAAAAAATATTAAAAGAAATAAAAAAATTTAGTTTAATTGTAGCAAAAATGACAAACACTCTTAGCGATGATGGTGGTGGTGAATCTCATTTTTCCAAGGATCAAAACACTAAAAAAGTAAGGTTTAAGGAAGGCTAGGATGAGGATGGGTATGGATCTTGAATCATCTCCGGTGACACCTTGGAAGGAGAAACTCTTAGGGGTTGGATCAATTGATTCTGTCAAGGACCATAAGGCTATTGGCGGCAATAATGATGGTGATCTAGTCTTTATTAGAGGGAGATGTGATAAGATCTACTATTAATGGGATTCCGACAATAGATTTTTTTTGATAGAATCAAGTAGATCCTTTACAAGGAAATGGAGATGACGGTAGTTCTAAAAATCTTGGGTCAAAGCGTTGGATACAATGCTCTTCACAATATGATTAGTAGCCTTTGGAAGCTGTCAAAACCATTTCAACTCATGGATATTGAAAATGGCTACTACTTGGCTAAGTTTCAGTGCTTTGATGGCTATGAGAAAGTCTTCATGTAGGGGCCATGGATTATATATGGTACGTATCTTTCGGTCCAACCATGGACCAAAGATTTCTCCTCACTACAATCATACCCAAGCGTGGTTATGGCTTGGATCCAGCTACCGGGACTTCCAGGATTCATATACAAGAAGAGGATCCTTGAGGCAATTGGGGGCATGATATGCAAAGTAGCAAAGTTTGATTTCAAAGCTGATAGTAGAGCTCAAGGTCGCTTTGCCAGAACTGCGGTATTCATCAACCTCAATAAGCTGCTTGTTTCTCAGGTGCTGGTGAATGGAAAGATTTAACACGTGAAATACGAATCCCTCCCAATGATATGCTTCTCTTGCAGCAAGTACAGGAATGTGAAAGAGCTATGCCCTTTGCATCCCATTGACCCGATCTATGAAAGGGGAAAAGAGGCAACTGTTGTTAAACTAAGAGAGGCCAAAATCAGAGCAGTGGGGGAGGTCAAAATAGTGTAATGGCCATGGATGATGGTGGAGCGAAAATTACGGCATGGAAGAAGTGATTCATCGGGTTCCAAGGATAAGATGATTGAAACAACATCCACATGCTCAAGATTCTCAGCCCTAAATGGTTTGGGAGAAACAATAGGCGTTAATGGTGGATGTGGGGAGTTAATTTTGGGTAAAAGGACTGAAGAAAAGAAAACTTTGGCAGCAGTTGTCACAGGCACAAGGGTTAACAAATATTTAGAGAAAAAGCTTGGGGGAAGCTGAAGCATTGAGATGGTGATTGAGGCCCAGGTGGGGCATGTTATGTCGATGGGGGTGAAGACTGGTGTCAATGAGAGAGTGGGCCATGATGAAGTTGGGCTAGTCTATAAAAACTTATGGAAGAGGTATGTACAGGACTTTACTTCTACCCTTAATAATTTAGAATCAATTGAAATGTTAACCTTAATTTTAATTCCTCTCGGTCACACCCCAGAATAGGGCCTAAAAGTTTTAGGGGTATTTTAGGAATTTTGGCCTATATGAGCTCGGAATTTCGTAAGGTTGGTACGCGATAATGTTTTTGATAATAGTTTTCATAAAGTTAAGTAAATTTCTAGAATTGAGTATTAAATGCCTTTAATTTTAGAACAAGGACTGATTTGTAAAACGTCAAAGCTATGAGTCTTTATGAAGCAATTAAACCAATTTTTCAAAATCAACCTAAAACCCCCATTCCCAGCTTGTTTCACGTGAAAAGTTTTGCTCTATTCTTCCTTGTGTCGTTTTTGCTCTCTCAAGCTCTCTTCACTAATTTTGGTTGCTAAATCTTCTGCCTTTTGATTTCTATAAATTCCCAAGCCATTTATCTTTAAAATATTCCAAGAAAACACCTAAAATTTTGACCAATTTCATCATATTTCTTGAGTGTGGGTTTCTCGAATTTGTGTCAAAAACTCCATTTTCCTTCCGTCAAGGGTAATACATCATTTTCCTATTAGTTTTAAATATTATCTAGTTCCTTAAATTGAACTTTTAGCTATTAAAATCATGTTTTAGGTAAAAGTTAAAAATCGGGTCTTTAATGGTGAATTTCGAGTTTGTGGATAAAAACTTTGCTTTAAACTATTTTTAAATTAGTTTTAACCTAATTAGAAGCTTTCTAAAATAACTTTGAAGTTTCGTCAAGGATTTCTTGGGTTTTAATGAATTTTTGTTGTAATGGTCAAAACTTGTCGAAAAATTTTGATACCTCAAAACGCATAGTTTTGTGAAGTTTAAAGGTTAGGAATTAGTCGTAGATAAATATGTAGATGAATAGAATTCATTTCATGCAAAAAGATTAAGTGTAGATTGAGTTATTCGAATTTTAAGTTTGTTGTGCTAAAGGTGTTGGTTAGAGAAGAATGTAGCTTAAACTTGTGTTTGTGGTTGTTTGAGGTGATTTATTGATTGAATATGTGTGGTTTGTCTTGTTGAAGTGTCGGATTTGATAGGATCTTCAAAGAGTAAAGATAACGGTAAAGGGAAGCTTGTCTAAGCTTTTGGTTTTTCAGCAAAAGCGAATATTTTGGTAAGTGTTTTGGAATAGCTACTCGTAAGCGATTCATTGTGTATTTGGGAATTTAGAGGTAGCCTAAACCCCTTCTCTAAATTTCGAGTGTAAGTGTTCTTTTACCTATGCTAAATATGTGATAAATATGTTTGTGAATGGTGATAAAAAGGATTATGATGTGATGAAATATGAACATGTTGGGATGACTATTGTGACGGTAAATATGAGGGTATGTTATTCATGCCATGTGACAGTGTGTATAATGTGCTAATGATATGATTATGCGGTGAATACGTACGAATAATCTGTAAGTAATATTTGATGACATTATGGATATTTTGGCCTTGTGACTTAATGAAATCGTTGGATATAGTTGGCAAGCCATATGGTTGTGAGTACTCACTTATTTGTGATTGTTATATATGGGGCGCTAAGGCCAAGGGACAGTTTTGGAGAGATAAGGGAATGTGAGCCAAGGTCCATTCACTGAGATATGTATGTGTGGTGTGTTGGAGAGCATTAGCTATATGCTTCGCTTATGCGATATGTTTGACTCTACGAGTCTATGTGTGGTGTGTTGGAGATCCGTGTATCTGATGTGTGGTGATAGAGTCCACTTTATGTTTCATAAACTCAAGAGACAAAGTATCATACATTGTGACTAATATGACTAAATGTAACTATATGTGCTTATATGTGATTGATGTGTGTTAGAAAATTGATATATGTATGCCTAAACGTTCATATAAATAAGGTGTAAAATAATGCATGGAATATGACTAAATATGTGAATCATGTCACTTAGTTAATGATGTTTTACGAATAAGCTGTGTGTTGTTTGGCTGATCTGTGATGACTTGTTTACATAGTGGTTGTTTTGGGCATTCACTGAGCTTGTTAAGCTCACCCACTCTATTTTATCCTTTCTAGAGTACTTGCGTTCCTAGTGTGAGAGGTGTGGTCGTCGAGGAATTGATCCAAGCCATTCTTTACTCTTTATAGCAGGTGTTTTGTTTATTCTAGTTCTAGGGAAAAAAGGCAACATGGTAGACATTTATATCAGTTTATTAAAATGTATTAGGGATTATTTGTATATTGTGTATGTTTGGGAAGCTTGTGAGCTTGGACATGGTGTTTGGTTTATTGTGTAGACATTTTGATGCAATGTGACTAGGTGAATGAAGCATGATGTTTAGGGACTAAGTTTGAATGATTTAAATGCTCTTACATGCTGAATTTTTGTAACTTGAAGCAAAGGTAGTGATATTAGGCTTTTAGAATGATACCTCTGTGTTTTCAAATGTGTAGGGAGTCAAAATATCAATTTGGTATCGATACCTTGGCCCTAGTATCAATACTCGTGGTGTAATTATCGATACCTTGCGAAAGGTACTGATATTTTACGATGTTTTGAAATTTGGCAAGAAATAGAATGCTAGTTTGGTATCGATTTTCTAGGTGGTATCGAAACCACTTAAAGGAAATATCAATACCATAGAGACGATATCAATACCAACGAAACATTTTTTGGAAAAATTTACTAAGTGGTCCCAATGCTCGAGATATCTACATTTTACGTTTGTTTGTCATATGTTAGTATGATTAAACGCTAAACTAAGCTTGCATGACTTGATAATTTCATAAATGCTAGAATAACTAAAGTAAAATGAAACTGCATGTATTTCAACTCTGATAATTACAATGAAATCGATGTGAGATAGTGGTGTGACATCTCGATATTCAGCCTAGCATCCAGGTTAGGTATGGGGTGTTACATTTGGTGGTATTAAAGCCTAGAATAACTCTCAGACCTAGGTGATTGTTGTTGATTTGTTGATTGAGGTTTTGCAACCCATGAATCTTGGAAACCGAAGTGATTAAACTATGTTGAACGTTTGAATCTCATGAAATGTCTCTTGATTGTGATGCATGTGGGGTAGGAATGGGAACACATTACCTTTAATTCTATAGTTTCTTCTAGGAATGAGACTTGGATCATTTCCCTGCCATTCACACTGTTTGTTATTTGTTTATATGTTTGTGTATTGTAGATTACTAGATATGCCTCCATACATGTACATGTGAGAGCTAGTGCTCAAGAGGATGGCGCTTTAATGGTAATATGGCAAAGACTCTTCAAAAAATTGACCTCAAATATTAGAGACTCAAATAAATCTATCTATGGTTATATGGGCTGTCTTTAAAGGCATTTTTTATAGAAATTGTCTAAATTTCAAAGGGACTTAGAAAGAATGGACTCTATCACTTCTCATCAGTTAAAGTTGCAAGTAAGTGAAGAATTAAAAAGTGTTCTTTATCACGAGGAGTTATTGTCGAAACAAAAATCTTTTTGCGATTGGTTATAGTTTGGAGACTGGAATACCAAATTTTTCCATTCTTTCACAATTCTGAGAAGAAAATAGAATCAGATTTCTAATTTGAAAAATGTGGAGGTTGATTGGATCTTTGATGAAGGGTAGCTTAAATCAAAGGCAGATAATTTCTTCCAAAAATTGTATGATGAATAGTCAAATCGAATGATGGAACTACCTCCTTACTCCTTCCTTAATCTCGATCGTAGCGATGTTATTTTCTTGAATAAAGAGGTATTTAAGGAAAAGATCAAAACTGCACTTTTTGACTTGGCTTTGTTGAAAGATCTGTTGAAAGCTCTATGGAGTGATGATTTTCATGCTCTTTTCTTTCAGAGTCAGTGGGATAGGATCCGTGGGGCCATATGTGCATAGGTTCAGAAGGCCTTTACTGGGCAAGCTATCGATAAGGAACTTAATAATACACTGATTGTTCTTATCCCGAAGGTCTCGAATCCTGAAAGATTCTCTTAATTTCATCCAACCAGCCTGTGCTTAGTGCTTTATAAGCTGGTCATGAAGGTTATTGCTAATTGTTTCAAGGTGGTCTTTCCTAGGATTATTGGCCCAAAACAGGTAGGTTTCATTGCTGGTAGAAGTATTATAGACAATATCATCTTAACACAAAGAGGTGATCTATTCCATGAGAAGTAAAATTAAAAACAAGAAATGGCTGGCTATCAAAATCAATTTGGAAAAAGCCTACGAAAAGGTGTAATGGGAATTTATTATAGTGTCCCTCAAAGCGGTGGGTATCCTAGAGTTTCTTTGAAAGGTTATTATGTCTGCAATCATGAATATGTCATTGCAAATACTATCGAATGGGGTTCCAACTCAAACGTTTAATCTGGTTAGGGGTATAAGACAGTGGTTCCCTTTTGTTCCCTTATCTCTTTGTCCTATGCATAGAATGGCTAGGGTATACCATCCATTCTTCCATTAGCTTTGGTCAATGAGCTCCTGTTTCCTTGTCTAGAATAGGACTATCTCTTTCCAATTTGTTTTTTTGCTGATGATCTATGATTTTTGTTAAAGCTGATTTGGAACAGGCCAATCTTATCAAATCTATTCTTGATAAATTGTGTGCTTTCTCTGGCCATTAGATTAATGCTTATAAGATGAATGTTTATTTTTCAAAAAGGGTTGACGAAAACTTTGGGACTTGATTATGTGGGGTTCTTGGGTTCCGTAAGGTCCACAATATAGATACATATCTGTGCGTTCCACTTTTTCATCAAAAGATCACTAATAGTCCCCTGAGGTTTGTGGTGGATAAAGTCAAAGCTAGACTTCAGCGATGGGATGAGAGACAACTTTCTCTAGATGGCAAAGTTACATTAGTACAACCAGTTCTTCTTATAATTCCTAATTATTTTATGCAGTCTATAAGGATCCCTCAAGGAGTATGTGAGGAGATAGAACGAATAACTAGACAATTTATTTAGGGGAGTTCTAAAGGAAACAAGAAGTTAGCCCTTGTCAATTGGCAACCAATTTGTCAACCTAAGGCCTATGGTGGACTGGGACTAAGACAATTGAAGGATCAAAATACATATTTCACGCTAAAGTTAGGGTACATTGTCTTGTCTAACACTGAGGCATTATAGGTTCATGCACTTCGCTCAAAATACCAATTGGAGGAAGGCATTCCTGATAATATCAACCAAGGTAAATGCAATTTTCTGTCTAGAGTTCTTTCTAAGATTTGGCCCATTCTTCGTGAGAACATAGTCTAGTCAGTAGGAGATGGATCTAGCATAAGATGTTGGAAGGATAGTTAGATTCCCAACATTGGTTCATTTACTAATCGCATTCCAGCGTGAAATAATATTGATGTTGACTATTTTCTCAAGGAAATGGTCACAGAAGAAGGATCATGGAACCTAGACCTCTTTTGAATTTGGCTACCTAAAGAGATTATTGAGCACATTGTAAGTATTCCTCCCCCTCACTCTTATGCAGGTTATGACGTGGTTACTTGGGTAGGTGCCTCTTCAGGCTCATTCTCTATCAAGAGTGCTTATAGGATGCTTAAGGAGGAGTCGTGCTGTTCGAAGGATAAAGTGTGGAAATTGGCATGGAAATACCAGGGACCTTAGAAGGTACGATTTTGTATTTGGTTGGTTCTTAAGCAATGTCTGTTAACGCAAGTGGAAAGGACAATGAGAGGTATTGAGCACAACAATCGTTACCCAATGTGTGTGTAACCTTCCAAACTCAACCTAAACATTATAGCTAGATTGAGAAGGCTACATTAGACACCAAAATGACTAAGCTAACTTACGTAACTTTTGAAGACCTTAAATAAACTCATTTTAGAGAAAATCATAGTTGTACTTTTAGTTAGCATAAAAGCATTCATTCAATAGGTCGTGTATACTTAGAATTCATTTTATTGTTGATAGTTTTGTTTTAGAAAAAAAATTTTCTTGTCGCTCTTCTTTATAAAAAACTCGATGTTAAACTAATGCAACGGAAAAACTATTTTTCAAGTCATTTTGGAAACTTAGTTTCCTTATCGATTTGTTTTTCAAAAACGGTTCTTTTGCAATACAGCGAAAACTAGGGAAGAATATCAAATTTTACTTAAGTCCAATATCATGCATTATCCGGTTATTATGCTTGAGTAATCCATGCATGCAAAAATCCCCAAAAGAAAAGTTACCAAGCCAAAGACCAAAAATAATTAAAAATTACAAGCCATAACCAATAAAGACTTAATAACACTTACTAAGAATAGTCCAAGGTGATTCTCCGAATGTCGAGTCCGGTCCTAATTTCGAGGTTTACCTAAAAAGTTAAACACTATTGGGGGTGAGCTTATGAAAAGCTCAGTGTGAGTCAAACAATTATTTAAACAATCATAAATACTGAATATAGTGAGACAGATTAACTAGGCAGTTTTTTGGCTTTCCCAATTTGTTGTTTTTCGTATTTTTTGTTACACACCTGGTATTTTACGAAGACAATCCCAAACACGGGCAATCCCAACCCTAAATTGACTATTAACACAACCAATTTCAGTAGTGATTTGCAAGATCTAACTAATAATTGACCACAATTGAACTTGAACAACCCTTCAAAAACATATCCATGCACTTGAACAAGGCACCTAACCATTAAGGCAAGTACTAACTAATGAAAAAATTCAACACATCTGAAACTTAAATTTTTGGGGCGCTACAACTCTCTCCCCTTAAAAGAAATTTCGACTTTCAAATTTACCTGATTCAAACAAATGCGGATACTATTTTCGAGTCGAGTCCTCGAGTTCCCACGTGGCTTCCTCAGTGTCATAATTCTGCCATAGAACCTTAACTAACGGAATAGACTTCCTCCTTAAGACCTTGAAGTCTCGATCTAAAATTTGGATCGACTTCTCCTAAACATATATGATATGAGATGGGTCAGATTGATACCGCCTCAACATAGATACATCAAACATATCATGGATACGATCTAAATCCAGAGGTAGCTCTAGTTGATAGGTGACCGGTGCTACACGTTTCAAAATTCGATACGGCCCAATGAACTTAGGGCTCAACTTGCCCTTACGTGCAAACCATAGAACCTTCTTTCATGGAGATATACTAAGAAACACATAATCACTCATAGAATACTCGATATCTGGCCTCTTCAGATCTGAATATGACTTTTATCTATCAGAAGCCACCTTAAGACAACCCTGAATCAATCTAACCTTATCTTTGGTCTCAGAAACCAACTCACGACCCAAAACCTTTCACTCTCCCAACTCCGTCTAACACAATGAAGTACGACACTTACAACCATACAGAGCCTCGTAAGGTGCCATCTGAGTACTAGATTGAACTCTGTTATTATAAGTGAACTCGGCTAATGGTAGAAACTCTTCCCAACTACCTTGGAAGTCAATCACACAACTCCGCAACATATCCTCTAGAATCTGAATTACCCTCTCAGATTGTTCATTTGTTTGAGGATGGAACGTAGTACTAAAGTCTAATCTAGAACCCAGAGCCTTATGAAGCTTCCTCTAAAATCGAGAAGTGAAATGAGGATCTCCATAAAAAATGATCAAGACTGGAACCCCATGAAGTTTCACGATCTCAGAAACGTATAGTCAATTTTTAAAGGAAATAGTTTGTCCTAATAGGAATAAAATGGGCAGACTTGGTCAAACGATCCATGATGACCTAAACAAAATCTTTCTTAGTGGGTGTTAAAGACAAACCACTAACAAAATCTATAGTCACCCATTCCAATTTCCAAAGAGGAATCCTAACGGGTTGAAGCAAATCCGAAGGTAGTTAGTGCTCAGCCTTAACTTGTTGGCACGTCAGACAACAAGAGATGAAATCCATTACCTCTCATTCCAAACTTGGCCACTAGTATAACTCACATAGATCACGATACATCTTATTTCCATCGGGATCCATAGCATAAGGGCTATTATGCGTTTCCAACAAAATGGGTTACCTAAAATCAGAGTCATTAGGCACACAAACCTGACCTTAGAAGCATAAAACCCCATAATTGTTTAGCCCACAATCAGAAGTACTACCATCCTCAACCTAACGGAATCACAGAGCCAAAGAGTCATCCCCCATCTGTTTATCTAGAATTTGCTCAATCCAAGTCGGCTTAACCTGCAACTTGGCTAATAGACTCCCATCATCAAACAAACTTAGGTAAGCAAACATCGCCCTCAAATCAAACATCGTTCTACAACTCAAAGTATCAACCACAACATTAGCCTTATCGGGATGATACTCAATCATATAATCATAGTCCTTAAGCAACTCAATCCATCTATGCTGCCTAAGGTTCAACTCCTTTTGAGTATAGAGATACTTGGGGCTCTTATGATCAGTGTAAATGATACATCTCTCACCATACAGATGGTGCCTCCAGATTTTTAAGGCAAAGACAACCGCAACCAACTCTAAATCATGTGTAAGATAGTTACCTTCTTGTGACTTAAGTCGTCGGGACGCATAAGCCACTATCTTACCATCTTGTATCAAAACACAACCCAATCTAACATGTGATGCGTCACTGTAAACTATAAATTCCTTACTGAATCCAGGTTGTATCAGAACAAGAATCTGAGTCAAAACAAATTTAAGCTTCTCAAAGCTTGATTTCTACTCATTAATCCGGATAAATGGTCTATTCTTACACAGTAACATAGTAAGAGGAGCTGCGATAAGTGAAAACCCCTAGACAAACCGCCGATAGTAACTTGCTACCCCAAGGAAGTTGTGGATCTCAGAAACATTCCTAGGTTGTTTCCACTCAAGCACAACCTCAACTTTCTTAGGATCAACTTGGATCCCCTCAATAGAAGCCACATGACTCAGAAAAGTTACCACCCTTAACTAGAATTTGCACTTGGTCAACTTAGCATAAAGCTTTTTCTCACGAAGTATATGCAGAACTACTCTAAGATGCTCATCATAATCATTCTTAGTCTTAGAGTATAGCAAAATATCGTCGATAAAGACCACAACAAATTGATCCAAGTACGACTGGAAAACCTGATAAGCTATAAAAGTAACATATTTTAATCCAATTCTTAACGCATTTTTTGATGACTAATTAAGCAAATTAGTGAATTTGATGATCCTAATCCTTTAAATTCATGTTTCTATACTTAGGTGAGCACTTGGGAGAGAAAGGAGTGAAAAACGAGCCAAAATCAGACCAAAAAAGCTATTTTTAGGATCCACACAGGCTGGGCACACGCCCGTGTGAGTCACACAGGCTGGTCACACTCTCATATGCCAGCCTGTGAAATATACTGAAAACCCCAATTTTTAAGGTTTTTGATCATTCTAAAGTCTATAAATACCCATTAGAAGAAGACATAAGGGGGATATAAGAGAAGATCGAAGAAAAAACTTGAAGAACGCCATCAAAATTAACTCAGGAAGTGAATCTCCCTTAAGATCGAAGATCTCCATTGAATTTCTTCTGAAGTTTTATTGAGTTTCATTATGTCTTATGGTTATCCTAACTTTGAGATGTTTCTATTCATGATTATGAACTAAATTCCCTAGATACCTAGAGAGGATAAAACCTATGATGAATCTTATTATTTGATTTCTGATTTACATGATAAATACTTTATTCTTGTTCTCAATTATGTATGCTTATTTCTTGTTTTAATATTTTCGGGATATTAATTCATGTTTAATGTGCTTATTTTAGTGGAGGAAAAGTCTCTGTTTAAGAGTAAATCTAGCATAATTTAGAGGAGTTGCATGCAATCTTAAAAATAGGACGACATAAATCTACCAAATTAGAGTCAAATCTAATAGCGGAATCCATAGATTGAATTAATGCGACGATAGGGCTTTTAATTAGAAAGAGATTTCAATTAATCAACATAGAGCCAGTTGTTCTTAATCTCAAAAGAGATATTAACATAATTTAGGGATTTCTACGGATCAAGACACAAGTGAATAAATCATTTAATTTAGATTCATATTAATAGGTGAAGTCTAAGTGGATTATTTCCTGGGTATTGTCTATTTCCTTGGTTTTCTTCGATTATTTTCCTATTTCATTCTCTATTGTATTCTTAGTTAGATTAGTTTAGAAATTTTAGATTAAAAATAATCACTCCAATTTGTTGGCTAAATAATAGAAAACCGGTAATTACTAGTAGTTTTAGTCCTCGTGAATACGATATTCCCTATTCATCATAACTATACTGTTGTTTGATAGGTGCATTTGCCTTAGTCGTATTGATCTTGGATGATATTCCCTCATTAACCTTAAGCTGATGATATCCAGAATGACGATTTATCTTGGAGAACACAGAGGCCCAACAAAATTGATCGAACAAGTCATCGATCCTCGAAAGTGCTTTACTGTTAATTGATTCAATTGAAGATAATCTACACACATCCTCATAGTTTCATCTTTCTTATTTAAGAATAGAACCGATGTCCCCACAGAGACATACAAGGCCGAATGAACCTTTGATTAAGGAGTTCCTGAAGCTAAGCCTTTAGTTCCATAAGTCCTTCGATGCTATGCGGTAAGGAGCAATAGACACTGGAGTTTTTCTTGGTAGAATCTCAATACCGAACTCGACCTTTCTATCCAGAGGCAAACCCGACAACTCCTCGGGAAAGATATCTAGAAACTCCTTAACAATTCGAATGTCCTTAACAGACAAATTCACAGAAGCGTAATCACACAAATAGACCAAAAATGCCTCACATCCTTTACGAACCAACTTTTCAGCCATAAAAGCGGAGATTACATTAGATAAGTAATTCTGATGCTTGCTGATTATAAAAACTTCCACACCATCCTCAAATCTCAGAAACACTCTTTTCGTAGCAACATCCAAGTTGACTCGAAGTTCCATGAGCCAGTCCATTCCCAGAATTAAATTGAATTCTCTAAATGGCAGTTCCATTATATTATTCGAAAACACAACCCCTTGTATCTCTAGCGGTACTCTCCAGAAGTGCTCTACAGACATACCCAGATTCACAGAAGCAGAACTAACTATATAGGAGTGTGTTGATCTTATATCTATCAAAGCAAAATATGAAGTAGTATAAATAAAAAATGTATCAACGATAACATCTATAGCGTCTCTATCCTCGCGACGCCTAGCCGTATAAACTAGTGTAGGCTGCCTAGCCTCAGTCTGATTAGCACATCTGCTCGATGCTCTTTGCCCTCTACCCATGCCATTACCACCCCTAGCCAGACCACGGCCCCTAGGTGGCTTTTGTACTACTCTTTGGGCTAAACTATA
Source organism: Gossypium schwendimanii (assembly GCA_013677275.1). Lineage (NCBI taxonomy): Eukaryota > Viridiplantae > Streptophyta > Magnoliopsida > Malvales > Malvaceae > Gossypium > Gossypium schwendimanii. The sequence continues at coordinate 29,221,376 of CM025253.1, read as the reverse complement.
ACACCCCTTACCCGTGACCGTTGCCAGAGTCGAGCATGAGGCGTTACTTGACTTAACTTATAAGTTCGGGGCATAACAATTTACTTTTAAAAGTTATTTCACTGTTCATAATATGCCTGTCCACCTGCGCAGCAGTCACTAAATCAATTATAACTCGAGCTAAAAAAACTCAAAATTTAGATCCGTAAATTTTCCTTGAAACTAGACTCATATCTATTTTTACCATAAAGTTTTCAGAATTTTTGGTTCAGTCAATTAGTACAGTTTATTAGTTAAAGTCTCCCCTGTTTCACCGATTGACTGTCCTGCCTCTCATCACTAAAATTCAATTATCTCATTGTACATACTCATATGATGTTCTAACTTATTTCTACAAAAAAGTAGACTCAATAAGGAATCTATACATATAAATTACAACTCATAACTATTTTTTTTTACAATTTTTAATGATTTTCAAATGTAAGAACAGGGGATTCCAAAAACCACTTTGACATTGTCTAACTAAAATGAAAATATCTTAGAATACATAATTCCTTTGTCTACACCGTTATTTTTTTATGAAAATAGACTCAATAAGCTTTAATTATATATCTCATCTACCCTCTAATTCATTTTCTACTATCGTTGGTGATTTTTCAAAATCACGTCACTACTGCTGTCTCAAAACTGATTCACTACCAATTTT
>CM025253.1:29198880-29208881 GCA_013677275.1 Gossypium schwendimanii | reverse complement strand
AACTTTCATGCCAAAAGCAGGTACCATTTTGTAAATTAATTTCATTTTGAAGACGTTATATTATTACGATGATACTTTTGTTTTTTCTTATTTAGAAAACCAATAAAACAATTGCAAATGTTGAGATTTAAACCAATGCTACCAACATTTATAAAATCTCTTTTTTATCACTTTAATCAAAGCTTTATTTTGATTTTTTAATACACTTTAATTTATTACACAAATTGTTTCACCCATATTATTTGTATATCTATACTTATTGGGTCTAAAAGTTTCGAGGGTAAATTACAAATTTTGGCTCGGAATAGGTTCGAAAATTTTGAATTGTGGTAACTTGAAAATATTTTCGACTATGACTTTTTGAAAATTAAATCAATTTTTTAAAATAAGGTAGAAAAAATCTTTAATTTTTAAAAGATGATTGTTTTGCAAAAGGGTTAAAATTAGGAGTGGTTCAAAAGACAATAAACCAAAACTTTAAAATCAACCTATTTTCCCCCACCTATAGGAACTCACGAAACATTTTTGCCCTTCTTTTTGTTTTGCCGTCCCTTGCAACCCCCAAGCACCCTTCACTTATTTTATCTTCCAAATATCATTCCCTTTTATTTCCATCATCTTCCAAGCATTAAACCTCTCTAGAATTCCATAAAAAGCTTCAAATATTGATTTTATCATTGCTCAATTTGTGAGTTTTGTAAACTTTCAATTGAAAGTTCGTTTTTCCTTCAACTAAGGTAATTTTTTGTTTTCCTATTAGTTTTTAATGATATTTAGTCTTTTAAATTGAGTTTTATTCATTGAATCAAAAGTTTTGAATAAATGTCGAAATTTGGGTCGTTAATGGTGAAATTTGGGACTTTGTATGAAATCGATGTTTCAAAGTTTTTTCAACTCGTTTTGATGTGATTAGAAGGTTTCTAAACTTTCCTTAAAGTTTCTTTAAGAGGTTCTAAGGTTGTAATGAGTTTACATGAAAAATGGTTATTTTATGTCAAAATTTTGGAACCATAAATCTGTGTAGTTTTCTTTAGTTTGAAGGTTGAGAATCATTTTTAGATAAATAATTAGAGGATTGGAATAAATTTTAAGCATTGGGAACGAGTAGGAATTGAGATTTTTGGCATTCGACTGTGCTAGTCTAAAATTTTAGTTCCAAGAATAACTAGTTTAGGCTTGTGGTTTTGGTTGATTTAGGTGAGCCTATGGCTGAATATTAATTGTGTTTGTTGTGTGATTTATTTTGGGTTAAGAATTGAAACCGTTGGAGCCTTTTATGAGCAAGTTGAAAGGAAAAAACAAGTTAGTTCGAGCTTCAGGCAACTAGACAAAAGCATGAACAGTGAGTGTTTGAAATCATTGCTTGTTGTAACAGCCTATTTTTTAGTGGTATCGAAAACTGTGGTTTTGGGGGCACCAAATCTGACAAGTAAGTTCGTAAACATTATATTTAATATTTACGAGTTAATTGTGACTTTGTGAAGGTTTTTGATATAGTGATTTTTGTTTTATAAGTGATTTATTAAGTTTAAGTGGTTTGACCCTAAGGTCAAATGGTTTTAGAAAATGAGGTATCGGGACCTTGTTTCTATAGATCGAGTTGTAAATATTTTTATAAATATATATGGAGTGTCATAAAGGTGGTATTTAAGTTTCGTTGAAAATTTTTAACGTTTTGATAGTTAATTAATTAAAAAGGACTAAATCGTAAAATAAGTAAAATTTGATCACTACTTGATTTGATTGATTTATTGATTTATTAAATAAAGGAAATGGGACTTAAATGGTAATTAGATCATTTAAGAATGTAGTGGACGGTTTTGGGCAACTAAAAGCATGAAAATTTGATGTTTATTAAAGGGACAAAATGGTAATTTGATAATAAAATAAAATAAAATAAAACCAAAATATTTATCATCTTAATGTTTTCTTCACCAATTGGGAATGGAGAAAAAACCTCCATGGAAGACCTTGAAGCTTCGACTTGCCTTGTGATGATGCATGTAAGTCCGTTTTGGTCTGGTTTTCAATAATTTTTACGTTTTTTATATCGTTGCAACAAGGTTCAGCTAGCCCGTACCTTCGATTTTGAAACTGTTAAAGATTTTGAATGTTTCCATTGATGAACCTTCTGATTTTAGACGTTAAAAGGATGAATTTAAAATATTATTTGTTATTTAAAAGTATTTTATTAAGTGATTTTTTTATGAATTTTTCGATTAGGGACTAAATTGTTAAAATAGTAAAAGTACAAGGATTTGATGTGAAATTGTTGCATGAATGGGATATTTTGGATACCATGAACATTCGAATAAGCTCAATTTTGGAGAAAAATGGTTAATTTGCATGTTTTGGGCTTAGGGACTAAATTGAATAAAGTAAAACTTTAAGGGTAATTTTGTAAAAAGTAAAAATGACAAAATTGCATGAAATACATTGTTTTACTGTCTAAATTGATAAATTGAATGAAACTATTAATTTAGATCAAGATTGGTTGGAAAATAGAGGAAAATAAAAAATTACCAAAATGCCCCTAAACTTTGGTATTTCTGCAATTTAGCCAGGTAAGTTCGTATGAATTGTATTTTGTATAATTTTGATTAAATTGAATGTTAATATGTGATTATATTGTGATTATATTGTGATTAAATCATATATATATATATATGTTAGCATGCAATTTACTGTGTTATGAAACAACATAAATCCAACGACGTATGATGATTATCGAGCCCTATTTGAACCTTAAAAATATAGAGGATACAAATGATATGTTATTAGGGATTATCGATTCTCAGCTTGTGAGAGCTTACCGATTATCATCTCCTGAGAGCTTACCGATTCTCAACTCGTATGAGCTTACCGATTTACATCTTGTGAGAGCATACCAATTCATAGCTCGTATGAGCATACATGTACAGGGACTGACGGATTACAGCTTAGCACACTATGTGTGAGCTATCCCAAGTATCCAACATTATTCAAAACGGTTCAACGGTCAATATTCTAATACGAAATGGTAAGATTTCAATACGGACTATTATAGGGACACATATGAATTACATGGAAATGTTGTTACATGGTATATGGAAAATTGAATTGGATGATACATGTATATGAAAATTAATCAATTGTTGTGCTCATCCATGATTATTGGTTTATATATGTATTTAAATGGCTAACATGTGTTGTTGTTTGATGTTTAAGCATGTGCCAAGCTATTGATTGAATGTATTATGTTTAGTTATAAGTTGCATTGAAATGGTAAGTGCTCCAATGGAAATATGCTTGTGTTCATGAAAGAGTGGTAAGGTTTAAATTATGTAATTTCTTGTGAAATGGTTTATCATGTAACTAATTCTAAAAGGAGCTATGTTTTAATGCACTAACTTGTGGCTATAATCGAATGATATGCTTATGTCTTATGTGTTATGCATATAAAATAGGTGTAGAAAGGTAATGAAATAGTAAGTTCATACCTGAAGTGTAGAATAATGAAAAAAAAGGAATGATGAATTGAATTGATGTTGTTATTTGAGCTAATGAGAGTAAATGCAATAGAAAGTAATGTAATGCCAATGAAAATAAGAAAATTTGAAAGGGAAGTTTTATAAAGTCCTACTATGCTAGGGATGATATGCATATGTGATGCTGTGGATTTATTCACTTCGTGAATTGTTGGATATGGTTTCATGAACCTTACAGTATTCTTATATGATTATTCTTGATATGTATAAATTTCATGTTTGAAATGGATTGATATGACTAAATTTTATACGAGCTTACTAAGCATTCATTGCTTACGTAATTGTTTTTCCCTTACTTTTTAGATTATCAGAAGCTCAATCGAGTTGGAAGCTCTTCGAAGATCTATTACACTATCCAACGATTATATCGGTAGATTTTGATGTCATGGTTAAGGTTATAATGCCATGTATAGGTGAACTTATGATTAACGATTAGTTGAATGTTAGTTGATGTGTTTGGCATGTATATGTCATTTTAGGTGATATAGCCTTGGTACATATGGTGCTTTGTTGATATGTGTTAATTTGATTATGTGTTAAAGCATGTTTGAATGGCCAAAGTAATATATGATGAATTGACCTCAACATGGTCAAGATATGATATGATTTGGAAAAGTTTTGAATTAGATATGGCATGAATCTAATATGGTGTGGTGATTTGGTACATTTGTTAGAAAATGACCTATATGGCTATTGGTGCTAATTGTTGAATAGCGTATTTTGTACCATTTGGTGTTTAATTGATAAGTAAATCAAATGGTATGTTTTGATGTAAACTTAGTTTGAAGTTAGTGAACATTTTTGGCAAATTTGAGTATATGGTTATACATGTTTAGGTGTTGAGATTGAGGTGCCCTTTGGGCATATTAGTTGTATACAAATGAACCATATTTGGTTAGCTTGATTATGTCTGGTCTTGATGCATTTTGATGGCTTGTTTAATTGTGCAAAACTGATTGTAGGTACATGCATGAATGGGTGAGAAAAATGGCTTAGAAATGGCCTATTTTTCGTCCACACGAGTAGAGACACGGGCGTGCGTCCCCTGTAGCTTTCAAAGGGTTGCAAGTCAGGCTGTTACATAGCCTAGGACATGGCTTGGCACACAGGTGTGTGAGGTCATTTTGAAGGGTACACGGCCTGGCACACAGGCGTGTAGCTTGGCCGTGTGACCCAAGTCAGTGAGTTACACGGGCACAGACACAGTCATGTGTCCCTAATTCGAATGTCCACACGGCATGAGACATGAGCATGTCTCTCAACCGTGTGACCCCTACGATTTGTAAATTTTCATCTTTTTTTGAAAAATTCTATATGTTTCTGATTTAGTCCTAACTTTTTTATAATGTGTTTTTATGGCCCCGAGGGCTTGTAAAAGGGACAATATGTATGTCATTGATTGGTTTTTTATTGATTGATGTTTTGAATTAAATGTTTTAAAATTTGATAGTTTTGAAGCGTAAATTTTGGTAATACTCTGTAACCCTATTTCGACAACAGATACAATTTAGGGGTGTTACACTTGTAGACACGATTCATAGTGTTAAATGGGAGCTTAGGAGTAGCTAAACCCTTAACCTAATTTCTGAGTGTAAGCTTTCTTGTTCCCCTTGTTAATTTTATGAGATATGTGATTATGCGATGTGGATTGAGTATTATGTTGTGTTAATGTGATATGAGATATATGTTTGTGATAGCTATTGTGAAATGTGTTAGTTGTGGGCATGTTAAAAATGTCAAATGATAGTGATGTGCAAATGTGCAGTAAAAGTGTGCAGAAAGATGGTAAGTAAATGTGTGTTCTATTGTGGATTTTTTGGCCTTGTGACTTTTTGAGACAGTTGGATATAGTTCGCATGCCATAGGATTTTGGGGCATTGAGGCCTGGGACAGTTTTGAGAGATAAGGGAATGTGAGCTAAGCTTCATTCACTTGATATGTTGGTCTGTTGGAGGGTGTTAGCTAAATGCTACGCTTTTAGGATATGTTCGAATCTTCGAGCCATTGGTGTGTTGGAGATCCGTGTATCCAATATATGGTGGTAGAGCCTACTTTTATGTTTAATAGCCTGAAGTGTCAATTTATCAGTAAATGAAATATTATGAAATGTGATGTATGTCTAATTATGTGATTTCAAAGTAAGATGAGCTGACAGTTGATGCATGAATATTCTAGTATATAACTTTGGTTAAATATGTATGAAGTTGTACTTTAGATGTACTCATTTAATGTATGTCATCATATTTATTTGGTAGTTTTTCCGATCATTCACTAAGCTTGTTTAAGCTCACACACTCTTTTCTAAACCTTTGTAGATAGTTAGTGTTTCCAGTGTGGGCGGTGCGGAATTCCAAGGAAGTGATCCAAATTAGGCTTAGTAACTGAGTAGGTGTTATTATCGTTACATTTGATAAACTGTGGGAATAAGGCAATGTGGTAGATTTGTTGGTTGATTATTGCCACGATGTTTTAGATGTTTGCATGATTTTAACACTGATAGGATTTGTGGACATTTGATACTAGTTCTTTGGTTTGCTTGGGTTATGTTCATTGATGATGTGTTAAACTGCAAATATAGACATTTTGTTGATGAATGATTGAGGTTTTATTTATAAACATGTTGAGGTGGTATATGCATGATGGTGTTAAATGCCTTATTTTGGTGTTATTTTTGTTACTTTGTACAGAGGCATTGATAATCGGGCATAAGTATCGATACTTCTAAGCTAATTCGAATGTGCAGGAAAACAATAGCTCATTTTGGTATCGATATCAATTCTCGAGTATCGATACTCGGGTAAAAGTATAGATACTTTTGGGACTATAGATGATTTGTTGGGTTTTTAATTTAGACGAGAAACAGAATGCTAAAAAGGTACCCATTTTTCAAATGGTATCGATACCCATTATGAGAAATATCGATACCATCGAGCGTGTATCAATACCCACGTGACTTTTTGGAAATTTTCATTAAATGGTATTTAAGCATGTTTCAACTTGATGAAGAGGTCGTTTAATGTAGATCTGATTGATTTTAATGTCGCCTAGGGTATTTTAGACTTAAAATTTCCTAGATGAAGTTGCATACAAATAAGACTTTGTATGATACATGACGTCGTGATGGTTGATGTGGCATCTTGGTATTCGGGCTCCGCGACCAGGCTGGGTACAGGGTATTACACTTACTATTATTTAAACCCCCTAACTAAGTTGATGTTACGAGTCAACTGAACACTAACTCGATTGAAAAAATTACAAAATTATCCTTTAGTATTTGAAATAAATTATATTCTTATAAGTTATATATATATTTTAATTGTAATAAAAAAAATAAAAATTACAAATAATGAGATTTAAACATCATGCATAAAAGCTCAGGTTATTATTAATATTATTACACAAAAATTTTCACCTGTACATATTGCATATTTCATTTCGCATATAAATGTTGTTATTATTATTAGTTACAATCATACGCTTTTTTATTTACGTGTGTTCTAAATATGTAAGTTCCACACACGTGATAAAATTTTTTAATATCAATTATGTGGGTGAAAATTAAGAAAATCTATAAAATATTTTTTTTTAAAAGTTATTGATAGTTAAAAATACAAGTCATCGAAAATCGAGTAATTTTCTTATTTAAATTAATTTTTAATTATTCGAAAATAGTAAAAAGAAACAACATTCTTAACAATATATACTGTTGCTAATTGAGTCTTAACTCAATTAACATGAACATTATTACTAATGCAGGAGAATGTGAGTTCGAATGCACTAAAATGCATTGTCCTCCTATTTATGGGTTGAGGAGTAATGCATGCTCGTTCTCATGCTTTGTCTTCCTTAATTTGTTAAAAAAAAAAATACAACATGTTTTGCAACATGCAAACTCGGGCTAACTCAATTTCTTTTTAGTCCAAAATAACCATCCAACAATCGATTTTTATTCAATGTGATACGCTGAAAGTGCAAAAGGAAAAATGCTCATAAATCTAAGGTGGGAGAGATTTGGAAGTTGAGATTCCAAAGATCAAACTTTCCATTGACAAAATCATAATGTGCACCTTTCAAGACAAGGGTTTTCTTAACCAATGCCTCTCTCACAAACGGATATGTCAATAGGTTCCCCAAAGATACATTCACTGCTTCCTGCATTTAGTTTAATAGCACCAAACATTACACATTACATGAAGTTTAATAGCAACATATACCAACACGCTATACGAATAAAAGATATAGATATTGTAATATTGTACAACTTTTAAAAGGTTAAGACATGAGCATGACAGCATAGATTAGACAATATTTTTTTATTGTTATAAAATTATAAAATCCATACTTATCAATTAAATATTAATGTGTGAAAAGTTTTAATTTTTCTTTTAAAAAGAAAAACTCGATTATGAAAAAACTAAGAACAGTTAGAATCTATATTTGGGAAAAAATGTAAAAAAGAAATCAGGTGTCAATAAGGTCTGAACATGTTAACCTTAATAATGTTAAAGTATCATGGATGTTATTCTACCAGGAGTCGAATTGCATTTGTCTCTCTACTTAAAAAATAGATAAATTAATTTTTGTACGTTGGATCAAGGAACAAATCGGTAATTTTTGTTACAAATTTCATTAATTTGTACTATTAAAAACAAGTATGAATGATAAAATAACCAAATAATAACACGTGACATGTCACGTTTACCTCATGCTGATATAAAGGGACCAATTTTTAACACTAGAAATTGATACAATTTTTAACAAAAGGACCAGTTTAACTCTTTGATCTAACGTAAATAAGTTGATTTGTCAATTTTTTAGTAGAGAGACAAAATGTAATCTAATGCCAGGAGTTTGTAATCTCATGCGTGTTTGATTTTATTTTTATTATGGTGATTTGTCCTTGCTTAGTGAATAGTTGATTAATTACGATAAAAAAAAACGATGAAATGTTAAACATATCTGCAATGCTATCTCTGTGTATTAATATTGGCCGAAACAAGTAATGATGCAGACATGAAACTAACCTTCTCGCAGTAGGTGCATTGCTCCGCGAAACTCATCTCGTTTTTTTCTGATTTCACCTTGGTCTTTGCAGATCCACAGATGCTAACCCATTGTTCTATGAAATCACTGCAAAGTTCAATTTTCAAACATTAAATACATCACGTATGAACATTCCATTTGTATTATACACGTAACCATAAATTTTCGACAAAGGAGAGGATCGAAATCGTAAAATAATGATTGTAGCATCGCAATATAACTGCTATAGGAGGGAAGGGTCCGAAATCATGTGCAAATTTTTAAGTCAATAGAAACTGTCACGAGAAAAGGCTTGGCAAAGAGAAACTTCCTTCAATATATATACACTGATTCAATAAACGACTTACCTAGCAGTGGTGCCATCATCTGGGATAGACATTAGCCCTTTGATACCTCCACAGTTGCTGTGTCCAATGACCACAATATTCTCTACCTGAACCAAACATTGTGTTATGTTTTCATGTTTAATTATATAATCACTCCTCAATCCGTAAATAGGAGAATAAAATGTGTTTCAATATGTTCAAACTCACGTCCTCCTGAATTGACTATAATATTGATGCATAATACCATTATTTTTAAATTACTTGAACATATTATCAATCAAAGAGAAAATTATAGAAAATATAACAGTAAAATCATATATTCCCACTGATAATGTAAAATTACTCTAACAAAATGTCTCAAATATACATAATTAACATTTGTTTCTAATAAATATTTAAATATTCACATGAAAAATGATTTCCAAATATATAGGAAAAAAAATTTAAAACATATAAATCTGCCATGCATATAATTATATCCAACTATAATTAATAATTCATTAGAAAAGAACTTGGGACTTGATACTTTGAAACAGTTTTGGCATGGCTAGTGAGTAGTGACAAGAGATGAAGTTGCCCCCACCAAAGAGCCAACATCCACTATACAATTAATATCTACTGTCATTAAAAAAGGAAAAAAAAATTCAATTGTGCTTATAAAGTAAAAATCTATATTATTATTCTATATTAATTCACCTTTAGATGCAGGACTGCATATTCAATAGCCGCACCAACTCCGCAGTATTTATTCTACAGTGAACGATACAAATCAAAACATAAAAAACTGATGCACTGATTTAAGTGATATATATAAAGAGAAATATGTAATTAGTAAATTAACTTCTTATTCAACAAAATTAAAAAAATCTGTAAGTAGTGAATAAGTTTTAACCAGTGTCCAACAGTTAAGCAATTTTACATTTATTATCGACTATTCTGAGTCAAACCAACACAATTAAAAATTAAATAACGTAAAATTAGGCAAACCTTGTCATATGGCGGGACCATGCTGGCAATGTTTCGAACCATAAAAGCTTCTCCTGGTTGGAAATCCAGGATGTGGGACGGACACACTCGAGAGTCCGAGCATGCAAATATCAAATAC
>CM025253.1:29172189-29187414 GCA_013677275.1 Gossypium schwendimanii | reverse complement strand
ACAAGTTTTAAAGCAAATCAACTAGTACTTATTTTTTCCGAATTAAATAAAAGCTAACTAACTGTAACGATTTTAACTTAACAATCTTGTCTTCAAATCCTATTCCATGTGACATCGCCAGATTCGCCATAACATCTAAGCCGGGTTTGGGGTGTAACAGCCTCTATTAGAAAAAGTCGCTTCTCCCGAGACACTATCTTTATTAGGATATGAATTTTCTTTAAAGGTAATAGCCGTATGCTTCCCCGGATTGAGCACCGTCCCATCCAAAGTAACATCCGTGCCTCCAGTATCTTCAAAGGTGGGATTAAAATGTGTCACAGTTCCAAAACCCAACCCACCTTTATGAATATTAGCCTCGCCACCAATAACCTTTAAGCCATAAGAGAATTAGAGGAATTAATGGGCACGTTACCTGTTGAAGAAAGGTGCAGGTGTGGGGAATTAAAATTAGCATTTGTAATTGACCCAAAATTCTCATAAATTGAACCAAAAGCCTACATTGGCCTTTTCCCCAATTGTTTGGATGTAAGCCCAGCATAACCATCGCCCAGACTTGTCTCTGCACCAACACGTGTCTCAACCTGTTGAACGATCCCTTCTTGGGCCTCGAAGCCCACATCCAAGCCCTTGCTTATCCCAAGCCTTACGCTTTCTTTCTTTTTAAAATTTTCCGTAGCCTTAGTTCTTAGAAGTTGTAGCTGCACCCTCATTCTTTTTAGCTGTTTTACCTAAAAATTTCTCACCAGTTCCTCCTTCATCGACTATCATTTCTCCCATTCCATTAAGGGCTGCAAATCTTGAGCCTAGTGTTTCCTTTTCTGTACCCTTATCCTTAAGACCTCGCGAATCACTCTTACCTCGTCAAGATTTTCGCTCCACCACTATCCATGACCCGTACGCCATTTCAACCACTTTCCCTGCTCCGATCTTATCCTCTCTTAGATTACCAGTTGTCGCCACGTTTTTACTCTCGCTAACAGGATTAACAGCCAATGAAAGGCACATCTCTTTGACGTGCCCGTAGTTACCACAAGAAAAACATATTGTCAAAAGAGCTTCGTATATCACCCATTGGATTTCTCCATTCACAAGCACTTGAGAAACAAGTGACCTATCGAGGTTAATAAACACCGCCATTTTGGCAAAGAGCCCTCTAGTCCTACTAGTTTTAAATTTGAACTTAGAAACCTTTCCTATAATGCTCCCAGTCACCTCAAGAATCTTTCTCTTTTACATAAACCTTGGTAACCCTGACAACCTGATCCAAGCCATTACAACACTCAGGTATGGTTGAAGTGGGGAGAAATCTTTGGTCCATGGCTGGACCGTCAGGTATTGGTCGTAAATAATCCATGGCCCTTGGGTCAAAACTCTCTCATAGTCTTCGATATTTTGTAATTTTGCCAAATAATAACCGTTTTCAATATCCATTAGTTGAAAAGGTTTTAATGGCTTCCAGAGGTTGCTAATCCTGTTGTGGAAGGCAACATAGCCAATGCTCCGACCTAGTAGTTTCAGGACTACCATCATATCCATTTACTTATAAAGAAGATGTTTGATTCGGTCTGAAAAATCTATTGCTAGAATAAGATCTTATCCAGTTTCTAGTAAAATAAGATCTTATCACATCACCTTCTAGTAAAATAAGATCACCATCGCTTCCACCACCAAATTCGATAAGATCCTTGTCAGAACCGGTTAATCCTACCCTTAAAAGTTTATCCTTCCAAGACATATTCAGGGATGGTTCGAGGTCTACAACCATATCCACCTTCGCCTCGTCGGGACCATTCTTAAACTTAACCTTCTTAGTGTTACAATCCTCAAAAGATCGAGATTCATTGCCACCATCATCATCGCTTAAAAAGTTCACCATCAATCAGAAAGAAAATTTTATTTTTTAATTTTACCCTTTTTTTTCATGAAATTTAACTTATTTTTTGTTAGGACATTTATGCTTTAGGTGATCATTGAATGTTATAATTATGATTTTCATCAATTTCATTTTACTTAAAATAAAAATATTATTTTTTTATTTTTTTGTGGTGAATTATAAGAGAAGCACAGAGCCTTGATATCAATGCGATTAACGCAATTTGAACCTAAGCCACATCTAGGGCAGTGAACACCCTAACCATCAAACCAACACATAATTATAAAAAAATATCAAAATTATATTTGATCATTGTAAGTTATCAAAAATGAAAAGTTTGTTCAATTAGATAGTATTGTTAAATCTCTTGAAAATCAACAATTTATACTTAAAAAATTAGTAAAAGTTAATAGTTTAATAATTTATATGAAATAAATTGAAAGAAAAAATAAATGATCAAGTTTAAGGGTTGAATAACAACTAGATTAATTTCTAAGCTTTTATAAAATATAATGATCAAATTTTGAAAATTTAACAACAACTAGATTAGTTCAAGTTTATGTGTTCAATAATTTATATTTAATAAATTAGCAAAAAAAATAATAGTTCAAGTTCATGTGTTTAACAACAACAAAATTAATTTCTAAGATTTTATAAAATATAATGATCAAATTTTAGCAAATTAAAGTATTTTTTATTTTTATTTCATAAATTAAAAATGCAATTATTAAATTAAGATATTTTTATTTAATTTTAATTCTCCTTTAATTTTTTATAAGTTTTTTTAACATAAGTTTTTATTTTCTTATTGAATTATTGTAAATTTTTAATTATTTACAAAATATGTATATTTTAAAGCTCATTCTCAAAATACAATATTGTTTTCCTTTTTTAGAGCTAATTTCACACCTATGGGTGTTTGACTTCAGTTCATGATCAAATTACTACAAGAGTTTGTGCATCTATGTTAGGAGAAAACGGTTGCAAAGTACAATCAATAGAAGCTTTGCCCCCATCAGTGTCAAGTTTAGGGTTGTGAACTTTGACTAGAAAATTTATTTATCTGTTGTCTCAACCAAGTTATTTAGTACAAGGAACTCGACACCCATGAGTGTAGATGTTCTCTCCTACAAATACTCCACCATTCTTTTTTCTTTTCTTATTGAAAATCCTTTCCAACTCTCCAAAAATACTTTTTAAGTTCTACTTCCTTTTTGTGGNGGGGGGAGGGGGTGAATGCCCGCTTTAAGGTTTCAAGAACATGTAGCAAACCATGTCGTCAATATGGTAACATTTTTAGCTTTTCTTACTTTGCAATTTTTTTTATGATTTTGCGAAATTGAATATTGATTTTTGTGATATTTTGAATAGTGGAAAGATCAAGTTGTCTGTGCTCAACATAATTTAAAATTCTCAAAGCTCGATAGGCATAATAAGGAAGACCACTTGAAGAATATAAGTTTTTAAGTGGTGACTACCATGATAAAGTTTGAATTTATACTAGCATTGCTTTTGGCCTTGTTAGAAAGAAGATAGAGGTCACAAACACATACATTTCATTTTCCATGCAGAGAAGTGTAACAATTCTAGAAGGTGTCACCTTGATTACCAACCTACCAATCAATAGGGAGGTGATTAATTAATTTAACTATTTTGCTCAGATAAATTATTTCCTCAATCCAATTCTTTTCTCGTTAAAGTTATGAAAACTTTACCATATTAGAATCCATGAGGAGATTAATTTAATTACCTTATTCAATATTTCTACCATGACTAATTAATTTAATTATCACTACGAAATTCAATTATTTAATTACAAAAAATAAAATAATAATTCAAACAAATTAAATTAATTTCTAGGTCACATTTTGTACTTAGTGAGAAAACGCATTCACTGCGGATAGTAATATATGCAATCTATTTCTTTTACTGATCTCTTTTATTCATTCCACAATTTATCAATTTTACATGCAATTCATTTTGGGTTATCTCGAGCAATGGAAAGATTGATTGAACATATATAATTAGGGCTTAAATAATTTGTAACTAAGTTTCGATTTTTTGCTTATTAATTACAACTTATTTAATCATGGAGTCATTCCACTATAGTACCATGACTAAATTCTCACTTATTATATACCATTACGAAAGCTACTTCATTAAGTGCCCATTTAATGACCTTGTCATAAGTGTATTAACCTCATAGGATATATTCAATCTTTTTGGGATAAAATTTGTTCTCCCAATATGGTCATGTTTTATCTCATGGTTTCTATTACATCTTTTGATATGAAAAGTCAATTACTAATAAATAGTAATTAAATCATTTTCCTTATGACAAATAACCTATGACCATGTTCCTTTTTCATCAATCATGTAATACCAATGAGAGGATATCGTTTACCCTTACAAGGCTATTATTCCATTGTTGTGGAATGATGCTACATCATACAGAAGTCATATGCCTAATGTACTAGCTTCTGGTTCCTTATCTATTTGAACTCAAGCTTTTAATACACCAAAGTATACGAGTCATACATAAATAGTCCATCATCCACTCAAGATTAAGGTATGCCACACTATAAATGTCACAAGTGAATACATCCATAAACAAATTTAGAATAAATTCAACTTGGGTCTTGTTCAATGTATTGTCAATCCAAACAATGACATCTATGTCTCTATATTTTGGGATTCATTTACTTCGATGCCCAGGCCTTTCAATCAATTTTTCTCAATCTTGATTATACTACAGACTATTTAGACCACCTACTAATATAAGTTGTCTTCTTGCATTACGATCCGACCACATAATGCAACTTAATCTTAGTTAAACTTTAGATAATCAATGAGCCAATGTTTGCTTACATTTTGTTTTGCATGCAAAAATCATTGATGAAAAATACAAATTATTTAATGTATAATGGTTTAAATCAATCTGCTCAAAAAATTACAAGTTTAAATGACAAATACACTATACTTAGGGCAGTAGATCCTAATAGCATGCACCTTTAGTTGAGCTTTGGGAAAAACAAGCTCAACATTGCATATATGGAGGACTTATACTGAATTGTAATTTCTAACCCTTTGAAACATATATGTAATGGTTTAGGCATATGGGTCAGGGGCAATTCTATCTGGAAAAAGAAAATATGGTAGTAAGGGAATGATGTATGCCATCTAGTTATCATTGAGCACATCGACAAGGTCGTGCCCAAGCATCCCAACCTCAATAGCCAAACCTCAACAGGCCTATAACCTCGATCAATTCTCTCTATGTGATGACATGATAATTCTTTCAGCTGGTTTTACCCTTGTCGAGCCCCATAGTAAGTATTATCATGTGATTTTCATTTGGGAGATTTCCTTTAAGAGGACAACTAGTCATATATGATACTCATTAAGATTGTCGAATGATGACTCATATTAGAGTACATATTTATGATGGATGTTGAGTTGATAGTTATACACTCAAGATTATTTTAGTTAAGTAACTACCCACGAAGCTCTACTTATGTTAGAATAATGGCCAAACATAAAACAATCATTAATATGTGTGAAAGCCTAAGGAATTAGGTTCATGTATTAATTGGATAGAAATCTATATTCTTACTAGTGATTAAGATTACCCCTTGATGACTTAATTCAATGGGTGTAGGAATTATCATTGCAACGACTTACAAAATATTTTCAAGGTTTAATGTAAGACGCATGCATCAGCTAAATGCATATCATATGTTGCAAACTTTCTCAAAATATTTCTTTAATATAAAGATAATTAATGATTGAAAATTTTAATTTTACAGTTCAAAAAATAACACTAACTCCATTAATTAACATCCTTACTGATAATAAGTTGAATGGAAATGACTGTAAGGAATGGAAACAAGATATTTACATTTTTATCAGCTATAAAAAACACAAAACAATCCTTGACTCTAAATGCCCTAGTGTAAATCAACTCTAGGCTAGAACTCGATGAAAGAATTCGAATGAGATATCTCGTTGTTACATACTGGCAAGTGTGACAAGTACTTTACAAAAGGAATTGAATAGCCATAGAATCATTAGAGAGATGATGGACAAGATAGAAGATATGTTTGGAGGCCAAGTTGATTCAACTCGACAATCCGCTATTACTAGTGTAACAACCCATTTCTCTGTAGTGTCGGAATAGTGGTTTCGGGTCCACAAATCTGATGTATGTGTCTGTAAATATTATTATTTAATATTTACGAGTTATATATAGTATAATGATATATTTTGATTTAATGATTTTTGGTTAAATGGGAGAACAATTAAGTTCAAGTGGTATACCTTAAAGTTAAGTGATTTTAGAAAATGAGGTATCGGGTCATCATTTCTATAAACTGAGTCGTAAATATTTTTATAAATATTTATAGAGTTTTATTAAGGTTGTATTAAAGTTTCGTTAAGAAATTTTGACGTTTAAATCGTTAATTAAGTAAAAAGGACTAAATCATAAAAAGTGTGAAAGTTGAATTCTACTAACTAAAGGTGTTTAATAGGTATGAAAAAGTAAATTCATGGACTAAAATGGAAAATATACCATATTATAAATGAGTGGGTAGTTGTTGACTTTTTTTTTGTTAGTTTATATGATATATTTTAATATTAATAAAGTAAATAATAAGTAATTAATAAAAAAAAGAAACGTAAAAACATAGTTTCTTATGTTCTTCTTTTTAAAGAGAAAAACTCCATTTTTGGAGCATGGGAGGTTCGGGAAAACAATATTTGATGCATGTGGGAGATTTTAAGGTCTATTTTTAATAATTTTTATGTTTTTGAGATTGTTGCAACAAGGTCCAACTAGCCCGTACCCTCATTTTTTAAACTATTAAAGATTTTGAATGTTTCCATTGATGAATCTTTGTGATTGTAGATGTTAAATGATGAATTTGAGGTATTAGTTGTTATTTATAAGTATTTTGTTAAGTGATTTTTATAAATTTAACGATTAGGGATTAAATTGTTGAAATAGTAAAAGTAGAAGGATTTAATGTGTAATAATAGCAAATATGGGCTGTAGTAAGGTCCCAATAAATTTGGCTAAGCTTAAATTTGAGTAAAAATGGTTAATTTGCATGTTTTAGGCTTAGGGACTAAATTAAATAAAAGTAAAATGTTGGGGCAATTTTGTGAAAATGTCAAAAAGACTAAATTGCATAAAATAGATTGGTTTTGCTGTCTAAATTAATGAATTGAATGAAATTGTTAATTTAGATCAAGAACGAATGGAAAATCGGGAAGAGAATATCATCAAATAGCCCTTGTATTTAGTCATTGTCGCAATTTAGCCAGGTAAGTTCATATGATTAAATAACGTTTTAATGTTATTTTGATCTATATGTTAGTGTTATTTACCATGTAAATAAATAATGGAAATCCAACGATGTTCCGAGGATTATCGAGCCCCGTTTGAACCTTAGGAATACGTAGGATACAAATAACATGTCATTGGGTTACCATGTTTCGGGTGCTGATCTTGAATGTCCTACCGATGGCTGAGGTTCTGCATTTGTTGCGAATACTCAATAGCTTGTGTGAGCAGCATCACGTAGCTTACATTCCGACTGTCAGCTTGTGTGAGCAGACCCATTTCACAGCTCAAGTGAGAAACGATGTAAAGGAAAAGGAAATGTTACGACTATATCTTTAGCAAACCCATTTCTCGCGTATCTGATGTTATTCAAAATGGTTCAATGGGCATGAAAAGGAAAGTAACAGTAAGTGTTCAAATGAATTATGTTATCAATCTATGAAAAAGATTAAAAAAGAAAATGTTCAATGAAGTATATATATGTTCATGAAATTGATGATTTCAAATGAATTTGCTCATGTATAATGACTTACCTTATGTCAATTCAAGTGAATTATGAGTTGATGCACTAACATGTGTTGTTGACAATGCTTAGGCTTGTGCCAAGCTTATGCTTGAATTATATCATGCTTATTCTTAATGATATACATTGAAATGCTAAGTGTCCAAATGTAAATATGCTTATGTTCATGAAAAGGTTGTATGAACCAAAATATATATTCTCTTGTGAAATGGCTTATCATGTGGTTGATCCCAAAAGAGTTATGTATAAATGCACTAACTTGTGTATTGATGATGATGTTTAAGCTTGTGTCAAGCTTGTAGTCATGGTTGATGTTTATGCTTATGTCTTGTATTATGCAAATGAAACAGGTAAGAAAAGGTAATGAAACGATAAGCTTATAATTAAGATGTAATATGATGATATAAAAGGATTGATGAGTTAAATGGCGTACTTATATGTGAGAAATTTTGCTTATGCTATAGATGAATTTACTCATGTCATTAAATACAGTAATTCATGAATTGATAATGTTATTTATGCTTATGCTAAGCAAATGGAATGGAAAGTAAGTAAATGGAATGGTAAATATGTAAGTGAAGTGGTTAATAGTTTTATGAAAAGGTTAATGATTGTGTAATATATCTTATAAAATCCTATTATGTTAGGAATGAAAAATATATGTGATGTTTATGGACTTACTCATTTGTGAGTTGATGGTTATATAGTTTGATAAATTTTATGGCATTGGTATAGATTTATATTTTTCCTATAAAGTTCATCATTGAAATGGAATATGATGTTTAATGTTTATATGAACTTACTAAGCATTATGTGCTTACGTAGTTTTCTTTCCTATTTTTTTTAAATAATCGGAAGCTCAATCAGTTTGGAAGCTCACCAGAGATCTATCACACTATCCAGTAATTATATCGGTAGTTTTTGATGTTTTGGCCAAGGTTATAATGGCATGTATAGGTGGACTGGTGTTTGATGATTAGTTGATAAGTTTGGCATGTATATGTTATTTTGGTTAATGTGCTTTTGGTACTTTTGGTGCCTTGTTGGTATGTGGTAAAGTGGCTAAGTTTTGATGCATGTTTTAATGGCCAATATGCTATGTGTTGGAATAGTTGCAAAATGATCAAGATAGGTTATGTTTTGGAAAGGTCTTAGACTTGATATGCATGATTGAAATGTGGTATGTTTACATGTTTAGGTAAAATATGAATGAATGCATTTCAAGTGTCTTGTATGACATATTGGTTATATGGATTTGGTCTTTTGAATTTGTCATTTTATGCATGTTTTGGTAAGGTTTTGAAGCTTTGAAGTGGTGCACAAAATGCTTGTAGGAACATGTCTGGGTTAGTGGTGGAAATGGCTTGGTTTTGGACAATTTCATGACTATATATTATGATTGGAAATGTATGTTTTTATGTTACATTTTGACGGTAATGCTCTGTAACCCTATTCTAGTAACGGATACGGGTTAAGGGTGTTACAACTAGCTTGATGATCTCTCAACAAAATCCTAGTACTTTAATTAAATAACATATGCTTGCGCTTATGGGATACTTTTCTGAGGAAAATGGGGTCAAACTAGATACAAACACTTAAATTGAGATCGTGTTCAAATTAAAAAAATGGAATTAAATTTGACCAATTTTTTAAGAAAAAGGAGTTTAATTTTGGAAATTAAAAGAATGTAAAAGTATAAGGATTAATTTAGTAAATTTCTCCAAGAAAGATTTCAAAATTTGAAAAAAAAATTAAAAAGCACAAGGACAGATACTGTTATTCAAAAAGGGAGAAGTCCTTAAAAATAAGTACGAAAACATGAGGGACTTGGTTGCAATTATTACAAGAGTTTCTCTTTACCTATTTCACTTGATTTTGTTTCTTTTTTTCCCTTCTATCTCTTTTTATTTTGATTTGCTTAGGATATAATTTTATAGTAATATTGTTTACCTTTTATATTTTGAGGTATCTATTTTGTGTACAAATACCAGTGTAATATCAATAGTTGTAACAACCCGCCCAACGTAGTCTTAGTATCTGATTATATACTTTATAGTGTTTTGGTGAGTTAAGAGTAGAGATGAGTAAGTAAATTTTTTGTTTCGATTAAGTTTAGAATTCTTTGTATGCACCACTTAGCGAACTATTATTATAACAGCCCGTTCTTAGTGAACTCAGAATAGTTGTTTCAGGATCACAAATCTGAATCAGAAAGAAAATTTATTTTAATATTATCGCATGGTGTGCATTATGATAGGAAAAACGTATGAAAATTTCGATAAGAAAATTTTACNGATTTCATGTTTAATTGTTAGTAAGGACTAAATTGCATGAAATGCAAAAGCTGAATTCTAAGAGTTAGAGGGATTAAATAGCTATGATATTCAAATTTTGAGGTCCTTATAGGGCAAATAAACCATTAAGAGAAGTTAGTAGATATTTATGATGATTAATCCATGGAAATTTAAGAAAAGAAAATGACTAAATTGGAAAGTGGAAAAATAAAAGATAATAATTAAATTAAAAAAATATCATCTTATATCATCATCTCCCCCAAAATTTTCTATGGAAACCCTAGCTAAGAGGGAGAACTTCAAGCAAGCTTAATTGGGTAAGTAATCATGTTTCGTTTTTAGTAATTTTTACATTTCCGATATCCTAATCTATCTATTTTGGGGATCAATTTGCAAAGTTATCAAAAGTATTAAAATTTTGCCATAGACAAGTATGCTGAAATTTTGAAATTTATGGTAGAAAATGAAAGGTTGTTGGTAGATAAACAACTTTTGTAAAGGAAATTTTCATGAAATTGTTATTAGGAACTAAATTGAAAAGATGTAAAATTTATTGAAAATTTCTTATTTTTGTGAAATTCATGGACTATTATTGTTATATGAAAAATTTGGCTAGGCTTGGAATAAGGATTAAATTGCATGAATTCCATATTCCGAGCCTAGGGATGAAATTGGAATTAATTAAAAGTATATGGACAAAATGGTACTTTTGCCTAAAATGTTAATTTGATTGAATTGAATAAGAGTTTCATTAAATTGAGTTAAATTTACTCATATAGATCCGGATAAACCTAGTACGGAATTGGATCGAGGAAAAAAAAGTATCAAATTAGTGGATTCTCGTATACGAACAAGTGTCGAGCTAAGTTCGTGTAACTCAATTGTGTAAATTTACATGCTTAAATGAAATGTTGTATATGTGAGTTGTATAATTGATATGTTATGAAATTAATTATAAATCCGATAATGCCTGATAAATATGAAATCTCATTTGAATACATAAAAATCGATTCGATACAGGGCTTCCGTATTGGTTGTGGTCTTGCATATGTTGCAGACATATCGAAGGAGCGTCCTGTTATATGGTTCTTGCGAGCTTCCTGTTATATGGTTCTTGCGAGCTTCCCGTTAAAGCTCTTCGAAGCATCCCGATAGGTTGTCATCCTACATGAGTTATGGACACACCTTAACTCTTATAAGCTTTCTGGTCATAGGTTCTTCGTGAGCTTCCTGTTAATTGGCTCTTTGTGAGCTTCCCGATATGCCTCGCTTGAACTTCATAATATATGGTTATCCAGAGCTCCCCGATAAATGATCTTCGGAGCTACCCGTTAATGGCTCACTTGAGCTTCCTAAATATGGCTCTTATGAGCTTCCTGTTTCAGCCCGGATAAGCTTCTCGTTTATGTGCTTTTATAAGCACTCCCGAATATGAGTTGAACGATTTACCATATTGTACACTTTGTGTGTACTGCCCATGTATCCATCGATATTTTAAATGATTCAACGTGTAACGTTCCGGTAAGGGATAATATGAATTCAAGATGAAATACTATGAGAATACTTGTTATGCAAAAATATGATTATGTACATGTTCCTTGGAAACTTGAAATGATAAACACATGTATGTGGAAATAAGACATTGATGAGGTCATCTATATTCCTTGGTATTAATATGAATCATGTAACTAACATGTTTGATGAGGACGTTTGTGTGTTTAGGTTATTGATTACATTGAATTGGATGTATTATCTATGTTATTTTAGGTGAATATGAATGGTGAGTTAAATTCCGTTATACGAACTTACTAAGCATTAAATGCTTATTCGATTTTTCTTTCCTCTGTTTTATGGGATTCACTGGTGTGAGTGGTCAAAAATGTGCAAATCTAATGACTATGGTGGTATGGGCTTTCGCAATCTTAGTTAGTTTAATACTTACCCTTCTGGCCAAGCAGGGATGGCGCCTTGTTAATGACCATTGTTCGTTATTAGCTAAGTCACTTAAGGCAAAGTATTATCCTAATTCAGATTTCTTGCAAGCTAATTTAGGAGCTTACCCTTCATATACCTAGAAAAGCATCTAGTCCGCAAAAGGATTGCTTTTGGAAAGAATGGGATGGCAGGTAGGAACATGGTCTAAAATTACCATATGGGATGATTATTAGGTCATTGGGTTGCAAACACGAAAAAATCAGGTTCCTAATTTTATTGTGCCTTATAGAACAGTTTCAGAATTAATATTACAGCATGACAGAAGGTGGGATATGGAGAAAGTCACCAGTTGTTTTGATCCATTAGTGGCAAGAAAAATTCATTGTATTCCCTTTCTTCGCAAGCATAGTCGGATACGGTTGTTTGGCAAGCAAAGCCCTCAAGAGTTTATACCGTTTGGAGTGGGTGTACAATATTACAAGAAATCGAGGGAGCAGATACAAAAGATGTGGCTAATCGTTATACACTTGTTTACAAGAAAATGTGGAAACTAAATTTGCCAGAGAAGGTAAAAATTACGGTCTGGCATATATTTAATAATCTAATTACTAATATGTACAACCTTTACAATAGAAGATTGGCTGGTTCTGCGACTTGCCCAAAATGTTTAAGGGGAGTTGAGAATCTGGAACATGGGTTTCGCGATTGCCCTTTTGTTGTCAATGTATGGAATCTATTAGACATCAAATGGGAGGATGAGAGGGGTGATCCAAGTTTTCAAGCATGGATCTAATATATGTTTAATGTTTTGCCGAATGCTACATGTAGAATGTTCGCATGTGCGATTTGGTCCCTCTGGTCCACGAAACAAATGGGTTCACAATAGATTGTTTACCTCGCCACGACAAATCTCTAGTCAGATTACAGCTTATTTGAATGAACTAAATGAGATATAAAATAGGTTACTTGTATCAAAGGTGGGGTGCAAAAGGTGGAGACCACCTGTAACACCCTTAACTCGTATCAGTCGTCAGAATAGAGTTACGGGGCATTACCAAACTTATCACATAAACAATCATACATTTCATGTTCATTTCTCATTCCAAACAAAATCATTCAATTTCAATCATATAGTCCCTAATACAAGCCTTCGAAGCCCAAAATGAACATAAAAAACAAATTGGAACTCAAATATGAACTCACGAAATTTTTGGGAAAACATTGAAAATTTTCAAAGTGCAGGGGACACAAGCCCATGTGGCCAGGCCGTGTGTCTCACACAGTCAAGAGACACACCCATGTCTCAAGCCGTGTCAGCATTCAAAATGGGGTCACATGGCCGTGTCCCAGCCCATGTCCAACCCCGTGTAACTCACTAACTTGGGTTACATGGCCAACCACACACCCGTGTAACTAGCCCGTGTAACTCACTAACTTGGGTTACATGGCCAACCACACACCCGTGTAACTAGCCCGTGTAACTCACTGACTTGGGTCACACGGCCAACCATATGCCCGTGTGACTAGCCCGTGTAACTCACTGACTTGCTTTCATTAGAAATTTTAGGGGACACACGGCCATGTCTCCTAACCGTGTGTCACATACGGCTGAGACACACACTCGTGTCTCTGCCCGTGTGGATGAAAATAGGCTATTTTCTAAGCCATATTTCTCACCCAAATAGGTACCAACCTAAGCTCAATAATGCACATACAACCATGGCATAAATAAGCATTCAAAACCAACCAATACCAAGTCTATAACATGCAATATCCACACATACAACATCATATCCATAAGCACATTCATTTGACCACTTTAAAGCGTACCAAATATAAAGTCTACCTAAATGGTAAATTACATATATGAGACATTGTACCTAAAACTTAGCATGAAAACTCATCTCAATTCCAACCATTTGGTGCCAAAACACAATTTCACAAGCAAGGCATTCATATAGCAGCTATACACCACATATCACAAGGCCATTTATACATATATACATATCAAAATATATTACCACTTTACAAGCCAATTCAAATGGCCAAAATTCATCAAGACAAATAGGCTACATTAGCCAATATACACGCCATTTAACCAAAATATAGAAAGTCCAAAGTGATGTGAATCGACCCAGGTTAATCGAGTCATTTCACGTAGTTTGCCTGATGTGAACCGACCCGGGTTAATCAAGTCATTTCACGTAGTTTGCCCAATCATCGATGAGGAGAAGATTAAGTTGTCGAAAAGGGATAATTTAGGCTAAGGGTTATAGAAGTTTTCAAAATGGTTTTAAAAGTTGGCTAAGGGGATGGTAGATTTATAAGGGATAGTAGGTTCGGTTTAAGAATGAAGAACAGTAAATATTGGATAGAAAGATGGAACGGATATGTTAACTAAAGCTTCAAGAACGATTCAATACTATAAAGAGTATTGCTTTGAGACTTATATGGCTTAAGGTGGAATACGGAATTCGAAGATGGGATGGAAAATGAACTTAACGCAAGAACAATTCAACACTAAAGAAAGTGTCACCCCGGTTCTTATATAGTTAAGGTGGTCGGATGAAGATAGTTTGATGAACGCCACACCAAATGGGGTTTGGTGATAAGTTCAAACAAGTCAGAAGACGCCACTAGCAATGCTAGATAAGTCGAACAAGACTTGTACAAAATAGGAGAGGAGGTAAACTCACTCGTGAATAAAATGTTAATAAAATTTTATCAAAGTTCCAAAAGTCCCTTCAAAAGGCTGATTACACACATATTTATAAGGCTAGAAAAAGGCTAGCTGAATGGTCACAAGTATTCATCTTAAAAGCTGAAATAAAGCTCAAGTCTCTTGGAATTCTTGAACCAAATAACTCCACAGTTTAATTGACTTCAATTCAGCTGCATAATTGACCTTGAATGCTTGAAAAGTGACTCTTCAAATGTCCTTTGGTTAACTGAATAGTCATCAGCACCTTAATGGTGTTTTGAATGCTTGGATTAATTCATTTGAAGCAGCAAAAATGGTAGGTAGTTGAAAAGCTTGCTGTCGAATTTAAAGAATCAATAATCCACTCTTTAAACTCTTTTAAATGATGTGTTAAACCTCCTTTGTAACAGGCCATTTACTTTGTAACCGAAAATGACTTGAATAGCCACTTTATTTAATTTGTAACATCCTTGAATTGTAACAGTTATGACTTGAAAAGACTCCTGCAATAAACACATTAAAATGAGCTTATTAAACACATGTAAACACTTA